>CM062817.1:1026206178-1026318678 GCA_031772625.1 Pinus tabuliformis
GTCAAAGCCAACACTGGCTACCTGCGTTGAATGTCAAAGGGAACACTGGCTACCTGCGCTGAACGAGAGTGGACATGTGGCAAGTTCATTTCTCAAGGTGTCAAAACCCAGGAAGCTTCCAAAATGACACTTGCCTCCGGGAATTCGACTGGTGATGAGTAAGAGGTTCCAAATCTCCAAGTGGAAGCAAGAACCTCCAAGTGGAAGCAAGAACCTCCAAGTGGAATTAAGAACTGACAGAGGGAGAGGACACTAGTCAGATCTCAAGCTGACTCATCCTCTCTCCAAACATCTATATATGGATCTGTCCTCCATGAGATCTAGAGGCTGGAATTTTGTTATTGCAAAGAATTGCCGTTGGTTTGAGATTGGAATCATTAGGTGCTTAATGATTTGAAGGGGGTGAAGATAGGAATTCCATTTGCTGGGAAGGAGATGCTGGATTGGAGCCCTCTGGGTTGTATCTCTTCCTGAACCTTGTTATTCATCAATAAAGATATCTTGGTTTCTCCTATATACTGATGTATTTTTTATGTATGATTGCATTGGTATGTTTAGTTTATTTCTAATCCTGAACTAGTTATGAATATGAATCCATGTCTTGTGTAGTGTTCTCTTCTTGTGATCTTGCAGAAACCTCTTGAAGCTGGGCGAGCGAAAAGGCAAGTAGCTTGGAACTCTCCAAGAGAAGAGAAACCGGATCGAGGGACAAACGGAAGACACCAGTTAGTCCATCCATCTCTCTTCATTCTTAATTCATAAAGGAAGAATACTAGAATAGCTGTCTCTGTTTGTTGCTAAGGCACTGTCACACCTTAGGTGGATAGGATCGTCCTGCATAGGCATTTTTCCCCACAAAAAATTGGCGACTCCACTGGGGACATTTGTTTAGTCATTTTATTTGTGTTTCTATCATTGTTTGCTTCATAGACTTGACAACAACAATCGAATTGCATCTGCTACTCCCAGATGCAAAGTAGACAGTTGCTGCTTTGATCCAATCACTGGACTTGTCTATGATCTAAACAATGGACTCACAAATGATTTGATGATCCTTTGTGATAGATCTTAGTACTCCCTCAAAGAATCCCTTTGATTACACCTTTCTTGTTGCTTTTATTTGGCCTAAAACAGTGAATTAAATAGCAATCTGTGACCCAGAACCAGTGAGAAACGAGAGATTCTCCTTCAACACAGACCCAGTGAAGGGATTCTGCATTTCAACGCAGGTCCCGTGAAGGCTACCTGCGCTGAATGTCAAAACCCCTGTGTTGAGGTTGCGCTGAACCAGTTTGCCCTTGTGCAGCTGAGGTTCTCTGCTCTGTTTTGCCTTGTTTTGATCTCTGATTTTTGCAGCATGTAACCAGCATAGGTACCAATCTAATAACTCCTTTTCTCTGCTTAAATTCTGCCTCCTTTTGTACAAAAATATTGTGAGTGTTTTTATGTGTTTGTGGCATCATTTGCAGTTTTCCTTTGCATGATTGAAATAGTCATCCTGTAGCCCTTGATTCAGATCTCTTGATTGTGATCTTAGAAGAGAGTTCATTGGCTGTTTGCAGTTGATTATACATTTACTTTTGCATTTGGTTTGAGTTTGTCTCTTTTAAGTGTCAAAACAAGTATTCATTTCGAAAATCGTTAAGTGTTGTAATCTCTTCTACCCTCTCTGATTTCAAAAAAGTAAACTTGTTTGTATTTGTCATTTAGAAGCGAATTCAAAGTTGTACAAAAAGCTTTCTTTGTAGGCATCAATACTAAGAAAGCGGAAAACAAACACCTGCATTGTGCATTTGCATCTTGATAGTTTGCATGATTGATTTAGGAAAAGTGCATTAGAGTGTGTTGATTTCTCTTTGAGAAAAGATGGTGTCTTTCTTTTCCGTTAGTAGCTAGGATTTTCAAAGTTGAAAAGATATAAAGCTTGCTTATCATCTTTAGACTGCATTTAGGAATTGTATCATACATCTCGTGGTGAACCTTGAAAGGAAAACTTCTAAAAATATCAACCTAAAATAAATTGAATGAACTTAACAACGCTTTGCAACATAACGCGCAACATAGAGGTCTAGGCTAGAGACGTGTTCTGGCGTCGTAAAGCCTGGTGATTGTCGATCTCGTGGATGGTGGGTGATTCCTCCTGAGGGACGATAGCGCCAGTATGGATTGTGCTCCCACGTACCGTCGCGTATATATTGGGAGACCCCTATAGGCATAAAACCTTTATCCTTAGGAAGCCATGTCAGCCGCCCTACTGATCGCAATGCATTGAACACAGCATTCAGGAAGATCGATTGCCCGTAACCTAAAAGGTATTCTGCGGTTTTGTGAAAAGTTTGGCACACCCTCTGCCTAGAACTCCGGAGTAGTTCCTTTTGTCCTTTTTCAGACTCTATAATGGAAAAAGTCCATCCGAGCATTTGTCACTTCGAGCTCGTTAAAACATCGAAGGAGACTAGAGTCATCTTTAGCTTTTTCTCGACTCTTTAAAATTGAAAAAGCAAGTTGTGTCTAAAGCGTCGTTAAAATTTATTTTAAACGGAACAATCACCCTTTATTCCTGCGTTGATCTTTAGGTTGAAAAAATGGAGCACACCAACAAAGGAATTCCCCTTGGTGGAAATCCTAGTCCCTTCTCCTCTTGGGGAGATGTTGGTGCACCCCATATGGCCACATTGTCGCTTCCAGGACTGACAATTGGCCTGCCAGTCTGACTCTTTTCAACCAATGTCGTTCAAACCACAACTATTCCTGAACAGTCGAGTCAACAGTTAGACCAAACCAGAGTTTCCCACCAGCCTTCTACTTCATCTAATTCTTCCTCTCCTCCTTCCTCTTTGCTTGACGGAACTGGTAAAACAAAAAACCAAGTTCCTAAGGAGAAGAAGGAAAAGAAGAAGAAAGAGAAGAAGAAGAAGGAGCCAAAAGCGACTGGGGGCAACCAAGTGTCGTCTGACAAAAATCCACACACAGCACTGACTAGGCCTAAATCGCCATGTGTCATATGCAAGGGAGACCGCTTCCACAGAGATTGTCCCTGCATCCCTCGGATACTAAGGGACTGGTCTCCCCGTTTGCACAATTCGGTAGCGTCGACCTCTGATAGCCATGTTGAGAGCTCACCGTCGACTAGTGAAAGTGAAGTCCCAGGACAGAGAGGGAAAGCTAGATTTCCCTGCAAACTGTGTGAAGGCGACCATGCAATCCAGCGTTGTCCCTTCTTAGATGAGGCTAAAAGAGTTCTGGAAGATCGCCCGATTTTACGAGCGCAACTTCCTCCTGGATATCAAAAACTCCTGCCAAGTCCTTCACTAGTTGAGAACCCGGCTGGACCACCCAGGTGGTCAGCCGAAGCACCTATCATTGAAGATGAACCATCTGGATCCATGCCTGATGAAAGTCTAAAGGTTGATACGGCAGTTGACCTGGTTTTGCCTTCAGAGGCTCTATCTTCGAATCATACCATCACAGAGGAGAATAAAGACGGCACCGTCCAAATTCTCTTCATCAACACAGACTCTGACGAACAAGGGGGCAATTTTCCCATTCCTTTATCACAGGAAGGAACTTCGTCAGAGTCATACCCGGCCGTCTACAAGGTCCCACCACCAAGCAACCTAGTTGTCTCATTCGACTGGAACCAACTAGGCAGACCCCGGTTGCCAGCAAGCATACCATTCAGAATTATCCTTCAAATATACAGAATGGTAATGGCTGGCACTATCATTGATGAGGGGGCATCTATGAGTATCCTTTCCTCTATTGCTTGGAAAGCGCTTGGTTCACCAGCGCTTTTGCCTGAAATGAGAAATCTATCGGGCTTTGATAAAGGAACCAGTCGACCTTTAGGGATCCTCCCCAATGTGCCTATCACATTGAAATGGAAGACCATTCAAATGAACATGATGGTCGTTCAAGGACCCTTGGATTATAACCTACTCCTTGGACGAGACTATATATATTGCATGGGGGCCCTCGTCTCCTCACTCTTTAGAGTAATGTGTTCTCCGCATGAAGGAATAATGGTCAAGCTCGTGGACCAACTTTTGTTTCCCGGATCACGCATCGTAAATAGTCATGTACCATCCCTAAATGGTCTATTCACGCAAGAAGTGTCTCAACCCACGGTCCGTCCTCCTGATGAGCACGAGTAATCCGAGAGGATATGAATGGAACCCAGGGGGCATGCGTCCTGGTCTGCATCAGCAGGAAAACTTTGGGTATAGAGTATGTTTCCGCGGGAGAATATGACTAGTCCGTACCCCGTCCGTCTAGGAAGAGGGGTTGTTCTAGAATAAGATTCTTTTGTCAAAGTTATGTGAGTTGGTGGGCATCGTCGCTCACCTTTGTCTATTTCGGTAGACATTGCCAAGGAAGTGTTTTGTTTGAAAGATTAACGAGACAATCTTTGGGTAACCTGAAAGAGGTAAGCCTCTCTCGTTAAAACAAATGTTTTGGCGGAAGTGAAGTAGAGGTAACCTTGAAACTATGTTTTATACTTGGGGGCATGCAAACCTTTTGGAGTGCAAGCAAGGGGCGACTATTTATTTTTTTAAATTTTTAGGTCCTCCCTTTAAACCTGTAGGTCTAACCCTTTAAACTCGTAGGATTAGTCGTTTCCGAACTTGCATAACGAAAGGATCCGGAGCAAAGCTTAGTGAGATGAAGCTCCATAAGAAATAGAATCTTGATGAGACACTCTTATCATATGACTGGGTATTCGAGCAGTTTTAGCACACAGTTCATGCTCGTTAAAAGATAAACGCAAGATCCGAGCAGTTTTAGCACATAGTTCATGCTCGTTAAAAAATAAACATAAGATCGAGCAAATGTTTCCACCCACTTTTAAGCTCGTTAAAAAATGAACTATCCCGGTAAATAACCACTGTGAATGGAATATCATCAGCCATTAAAGCCTTGGTCGTGTTTGCCCGTCACCTCCACTTTTCATTTGGCCGATCGTTCACCTCCATATAATTGTTTACCCATTTTGAGGAACAGCTGCGAAGAGTGATTTCACCTAGCCATCCTTGTGACACTGCCGTGATTGGAAAATTCCAACCTGTACGTGGAATCAGCTGCTAACCCTGTTTATCACTCGTTCCTCAGAAGACGAGTCTTCTTTAAGCTCTTTTCAACTGACTCGTAAAATATGAAAAGATTGTCGAGTCCTTGGCCTTCCAGCTCGTTAAAGGGACAGGAAGAGCTATCCCTCCTCTAGATTTTAATCTTTTTGGACCTGAGGGATTATTGCACAAAAAGATCGAGCGCTTGTTTTATTCGGCTCGTTAAAACTATTGAAAACTCATCCCTTCTGTATTGTTTTATACTTTTTCGGACTTAAGGGATTAGATGACGAAAAAGGAATTTTGGAGTTAACTTTATGTACCTTTTCAGACTCTCTAAAAATGAAAAGGACCGAGTTATCCTTGTCATTAGACTTGTTAAAATCATTAAATAACGACAAACTTGTCTTTAGACGAGAACGAGTTTCACTATGACTAGGCGCGTTAAAATATAGCGATGGGATTGCCCAAAGGGCAGGTTATAGAACAAGCATATGTTATCCTCCTCAAGCTTGACAAAAATAAAGAGGTACTGGTCAGCAATGACTGGGGAAAAATTGGGAGAAACTCAAGAAAACTTTGATGGTAGCAAGTCGCTCTTGAACATGACACTTTTCCTCCATACCACAATCGGGTTGGGTTGTTTCATTCACCGGTCACATCCATGGTCTCGCCATACCATCCATATTTGGGGTAATGCTACCAATCCATCGCATCAGTGTCGCCATATTTTCAAGAGAAGTCATTCAGAAAAGTCAATCGTGTCCCATCCACTACCATACATTATCCTTCATCCTTTCATGACCGCCACCCTGAATCATATGTCACAGATCGTTTTCACCTCCATTAAAATCATTAGCTCCGTTCCGTGTCACTGATGTGGGATTCATTAAGGCCCTCCTTTGACAGATCGCTTCTTGTCGACATCAGCTCATTATCCGAGAAGTTGATCTACGAACAACCCCTTCAGTACTTTGAAGCTTGCATGCCTCAATGGCAAGTTTCTCACTTCCGGTGACACGTATACATCAATGACCTTCGACCAAAATATTTTGCGTGGTGTTCGACACCAAGTCCTTTATTCACACCACGTGAATTGTACTGCAGTAACTTGAGGGTCATTATCATTATCGGTGATTCCTCTCACGCTTGTTAACAGTTTACATCATTTACCGATAATCAAGCGATGTCTTTCCATGTTCGACTTCAGAACATTTCTCACATGGATCGACCTGTACTTAGAGTGAAGATCGAACGAGTTTGAAGACCCCGGATCTAGTTTCATCCATCCGGGCTGCGATATATATTCAGGAAAGATAAAGACATTGACATGTACATGATTACAGCAGATAATCATCCTACTCAAAGGATGATAATTTCATCAAAATTATCAGTCTACCATCAGACGATTGTCTGTTCTATGTACAGAAAAATGAATTTATAAAGCTGAGCATGGTAATGCCTGCCTCAGCTAGATCATGAAAGCAGTATGAAAAATAATGTATTGTATTGTATCTTATTACAGGTCTCCTCCTAGCATTGGATGAACTTCGGATCCCCCTGATAAAGCATTTCACCCGATAAATGGCCTCATACTTTAGGGGGAAAATGTTATAGACATTTTTGTGCCTTACAGCATTAAGCATGAAAATTCCATAATCTAAGGGATCCAAAGTCCCTAAACATGTTGTTCCTACCCCTAGAGGAACAAGGCTAACAAACCACAACAATTCACAAAAGTTCTCCACCAGAAACTGCTCAAAAGAAAGTCAATTCAGGATCATTTCAGTGGCTCCACTAGCTGTTTGCACTGAATGTCAAAGCCAACACTGGCTACCTGCATTGAATGTCAAAGGGAACACTGGCTACCTGCACTGAACGAGAGTTGACATGTGGCAAGTTCATTTCTCAAGGTGTCAAAACCCAGGAAGGTTCCAAAATGACACTTGCCTCAGGGAATTCGACTGGTGATGAGTAAGAGGTTCCAAATCTCCAAGTGGAAGCAAGAACCTCCAAGTGGAATCAAGAACTGACAGAGGGAGAGGACACTAGTCAGATCTCAAGCTGACTCATCCTCTCTCCAAACATCTATATATGGATCTGTCCTCCATGAGATCTAGAGGCTGGAATTTTGTTATTGCAAAGAATTGCTGTTGGTTTGAGATTGGAATCATTGGGTGCTTAATGCTTTTAAGGGGGTGAAGATAGGAATTCCATTTGCTGGGAAGGAGATGCTGGATTGGAGCCCTCTGGGTTGTATCTCTTCCTGAACCTTGTTATTCATCAATACAGCTATCTTGGTTTCTCCTATTTACTGATGTATTTTTGATGTATGATTGCATTGGTATGTTTAGTTTATTTCTAATCCTGAACTAGTTATGAATATGAATCCATGCCTTGTGTAGTGTTCTCTTCTTGTGATCTTGCAGAAACCTCTTGAAGCTAGGCGAGCGAGAAGGCAAGTAGCTGGGAACTCTCCAAGAGAAGAGAAACCGGATCGAGGGACAAATGGAAGACACTGGTTAGTCCATCCATCTCTCTTCATTCTTAATTCATAAAGGAAGAATACTAGAATAGCTGTCTCTGTTTGTTTCTAAGGCACTGTCACACCTTAGGTGGATAGGATCGTCCTGCATAGGCATTTTTTCCCACAACAGATCTCGCCCGTCAGCTTCCTTGCATCTCGCAGGTTTTCAAACCCGCAGACTCGCACACATGTTAGACTCCTTGGTCCGTGTTTCAAGACGGGTCGAATGGAAAGCCTGCCAACCAACACCACGAGCGCACAGGTGCACACGGCCCACCACAAGGGCGCACGCTTCGTTCCTCGACCACCGCAGCGGAAAATCGACAGGCAGTAATCCACCCGCGCTTGTGACGATGCATTAGCTCGTGTTGGTTTGCACCTCAAGTTGAGCGGCAGACCAACCTGATCCGTTCCGCATCCGACCGAGACGCATCGACAGCCTCCATATGCTTCCCTCCTGGCAATTTCAAGCACTCTTTAACTCTCTTTCCAAAATCCTTTTCATCTTTCCCTCACGGTAATTTTTCGCTATCGGTCTCTCACCTGTATTTAGCCTTGGACAGAATTTACCACCCAATTAGTGCTGCATTCCCAAACAACCCGACTCACCAACAACGCCTCGTGATGCGGCAGGGTCCTGGGCCGATGGGGCTGTCACCCTCTTAGGCGCCCCCTTCCAAGGGACTTGGCCTAGGTCCACCGCTGAGGACGCTTCTACAGACTACAATTCAGGTAGCGCCCCTGCCCGATTTTCATGTTGGGCTCTTCCCAGTTCGCTCGCCACTACTAGGGGAATCCTTGTAAGTTTCTTTTCCTCCGCTTAATTATATGCTTAAACTCAGCGGGTGTTCTCGCCTGAGCTGGGGTCGCAAATTTGTAGCTAAATCTACCCTACCCAACGGGAGGACAAGAGAGAGCAAAGCAAGTTCGAGCGATGCCACACAAAGCCTGCATCGACTAACACCGACTGCCCATCCAAGGGGAGAATATCACCGCTCACCGACGCACGCCATGAAACATCGCTTGAGGTATTTCAGCCGACCACACCGCACGGGGCACGAACGACCAGCTCCGCTGCTCCCTAGCATATTGCAGGGAGCGCGTTTGAATGGGATGCGATGCCGAGACAGACGTGCCGTCGACCGAGGCCTCGGGCACAAATTGCGTTCAAAAACTCGATGATTCACGGGATTCCGCAATTCACACTAAGTATCACATTTCGCTACGTTCATCATCGTAACAAGAGCCAAGATATTTGTTGCCGAGAGTCGTTTCCACGTGTATTACCGAAAAATCGGCCACAAAACTGAATAGGGGCACCCCCCACAACAAATGTAAGGCCAAGGGGAAAAAGGAGGAAAAATGCAGGAGAGAAAGAGAAACAAAGGTGTCTAACCCCCTCATAGGGGGAGGCTCGAATAGAGGACAATCTCCCCCAGCCCCACGCCCTCGCAAAAAGGGGGGAAATGCGTGGAATAGCGATTGAGAAGGACTAGGGTGGCCACCCGGGAAGCTCGCACTGCTTTTAGCCCTTCCCCGACACCAGCCCACAACGATTCCCCCTTTTCTCTATAGAGTTAGGGACCGAAAGGAAGAAAAGGGTAGAAAACAAAGCACAAACAAGGCACAAGCCTCTGAAAGCCCCGTGCCTTCGGCAAAAAGGGGGAACTGAAGGGGACGACAATCAAGAAGGACTAGGGTGGCCACCCCGGGAGCTCACACTGCGTTTCGTCCTTCCGGAACACCAATCCACAACAATCCCACCTTTTCTCCGTAATGCTAGGGGCCACGAGGAAGAAGGGAAGAAAACAACAAGAGTGAAAGGAATATATCAACCGTGGCTATCGGCTCACAAGGGGAGGCTTCAAACAGAGAACAAGCGCCCCCAACCCCATGCCTTCGCAAAAAGGGGGGAACTGCAGGGGAGAGCGATCGAGAAGGACTAGGGTGGCCACCCTGGGAACTCGCACTACTTTTCGTCCTTCCCGAACACCAATCCACAACAATCCCACCTTTTCTCCGTAAAGCTAGGGGCCAAAAGGAAGAAGGGAAGAAAACAACATGAAAGAAAGAGAGATATCAAACGCGTCCACCGGCTCACAGGGGGAGGCTCAAATAGAGAACAATCTTCCCCACCTCCGTGCCTTCGCAAAAAGGGGGGGAACTGTAGGGGATGGTGATCGAGAAGGACTAGGGTGGCCACCCTCAGAACTTGCACTGCTTTTCATCCTTCTCGAACACTAATCCACAACAATCCCACCTTTTCTCTGTAAAGCCAAGGGGCCAAAAGCAAGAAGGGAAGAAAACAACAGGAAAGCAAGAGATATCAAATGTGGCTACCGGCTAACAAGGGGAGGCTCAAACAGAGAACAAGCTTCCCAAACCCCGCGCCCTCGGAAAAAGGGGGGAACTGTAGGGGACAACGATCGAGAAGGACTAGGGTGGCCACCCTAGGAACTCGCACTGCTTTTCATCCCTCCCGAACACCAATCCACAGCAATCCCACCTCTCCTCCGTAAAGCTAGGGGAAAAGGGAAGAAGGGAAGAAAACAACACCAAAGAAACGAAGATCCCAAGAAAAGAGAGAAGCTCAACAGCACACCGAGTAGATGTCTGCTAACCAAAAGGAAATCAAACAAGGCACCCAATCAAAAAAGCGTCCCACCTCTTCACACCCTCCCACACGCATTCAGCACAACACCCTTTCCAGTTTTACAACATATAACAAACAACCAAGAAAATAAATCACAACCTAAAACTGACCAATAGAAAAGACAAGGGCCACGATGAGACCAGTGTCTGGAGCACGTCACTAAGAGGCACAGCGCCCCCCAACCCAGCTGCACAAGGCTTCAAACGACAAATAGACCGCCGCTAATAACACAAAACCACCCCGCTCTTGCACCCCTCCATGGACAAAACACCCAACAACCTTTCCAGCGAGAGAGTCAACAGGGGTCAAATAATCAAACTCGAAAGAGGAGTTGTCATGGGTCGACGCTCAACGCTGGAGAAAGCCGCAGACCACAAATACATCGATGGTGCAAGGCCACTAGACAGAGGGACCTTCGCAAAGCGCACACCATGAAACAAAGAAATGACGCAAGTCCCACAAAAAACCCACAATCCAAAGGGAGGAACAAAGACATGACCCGCTACTTCTTTTTCCCTCAGAAGGGGAGTGGGTCACGAGAGGACGAGGAATTCCCTCGACGGCAAAGGCACGAGATAGGAAAATTTCAATCTCGATGGAGCTCAGACCGAGGGATGGGTTTTTCATTACCTCGACACCCAAACCTTCCGCGAGGGCATGTCAAGGAACGGTCAGGAGGGACTAGGGTGGCCAGCCCAACGGGTTGAACCGCTCTTCATCCATCCCATACTTGACCGCACCCCGACAATCTCACCTCACGGAAGGTTTGAGCTACCAGGCGCACGCGCAACCACTCCCTCGACCCAACCACCAGCAAAAAAGCTCATCCAAGCAACACATCAACCGTTGCCGCCTTTTCGAGAGAACCAACTATGGAAGCCCGAACCCTTGGCCCATGCCTTCCAACGAACAAAAGACTGAGCATCGTCGCTACGAATGAGTCCAAATTTATCCATCGTATTTACCAAGCACCTCAACTCTGTAGCAACCATGCCTGGCGAAACAGATTTCCCAAAGGGCTCCTAAGAAACAAGCTTCCGGACCCCCTGCAGAAACACATTGTGGGGAAGAAAAAAAAAGGATGGGTGGGACAAGCACAAGCATGGCTTTCAAGCACACACAAGAAAACAAGTGTAGTTACCTCGAGACAAGCAACCAATAATGTTCCTGCCAAACACTAAACCTGCTCCCCTAGAGACGCACCACAAAGTCCGACATTGCAATCGAAACCCAACCAACCCAAACTAAAAAAGAAAACCCCTGCTATCAATGATCCTACCGCAGGTTCACCTACGGTAACCTTGTTATGACTTCTCCTTCCTCTAAATGATAAGGTTCAATGAAATTCTCACGACGTCGATGGCAGCGAATCACCATCATCGACGCAATACTTCACCGGATCATTCAATCGGTAGGAGTGACGGGCAGTGTGTACAAAGGGCAGGGACGTAGTCAACACGAGTTGATGACACGCGCTTACTAGGAATTCCTCATTGAAGACCAATAATTGCAATGGTCTATCCCCATCACGATGCAATTTGAGAAGATTTCCCTATCCTCTCGAACGAGGAATAAAAACTCGTTGGCTGCATCAGTGTAGCGTGCGTGCGGCCCAGAACATCTAAGGGCATCACAGACCTGTTATTGCCTCAAACTTCCATGGCCTAAACGGCCATAGTCCCTCTAAGAAGCTGGTCGCGAAGGGGAACCTTCGCGTAGCTAGTTAGCAGGCTGAGGTCGCGTTC
Source organism: Pinus tabuliformis (assembly GCA_031772625.1). Taxonomy (NCBI): domain Eukaryota; kingdom Viridiplantae; phylum Streptophyta; class Pinopsida; order Pinales; family Pinaceae; genus Pinus; species Pinus tabuliformis. The sequence continues at coordinate 1,026,218,170 of CM062817.1, forward strand.
GTTATCGGAATTAACCAGACAAATCGCTCCACCAACTAAGAATGGCCATGCACCACCACCCATAGAATCAAGAAAGAGCTCTCAATCTGTCAATCCTTACTATGTCTGAACCTGGTAAGTTTCCCCGTGTTGAGTCAAATTAAGCCGCAGGCTCCACTCCTGGTGGTGCCCTTCCATCAATTCCTTTAAGTTTTAGCCTTGTGACCATACTCCCCCTGGAACCCAAACACTCTGATTTCTTAGAAGGTGCTGGCGGATTCCTTAGAGCAACATCCGCCGATCCCTGGTCGGCATCGTTTATGGTTGAGACTGGGAAGGTATCTGATCGTCTTCGAGCCCCCAACTTTCGTTCTTGATTAATGAAAACATCCTTGGCAAATGCTTTCGCAGTGGTCCGTCTTTAATAAAACCAAGAATTTCACCTCTAACAATGAAATACAAATGCCCCCGACTGTCCCTATTAATCATTACTCTAGTCCCGAAGGCCAACACAATAGGACCAGACTCCTATCACATTATTCCATGCTAATGTATTCAGAGCATAAGCTTGCTTTGAGCACTCTCCGGAATCGAACCCTAATTCTTCGTCACCCGTCACCACCATGGTAGGCCTCTATCCTACCATCGAAAGTTGATAGGGAAGAAATTTGAATGAAGCATCGCTAGCACAAGGGCTGTGCGATCCGTCGAGTTATCATGATTCACCGGAGAAGCGGGCAAGCCCGCGCCGGCCTTTTATCTAAAAATGCATCCATTCCAAAGAGTCGGGACTTGGTGCACGTATTAGCTATACAATTACTACGGTTATCCAAGTAGTATGGTACCATCAAAAAAACTATAACTGATTTAATGAGCCATCCGCAATTTCATAGTTTGAATTAGTTCATACTTAGACATGCATGGCTTAATCTTTGAGACAAGCATATGACTAATGGAAGGATCAACCAGGTAGCACCCTCCTACTTCAAAGGGCATTCTGGGTGCTCTCTTACCGAGAGCCAACCTGAACACCCATCAAGTCAAAGAGACGTCAAAATATCATGTAAAACATTTATGCCTTACACCTCTTGCATCCCAAGAAGGAAGCACACGCAACATGCCAAGGACATGGCGAACAAATGGGCAGACTTGCCGAGCCACAACGCACCAAGGCCACTTCGGAGTTTGCAGCCACGACCCAACCAACAAGAAAACGAGCGATCACTCACCAACTCCCTTAGAAATGCATCCAAAGGCCTCCACGCCTCGCACCAAGGGCACCTAGGAGTCCACCCGGACAGCAGCAACGATGGACCTCGATCACCCAATCGCCTGCGGCAGCCGCGATGCAAAGGAAACAAATGCAGAATGACCAACCACGCAACCTCTATATTACAAATGAGCCACAACCCTCCCCGCCCCCGCATCGAGGCCACCTAGGAATCCACCCGGACAGCAGCAACGATGGACCTCGATCTCCCAACCGCCTACGGCAGCCTCGATGCGAAGGAAAAGGAAGGAAATAAAAGGAGGACGACCGACCACACAAATCCTATCATAGAGAGACCATACAAACCTTCCCGCCCCGCACCGATGCCACCTAGGAGTCCACTCGGACAGCAGCAACATTGGACCTCGATCAGATGATCGCCTATGGTAGCATCGACACAAAGGCAAGGGAAGGAAATCATACAAGAAAAACCGAGCCCGCAACCTCCCTTAGAAATGCCCCCCAACCCACCCCTCCCCTCCCCGCACAGGATCCACCTAGGAGTCCACCTGGACAACAGCAACGATGGACCTCAATCGCATGATCGCCTGTGGCAGCCTCAATGTAGAGAGGAAATGGAAGGAAATAAAACAAGACCAACCGAGCCCACAACCTCTCTCCGAAATGCCCCCCGACCCACCACGCCACGCACCAAGGCCACCTAGGAGTCCACCCGCGACAGCAACAACGGTGGACCTCGATCACTTGACCGCCTGCGGCAACCACGATGCGAAGGCAAAGGAAGGAAGTAAATGCATATCAAGAGGGTCGCTACACAATACAGGAACACATATCTGAACAGGAGGAGGAGGGATCGGGTAGCTCCGCACCCCAGGCACCCTACGTACAGGCAACCCAGGGGATTTCCCACATCTTTACCAACCGGACGATGAATAATTTTCCCCTACGACCACCTCCACGCAAAGGAGGGAGGTCGAAGCATTCCACCTCGAAATTCTTCTTCCAGATAGCCCCACCATCGATGACTATAGTAGCAAGCCTCCTCCCCATTGGACCACGAGCGCATACACAATTGAAACAACAAGTGCCCCCCAACCCTTCCCGCAAAGAGGCCACCTAGGAGTCCACCCGGACCGCAGCAACAGTGGACCTCGATCAGATGGTCACCTGCGGCAGCCTCGACACAGAGGCAAGGGAAGGAAATCATACAAGACAAACCAAGCCCGCAACCTCCCTTAGAAACGCCCCCCAACCCACCCCTCCTGATCCAGGTGGATGTTGGTGGCCACCCACCAACCCATTTGGACCCCCACAACTGTCTCTTTCAGTCTTTTCAGTTTCCTAAATTGTAGCACAGTTTACTATTTTTAGCAGTTTTTCGGGTCCTGAACTTCCGGAGTCGTTTTGAGGCCCTAAACGATGTTTTTTGGGAAATCTGGGGGCAACATGGGTCCATGGACCGATGTTGCCCTTCCCAAAGTGGTAGTCCTCGGATAGATCTTTCTAACGAGCTATCGTACGCATCAAACGGAGATCGTACCCCAGGAAATTGATGTACCAATTTACCCAAATGGGGCCCACAATTTGGCGTTTCATCTTCTAGGGTTAGGTTTCGGGATGTGAAGGGTTTTCCATTGTTTCTCAACAATAAATAGGCCTTCGAGCCTCATTGTAAGACAGTTCGGAACAGTTCAGAGGCATGTAGCCGCACATCTCTTCTCAGAGATAAGCTACCATCGCCCTAGCTGGTTTATTTCCATTTCTGGTTGTAATCATATTTTAGTATTTTCCATTAATGAAATGAAGCATTATTTCCGCTGCATCTCTGTGTTTATGGTTATTGCATCTCTGTATTTATGGTTATCTCTGTAATCTATTGCGTTCCTGTCTAAATCCGGATCAGTGGTATCAGAGCGGTCTGCTTTTTCTCTGTTTTTCTTTGCATGTCCCCAATGAGGTCAGGGTATAAGGAGTTAGGGCTTGAACTGGTCGAACCTTTGCAAGACCAGCCTCGAAAATCCCGACGGCCTCCCATGGCGGACGAGAAGAAAGACGAGGGGGCAGGAGATCCTATCAAAATCTTGCTCGAAGAAGTGCTCGAGCGGCAAAGGAACGCGATGATGGATAGCTTTGCGCAGATCCTTCAGCGGCTACCCAGAGGCGACGCATCGGCTTCCAACAGCTACTCTGGAAACGCCACACCGTTCAAGGTACAAGTAAATTTTGAAATCCCCATCTTCGAGGGTCAAATAGACGCAGATGCCGTAGATAAATGGTTAAATCTGCTAGATGGGTATTTTTCTGTTCATGAATTTTCAAGTCGGGAAAAGATTGTTTTCGCTCTTCTCAAAGCAGCCCCCCATGTCAAGGACTGGTGGGAAACCTACTGCGAGCAGAAGGATGAAAGTACAGGCTCACTATTTTCAGCCGCACCCACTTGGAATGACTTTCGGGATGCGATCAAGGAGCAGTACTACCCTGTCGGAAGCTATGAGGACAAATACATCAAATGGACCACACTGCGGCAGGGACGAGACCAAGATGTGCCGGAGTTCACAAACATTTTTCATACTCTTCGCACACAGTTGGGTATCAAAGATTCTGAGCTACATCTGGTACTCAAATACCATGGCTGCCTGCACAAATACATCCAGGAAGAGATGGTGTTCTTGAACATCTCGTCACTTGGCACAGCATACCGATACACTGTCAAAATCGAGCAAAAGTTCAAACAGAAGAAGCGAGACTTTGGATCTGCAAATCCAAAGCCCAAAGGACAAAGCCAAGGCGGGGTGACCCAAGACAACCCGTCGAAGCTGCAAGAAAAGAACAACACCATGAAGCCGAAGAAGGACACAGGGAAGTGGTGTGAGTTCCACAAGAGTCCCACTCATAACACAAGTGAGTGTCGGACCAAGCAGTCGCTGGTGGCCGAGTTGAAGGCTTCCGAATCAGATGCATGTTCCGACCCTGAGCCAGAACCCGACAAGGGGAATGGAAAAGGGAAGCAGATCATTGATGCGGATCCTAGCGCCACTGTTGCCACCGCCAAGATCCAGAAAGATGAGCCCGAAAATCCAGAGGAAGGGGAGTGTCTTTTCCACTCACAGATGTGGGTGAAGGGTTCGCCGCTACAATTCATTGTCGACAGTGGCAGCCAAAAGAACCTCATTTCAGCAGAGGTTGTGAAGCGGTTGGGCCTACCGACTACACCACACCCGCAGCCGTACAGTATCGGGTGGCTTCATGAAGGACAAGATCTTAAAGTTCGCCAGCAGTGCCGCCTTCCCTACAACATCAAGCCCTTCACAGACGAGGTATTGTGTGATGTTACACCTCTGGATGTTTGTGATGTATTATTAGGCCAGCCATACTTGTGGAGGAGACATGATGTGTATGAGTCAAGGCCTCGTGCTATCATTATTTCTTTGAGTGATTCATTATACAGGATACCAGAGGTAGCCCCACCTACTGCCACATCTCTGATCACTACCAAGAAAGGCAGCAAGCTCATATCACAGACCAGGAAATTCATATGTATGGTTCACTCCCAAAATAAGGGGAAGATCGTTGCTACATCCATGACCCCTGCAAAGGGTTCCTCCACGCAGCATCAGCAGCAAAGGGATACGGTCATGGCAGAACACAGGAACAACTTCTCCTCACCCACAGGGGTACCACACAAGTTTCAGGGGGGCAACAAAGTCTGGTTGCATCGACAGAAAGAACGCCTTACCAGAACCCATCAGAAGCTCAGATCACTCCGACATGGTCCTTACAGCGGTACCAAGGCTATGGGGAACAATGCTTTGGAGCACATCATTCCTCCATTCCTTCGCCTGCACCAAATGTTCAATGTGGACCATCGGCGACCGTGCTTCCGACCATCACTGGACACATCAGAGATTGCAGGACAAGTTCAGCAGATGGAGGAACTCAACGCAATGGGGACCATTGCTTCCTAAGGGGGGAGGAATGATCCAGGTGGATGTTGGTGGCCACCCACCAACCCATTTGGACCCCCACAATTGTCTCTTTCAGTCTTTTTAGTTTCCTAAATTGTAGCACAGTTTACTATTTTTAGCAGTTTTTCGGGTCCTGAACTTCCGGAGCCGTTTTGAGGCCCTAAACGACGTTTTTTGGGAAATATGGGGGCAACATGGGTCCATGGACTGATGTTGCCCTTCCCAAAGTGGTAGTCCTCGGATAGATCTTTCTAACGAGCTATCGTACGCGTCAAACGGAGATCGTATGCCAAAGTTACGACCCCGGGAAATTGATGTACCAATTTACCCAAACGGGGCCCACAATTTGGCGTTTCATCTTCTAGGGTTAGGTTTCGGGATGTGAAGGGTTTTCCATTGTTTCTCAACAATAAATAGGCCTTCGAGCCTCATTGTAAGACAGTTCGGAACAGTTCAGAGACATGTAGCTGCACATATCTTCTCAGAGATAAGCTACCATCGCCCTAGCTGGTTTATTTCCATTTCTGGTTGTAATCATATTTCAGTATTTTCCATTAATGAAATGAAGCATTATTTCCGCTGCATCTCTGTGTTTATGGTTATTGCATCTCTGTATTTATGGTTATCTCTGTAATCTATTGCGTTCCTGTCTAAATCCAGATCACCTCCCCTCCCCGCATAGGGGCCACCTAGGAGCCCACCCGGACAGCAGCAACGATGGACCTCGATCGCATGATCGCCTGCGGCAGCCTCAATGCAGAGAGGAAATGGAAGGAAATAAAACAAGACCAACTGAGCCCACAACCTCTCTCCGAAATTACCCCCGACCCTCCATGCCACGCACCGAGGCCACCTAGGAGTCCACCCACGACAGCAACAACAGTGGACCTCGATCACTTGACCACCTGCGGCAACCACGATGCGAAGGCAAAGGAAGGAAGTAAATGCAAATCAAGAGGGTCTCTACACAATACAGGAACACATATCCGAACAGCAGGAGGAGGGATCAGGCAGCTCTGCACCCCACGCACCCTACGCACATGCAACCTAGGGTATTTCCCAGAGCTTTACCGACAGGGCGATGAATAATTTTCCCCTATGGCCACCTCCATGCAAAGGAGGGAGGTCGAAATCCTTCTTCCAGATAGCCCCCACCATCGATGACTATAGTAGCAAGCCTCCTCCCCATTGGACCACGAGTGCATACACAATTGAAACAACAAGTGCCCCCCAACCCTCCCCGCAAAGAGGCCACCTAGGAGTCCAACCGGACAGCAGCAACGATGGACCTCGATCGCATGATCGCCTGCGGCAGCCTCAATGCAAAGGAAACGGAAGGAAACAAAACAACAAGACCAACCGAGCCCACAACCTCTCTTTGAAATGCCCCCCACCCTCCACGCCACGCACTGAGGCCACCTAGGAGTCCACCCACGCCAGCAGAAATGGTGGACCTCGATCACTTGACCGTCTGTGGCAACCACGATGCGAAAGCAAAGGAAGGAAGTAAATGCAAATCAAGAGAGTCGCTACACAATACAAGAACACATGTCCGAATAGGAGGAGGGATCGGGTAGCTCCGCACCCCACACACCCTACGTACAGGCAACCTAGGAGATTTCCCACAGCTTTACCGATCGAACGATGAATAATTTTCCCCGAGTGTTGTTGGGAAAAGTATCCAATACGGAATGCCCCTATCCCACTCTAAGAGGTGATAGTGCCTTAGCAACAAACAGGTAAACTTATTCAAGTATTCTTCTTTATGAAATGCAAGTGAGGAAGAAGGATCTAACTAACCTGTATCTTCTGCTAGTTTGTCGATCCAGATCACTCCTCTCTTCAGTAGCTCCCAACTTCTTGCTCCTTCACCGGCGCAGCTTCACCGAATTCCTACAAGATCACAAGAGAGAAACTACACAAAGATACAGATATACATTCATAAAAAGCTCAAGATCAGATTAAGCTAAACATGTAAGCATAACAAAACATCATTGGTATACAACATGTAGGAGAAACTCAAATAGTTTATTGATAAGATAATAAAGTCTGAGAAGAGATACAACCAAGTGAGTTCCGATCCAGCATCTACCTCCCAGCGATGGAATCCCTTCCTCTCCTCCAACAAAGCATAAATCACCCAATGTGCTAATGTAAATCTCAAACCAACAACAATTCTCTGCAAAGTACAAAATTCCAGCCTCCTGAACCTCTGGGTGAGAGATCCATATATAGATGTGAGCAAAGAGGATGAGTTAGCTCATGTTTTGACTTGTGGCTTCTCTCTATCAGTTCTTGCTTCCACTTGGAGGTTGAGAACCTCTTACTCATCACTAGTCGAATTCATTGAGGCAAGTGTCATTGGAGAAGATTCTGGAAGCTTCCAGGGTCTTTCCACCTCGTTGAATGAACTTGCCATTTGTCATTTCCCGCTCAGCGCACCCTGGTAGTGCTTCTACCTACGTTGCAGTGCACCTAGCCAGTGTAATCTCTGCATTTCAGCGCAGACAACTAGTGGAGCCTCTGAATTGATCCTGAATTGACGGTTTCTGAGTGGTTTTTGGTGGAGAACTTCTGGGAGAAGCTGTCATTGGTTGACCTTGTTCCTTTAGGAGTTGTAACAACATCTTTAGGGACTTTGGATCCCTTGAATTATGGACATTTCATGCTCAATGCTGTAAGGCACAAAAATGTCTATAACACCAAGCGCGCCCTTGCTCGAACGACCCGCCCGAATCAGTTCACAAGGGCGCCATCAAACGACCCACCCGAACGATTTTCCATGGGCACCCAAATGACCGAAACGAACCGAAAAGGGAGAGCTGGGCAAACGAGCTGCACGAACATGCACAAAGCCAACATAGGGTCACAACTTAGCATTTTTTATATGGGCACGTTCGCCCGAGCATGCCCTCGTCCGAAAAACACGCCCGAACGAGTTCACACGGGCGCCCTCAAAGGACCTGCCCAAACGACCGAAACGAACCGACAAGGGAGAGCCGGGCAAACGAGCTGCACAAACGTGCACAAAGCCAACCTTGGGTCACAACTTAGCATTTTTAATACAAGCTCGTTCACCCGGGCAATCCCTCGCCCAAATGACGCACCCGAACGAGTTCACACAGGCGCCCTCAAATGACCCGCCCGAAAGATTTTGCATGGGCGCCCGAACGACCGAAACGAACCGACAAGGGAGAGCCGGGCAAACGAGCTACACGAACCTGCACAAAGCCAACCTTGGGTCACAACTTAGCATTTTTGATATGGGCTCGTTCGCCTGGGTGCACCCTCACCCGAACGACACGCCCAAATGAGTTCACATGGGCGCCCTCAAACGACCTGCCCAAACAACCGAAAAAAACCGACAAGGGAGAGCCAAGCAAATGAGCTGCACGAACGTGCACAAAGCCAACCTCGGGTCACAAATTAGCATTTCTGATACGGGCTCGTTCGCTCAGGTGCACCCTTGCTCGAACGACCCGCCCGAACGGGTTCACATGGGCGCCCTCAAACGACCCGCCCGAACGATTTTGCATGGGCACCTGAACAAATGAAACAGAGCGAAAATGGAGAGTCGGGCAAACGAGCTGCACGAACGTGCGCAAAGCCAACCTCAGGTCACAACTTAGCATTTTTTATACGGGCTAGTTCACCTGGGCGTGCACTCACCCGAATGAGTTCACACGGGGGCCCTCCGACGACCCGCCCTAACGACCGAAACGAATCGACAAGGGAGAGCCAGGCAAACGAGCTGCATGAACGTGCACAAAACCAACCTCGGGTCACAACTTAGCATTTTTGGTACGGGCTCGTTCGCTTGGGCATGCCTCCCCCGAACGACCCGCCCAAACGAGTTCACACGGGCACCCTCAAACGACCCATCCGAACGACCGAAACGAATCAACAAGGGAAAGCCGGGCAAACGAGCTGCACGAACATGCACAAAGCCAACCTCGGGTCACAACTTAGCATTTTTTATACAAGCTCGTTTTCCCAGGCGCGCCCTCGCCTGAACGACCCACCCGAATGAGTTCACACGGGCGCCCCCAAACGACTCGCCCGAACGACCGAAAACGAACCGACAAGGGAGAGCCGGGCAAACGAGCTCCACAAACATGCACAAAGCCAACCTCGGGTCACAACATAGCATTTTTGATATGAGCTCGTTCGCCCGGGCACGCCCTTGCCCAAACGACCCGCCCAAATGGGTTCACACGGACGCCCTCAAATGCCCCTCCTGAACGACCCGCCCGAACGAGTTGACACGGGCGCCCTCAAACGACCCGCCCGAACGAGTTCACACGGGCACCCTCAAACGACCCCCCCGAAAGACTAAAATGAACTGACAAGGGAGAGCTGGGCAAACGAGATGCACGAACGTGCAAAAAGCCAACCTCGGGTCACAACTTAGCATTCTTTATACTGGCTCGTTCGCACGAGCGCGCCCTCGCCCGAACGGGTTCACACCGGCGCCCTCAAACGACCCACCTGAACGATTTTGCATGGGCGCCCGAATGAACGAAACGAAGCGACAAGGGAGAGTCGGGAAAACAAGCTGCACGAACAAGCACAAAACCAACCTCGGGTCACAACTTATCATTTTTTATATGGGCTAGTTCGCCCGGGTGCATACTCGCCCGATCGACCCGCCCGAACGAGTTCACACGAGCGCCCTCAGACGACCCGCCCGAATGACCGAAACGAACTGACAAGGGAGAGCCGGGCAAACGAGCTGCACGAACGTGCACAAAGCCAACCTCGGGTCACAACTTAGAATTTTTGGTACGGGCTCGTTCACCCGGGCGTGCCCTCGCCTAAACGGCCCGCCCGAACGAGTTCACATGGGCGCCCTCAAACGACCCACCCGAACAAACGAAACGAACCAACAAGGGAGAGTCGGGCAAACGAGCTACACGAATGTGCACAAAGCTAACCTTAGGTCACAACTTAGAATTTTTGATATGGGCTCGTTCGCCCGGGCGCGCCCTCGCCCGAATGACCCGCCCGAACAAGTTCACACAGGTGCCCTCAAACGATCTGCCCGAACGACCGAAACGAACCGACAAGGGAGAGCCGGGCAAACGAGCTACACGAACGTGCACAAAGCCAACCTCGGGTCACAACTTAGCATTTTTGATACGGGCTCGTTCGCCCGAGCGCGCCCTCGCCCAAACGACCCGCCCGAACGAGTTCACGCTGGCGCCCTCAAACGTCCCGCCTGAACGACCCACCCGAATGAGTTGACACAGGTGCCCTCAAATGACCTGCCCGAATGACCCACCCGAACGAGTTCACACAGGCACCCTCAAACGACCCGCCCGAACGTCTGAAATGAACCGACAAGGGAGAGCCGGGCAAACGAGCTGCACGAACGTGCACAAAGCCAACCTCGGGTCACAACTTACCATTTTTGATACGGGCTCATTCGCCCGGGCGCACCCTCGCCCGAGCGACCCACTTGAATGAGCTCACATGGGTGCCCTCAAACGACCCGCCCGAACGACCCACCCAAATGAGTTCACATGGGCGCCCTCAAACGACCCGCCCGAACGAGTTCACACAAGCGCCCTCAAATGACTCGCCCGAACGAGTTCACCTCTGGTCATAACTTAGCATTTTTTATATGGGCTCATTCGCCTGGGTGTGCCCTCTCCCGAATGACCTGCCCGAACGAGTTCACACGGGCGCCCTCAAACGACCCGCCCGAATGACCGAAACGAACCGACAAGGGAGAGCCGGGCAAACGAGCTGCACGAACATGCACAAAGCCAACCTCGGGTCACAACTTATCATTTTTTATACGGGCTCATTCGCTTGGGAGTGCCCTCGCCCAAACGAACCTCCCAAACAAGTTCACATGGGCGCCCTCAAACGAACCGCCCAAACGACCCACCCGAACAAGTCCACACGGGCGCCCTCAAACGACCTGCCCGAAAGAGTTAACACGGGCGCCCTCAAACAACCCGCCCAAATGACCGAAACGAGGCAACAAGGCAGAGCCCGGAAAACAAGCTGAAGGAACGTGCACAAAGCCAACCTCGGGTCACAACTTAGCATTTTTGATACGGGCTCGTTCGCCCGGGCACGCCCTCGCCTGAACGACGCACCCGAATGAGTTCACGCGGGCACCCTCAAACGACCCGCCCGAACGACCAAAACGAACCGACAAGGGAGAGCCGGGAAAACGAGCTGCACGAACATGCAAAAAGCCAACCACGGGTCACAACTTAACATTTTTGGTACGGGATCGTTCGCCCAGGCGCGCCCTCGCCCGAACGAGTTCACACGGGCGCCCTCAAACGACCCGCTCGAACGACCCAAACGAACCGACAAGGGAGAGCCAGCAAAACGAGCTGCACGAACGTGCACAAAGCCAACCTCGGGTCACAACTTATCATTTTTGATACGGGCTCGTTCGCCTAGACGCTCCCTCGCCCAAATGACCCGCCCTAACGAGTTCACACGGGTGCCCTCAAACAACCCGCCCGAACGACCGAAATGAATCGACAAGGGAGAGCTGGGCAAATGAGCTGCACGAACATGCACAAAGCCAACCTCGAGTCACAACTTAGCTTTTTTGATACGGGCTCATTCGCCGGGCACGTCCTTGCCCGAACGACCCGCCCGAACGAGTTCACACGGGCGCCCTCAAACGACCCGCCTGAACGACCCACCCGAACGAGTTCACATGGGCGCCCTCAAATGACCCGCCCGAACGAGTTCACATGGGCACCCTCAGACGACCCGCCCGAATGACCCGCCCAAACGAGTTCACACGGGCGCCCTCAAATGACCTGCCCGAACGACCGAAACGAACCGCCAAGGGAGAGCCGGGCAAACGAGCTGTACGAACGTGCATAAAGCCAACCTCAGGTCACAACTTAGCATTTTTGATACGGGCTCGTTCGCCAGGCACGCCCTTGCCCGAACGACCCGACCGAACGAGTTCACATGGGCGCCCTCTAACGACCCGCCCGAATGACCCGCCCGAATGAGTTCACAGGGGCGCCCTCAAATGACCCGCCTGAATGACCCGCCCGAACGAGTTCACACGGGCGCCCTTAAACGACCCGCCCGAACGACCCGCCCAAACGCGTTCACACGGGCGCCCTCAAACGACCCGCCTGAACGAGTTCACAGGGCGCCCTTAAACGACCCGCCCAAACAAGTTCACACGGGCGCCCTCAAACGACCCGCCCGAATGATTTTGCATGGGTGCCTGAATGACCGAAACGAAGTGACAAGGGAGAGCCAGGGAAGTGAGCTGCACGAACGTGTAAAAAGCCAACCTCGGGTCACAACTTAGCATTTTTTATACGGGCTTGTTCGCCCGGGGGTGACCTCACTCGAACGACCTGCCCGAATGAGTTCACACGAGCCCCCTCAAACGACACGCCCAAACAATTTTGCACCGATGCCCTTGCCCGACCCGCCTGAACGGTTTGCATGGGTGCCCTGAAACGACCCGCCCGAACGATCCGCCCAAACGAGTTCACACAGGTGCCCTCAAACGACCCGCCCGAACGACCGAAACGAACCGACAAGGGAGAGCCGGGCAAACGAGCTGCACGAACGTGCACAAAGCCAACCTCGGGTCACAACTTAGCATTTTTGATACGGGCTCGTTCGCCTGGGCGCGCCCTCACCTGAACGACCTGCCCGAATGAGTTCACATGGGCGCCCTCAAACGACCCGCCCGAACGACCCGCCCAAACGAGTTCACAGGGGCGCCCTCAAACGACCCGCCTAAACGACCCGCCTGAACAAGTTCACATGGGCGCCCTCAAATGACCCACCCGAACGACCCGCCCAAACAAGTTCACATGGGCGCCCTCAAACGATTCGCCCGAACGAGTTCACATGGGTGCCCTCAAACGACCCGCCCGAACGATTTTGCATGGGTGCCCGAACGACCGAAACGAAGCGACAAGGGGGAGCCGGGCAAACGAGTTGCACGAACGTGTACAAAGCCAACCTCGGATCACAACTTAGCATTTTTGATACGGGCTCATTCGCCCAGGTGCGACCTCGCCTGAACGACCCGCCCGAACGAGTTCACACGGGCACCCTCAAACGACACGCCCGAACGCGTTTGCACGGACGCCCTCGCCCGACCCGCCTCAACGAGTTTTCATGGACGCCCTAGCCAGACCCGCCCGAACGACCCACCCCAACGGGTTTGCAGGAACGCCCTCGCCCGAGCTACCCGCCCGAATGGGTTTGCACGGACGCCCTCGCCCGAACGACCCGCCCAAATGGGTTTGCACGGACGCCCTCGCCTGACCCTCCCGAACATTTTTGCACGGATGACCTTGCCTGACCCGCTCGAACGCGTTTACGCGGGCGCCCTCAAACGACCCGCCCGAACGAGTTTACATGGCAAACAACCTACCCGAACGAGTTTACATGGCAAAAGACCCGCTCGAACGAGTGTTTACACAGCAAACGACCCGCTCGAACGCGTTTACATGGGCTCCGACACACGACCAAAACAAAGTCAAAAGGGAAATTCGGGCAAACGGGCAGCACGATCGTGCACAAGGCCCACCCCCTTCACAACTTAGCATTTTTTATATGGCCACGTGTGCCCTACGCACCGTCACACCACACGACATGACACGACCCGACCCGTTTGCATGGGCACCACACACAACACGTCCTAACCCGCCCGAACAAAATTTGGGGTTTCCATGGGCGCACGACCCGAACGAAATTTCGTGGTTTCTGTGGGCGCACGACCCGAACGAAGGCACGAGGGAGCATCAAACAAACGGGCCACACGAACGTGCAGAAGACACACGGTCGGTCACGACTTAGCATTTTTTTCACGCCCACGTGTGCCCAGGCACCCACACATGGCACGACACGGCCCGACTGGCCTTGTGGCAGCCGACCCAACTAGCCCGAATGCGTTTGCATGGGCACCCACACATGACACGACACGACCCGACCCAAACAAAATTTGGGGTTTCCTTGTATGCACAACCCGAACGAAATTTGGGGTTTCCATGGGTGCACGAACCGAATGAAGGCACAAGGTAGCGTCGGGAAAACAGGCCGCACGAACATGTAGAAGGCACACGGGGGGTCATGACTTAGCATTTTTGGCACTACCATGTGTGCTCGAGCACCCACGCACGGCACGACCCGACCCGCCCGAACGAAGGCACGACGGAGCGTCGGGCAAACGGGTCACGTGAACGTGCAGGAGGCACACGGGTTGTCACGCCCTAACTTTTTTTGCACGGCCACATGTTCCTGAGCACCCATGCGCGGCACGACACGACCCGACCCCACTCAACTCGCCCGAATGCGTTTGCACGGCCAGCCACACACGACATGACCCAACCCGCCCGAACGAAATTTGGGGTTTCCATGTGTGCACGGCGCGAACAAAATTTGGGGCTTCCATGGGTGCACGACCCGAACGAAGGCCCAAGGGAGCGTCGGGAAAACGGGCTGGACGAATGTGCAAAAAACACACGGGCGGTGACGACTTAGAATTTTTGGCACGGCCACGTGTGCCGGGGCACCCACACATGGTACGGAACGACCCGACCCGCCCGGGGCGAGCCGACCCGAATCGCCCGGACGAAATTTGGGGTTTCCATGGGTGCACGACCCGAACAAAGAAGGCACACGGGCGGTCATAAATTGGCATTTTCGGCACGCCCACGTGTGCCCGCGCACCCCCACACACAGCACATCACAGGATGACCCGGCCCGCCCGAAGGAAATTTGGGGTTTGAATGGGCGCACGACCCAAATGAAGTCACGGGGGTAGGAATATATTTGACTCTAATACATAAATACACCTGGGGTAACATGCCCTTAATATCTTCAACATTTTATTTTGACTCTTTATAACACTTTAACATGTGCTAGACCTATTTCAATGAGCAAGAAACTCAATGACAAATTAATATATATATATATATATATATATATTCTTGAATAAATACAAATATCAAAAGTACATTTATGAAGACCGAACCCAATTACACTTTCTTCAACACCCCCTCTCAACTAGGGAGGTATTCATAAATCATTACAAGGTGTTTGGCTATTTTTCAATCTTGAATAATTCACATAAGAGAAACCGGATTGGCAACCCATCTGTTATAGCATCATATTAGCCAACATTGTTCATAGCAAGGACTTGACTAATAGCTATATCTCTCATAATACCAGAGCACAATGTTGGCGAGGCCAACGGCTTATTAACACTTTGGTCATTGTCTCTAAAGGTACATACCCACCCAGGTGTTCCCTGAGTATGACCTTCCAGGACAATTCTTGTCTTGGGTTCCCATCCCTCAAAGAATATCGCTCCTCTTTCCTACTCTTGTCTTGGGTGCCCTACACATCCTCAAAGAGCATCAGATGCCAAATGATTGCCTAATCCTCCCGTTATTTCTTTCCAAGTGAAGACAAGAATGTTGTGTCTATCTCTTCCCCTTGATTTGGGAAGACATGCCCAAGTTTCCTCTGACAAGGAACTTGCCCAAGCTCCTTTATAGTTGGGAACTTGTTAGAACTCCCTCTTAGCTAGGGACTTGTCCATTCATCAACAACGTCTTCTTCGTGGGTCCTTAAGCCGCTTGATCTCCTTCTTTCCTTCGATGTCATGAAGTCTTTGTTTGAACTTCTTCTTGGCAGGGTACCGACCATCGATGACTTTCCCCCCTGGTTTGTCATGTAATTGCTCCCTTCGTGGAAAGTGGCCTTATTGATATATATCAGGTCCTTTTTGTCATCTAGCTACTCCTTTGTCACCTTGTCAATCCTTCATAACACTTATCACATGGATGCTTAGTTGTAGTCGCTTGTTCCCGTACTTTGATTTAGTGGCCCTTCCTGACTTCATCGTGATATTGCTCTTCATCATGACATATTTGTAGAGTGGAAACGATTATCTGCACCTTACTATCTCCAAGGCCTTCATAGGTGTCAAGGGTTCTTTATCTTTTTGTTCCTTTGTCAGAGTTTTCGTGCCTTCTTTCGAGAGATGTTGAGGAATCTTGTCAAATAGTTATTCTTTGTGACCGCGATGTTCTTCATTTGCTTCTTATTGGATTGATTGGTCAACCACCTTATACTCCTTATGAGAGCACTTCTTCATGTTGACCTTTACTCCACTGTAGCACATGCCTCCGAGCATGTCATTGGCGAAAGAGATCCTTTTATTCTCGATCGTGATTCTAGAACTTTTCCCATGACCCAACCAATATATATGATGACATGACTTAAACTTTGATGCATACATACCTCACCTTGATTATGCTTTTATCATCACGGCTTTATTTGATAGTTCTCCTCGATTGGTGTAGCCTTTCTTGCTTCATTTGCTCTCGCCTGTATATCATCCTCTCTTGAATCCCATAAATGGGACCCCCAATGAGACCTCTACCACCTTTGAAAGAAGACTTTAAGCAAAGAGGTTGTCTTAGTCATAGGAGGATATTCCTCCTTTTGCTTCTTGTCATATTCTTTCACTTCTTGAGTTACATGAGCTTCTTCCCTTTTTCTCTTGTTGTTGTTGTCCTTCTTAAGTTTAGGACAATCCCTTTTGTAGCGTCCATACTCTTGGCATCCAAACCGTTGGACTTTGGACATGTAGTGGTCCCAACCAATTTGTTACTTTCCTTGCAAAAAGACACTAAGGTATACTTAGAAGGGGACATATACTTACTTGATAGAGTTTGAGATGTAGTGAACTTGTTTTCTTCTTGAAGACTTGATGGCTTGCCTTCCTTAGATCTTGATGTTGTTCTAGTTGCTTTCTTCAAATGGACTTTCTTGATGACTTGACTCGTAGTGCCTTCCATTCTTCAAGATGGTGTAGCTTGATGTAGGTCCCTCTTTGATTTGTTCTTCTTGTACGTGCCTTTATACAAGGTGTTTCTTCTTGCTTTGTAGTCTTCCATGATGAATGACAGATGGTAGACCTTCTTGTCCTTGATTTGATTGAGACTTCTTGGCTTGACGCTTAAACCTTGCGAATGTTCTTGAGATTCCCTTTCGTTGATGTGTCACCTTAGCTCCAATACTGCGTTGAAGAATCTGGGGCAATGGGGTATAGCGGGATTCTTCTAGACTTGATAACAATTTGTGAAGCTCTTTTGCAATTTATCGTGTTATCTTAATCTTCTTCTCTTCTTATTAATGCATGTGTGTTTACTTTCATCAAACTGGTGCCAAAAACATAAGAACAAGAACAAAAGATGTTGGCTCTCTGCCAGGGAAAAACCTCTCTCTCTCTCTCAGAGAGAAAAACCCTTTCGTAAATTTCTCTCATTGAAGCTTCTTATTGGTCATTGCGAAGCCCTAGACCCTTGACAATAATATCCCCCAAGCACAAGTCGAGCCCTTCCTCCTCTCTGCACTTTGTTTCTTCGGTGCTTCGTTCCTCGGCACTCTGTCCTCCTTTCAAATTTTGATAGTCCGTGGTGGACTAGCTCTAGAAGAGACTCCAACCTTTGATCCTTAGCAAGATCCTTTACCAATGAAGAAACCTTCATTCTCTTGACCAACCGAGCCTTTTTCTTGATGTGAGGTTGTAGGCTCGATGTACACCAAGTTTACTGCACCTGGGGCGATTACCATCGTGACGAGACACGGGAACCGCAAATTTCCCGCGCTTGGGATGCTTTCAACAAGGCGGGACATGAAATCCCCGAGTTCCCCACAATTTGGCGACCTTTTCCGAGGAGGGACTGGAAGACCCCATGTCACGCTCCTATCCTAGTGGTAGTATTTCAACCACGCATAAGCGGGTGCGGTACCACCGTACTTTTTCTTTTTACCAATACTTGAGTACACAGTCTACACCTACTTCAACACTCGGTCAATTTTCCAATAAGTGTTCTTAACAATGCAGCGAAAATAAGTTACCATAAATTTATCTTCTTCAATTATTCTTTCAACCTGTTGTGTCGTGTGGTCGTGTTGCACTGCCCGTGGCCTGCACAACACAACTTCACACCTGAACTGCGAACCTGTCCGCCCGACTTTCCCTTCTGAGCCGCCCAAACTCTGCCAGTCGGTGCGGTCCATAGTGAGGGCGCATGGCCCACATGCAGTGCGGCCAGCCTGCCCAGACGGTAATCCGCCTCGCTCTGTAATCTACTCACTGGTGCGGCCCTCTTATCCACGTCCTTCTCTTCCTTCCATTTTTGCCCAACTCCTTCCTTCGCACTTGTTCTGCGATGTGGAAGTCTGAGTTCGATGTCCCTTCGTCGAATGCCATCCTCCTTACTTATACACATTCTTTCGCCCAAGGGCCGTGTCTCTCGAGGATAACAAGGGTCGGATCCATCAACATGCATTCCCGGCTGACCTACCACATAACCTTGACACGCCCCATTCCAACGAACCGCCGCGTCCCTTCGTGTGCACCGTCGCACCCATGGGTCGGCTCCAACACCTCGCCGATTACACCCGTCGCCTCGTGATGCGGCAGGGTCCCGGGCCGACAGGGCTGTCACCCTCTCAGGCGCCCCCTTCTAAGGGACTTGGCCCAGGTCCGCCGCTGAGGACGCTTCTACAGACTACAATTCAGGCATCGCTGCCGCCCGATTTTCATGTTGGGCTCTTCCTGGTTCGCTCGCCGCTACTAGGGGAATCCTTGTAAGTTTCTTTTCATCCGCTTAATTATATGCTTAAACTCAGTGGGTATTCGCGCCTGAGCTGGGGTCATAAAGTTGGAGTTAAATCCACCCTACCCCATGGTAGGACAAGAGAGATCAAAGCAAGTTCGAGCGATGCCACACAAAGCCCGCATCAGCTAACGCCGACTGCCCATCCAAGGGGACAAGATCACCGCTCACCGACGCACGCCATGAAACATCGCTTGAGGTATTTCGGCCGAACGCACCGCACAAGGCACGGACGACCAGCGCCACTACTCCCTAGCTTATTTCAGGGAGCGCGTTTGAATGGGATGCGACACCCAGACATACGTGCCCTCGACCGAGGCCTCGGGTGTAAATTGCATTCAAAAACTTGATGATTCATGGGATTCTACAATTCACACTAAGTATCACATTTCGCTACGTTCTTCATCGTAACAAGAGTCGAGATATCCATTTCTGAGAGTCGTTTCCACGTGTATTACCGAAAAATCTGCCACAAAACTGAATAGGGGCATCCCCCACAACAAATGTAAGGCCAAGGGGCAAAAGGAGGAAAAACGCAGGAGAGAAAGAGAAAAAAAGGTGTCTAACCCCCTCACAGGGGGAGGCTCGAACAGAGGACAATCTCCCCCAGCCCCACGCCCTCGCAAAAAGGGGGGAAATGCATGGAACAACGATCAAGAAGGACTAGGGTGGCCACCCCGGGAGCTCGCACTACTTTTAGCCCTTCGTCGACACCAGCCCACAACGATTCCCCCTTTTCTCTTTTGAGTTAGGGACCGAAAGGAAGAAAAGGGTGGAAAACAAAGCACAAACAAGGCACAAGCCTCCGAAAGCCCCGTGCCTTTGGCAAAAGTGAGGAACTGAAGGGGACGACGATCAAGAAGGACTAGGGTGACCACCCCGGGAGCTCGCACTGCGTTTCATCCTTCCGGAACACCAATCCACAACAATCCCACCTTTTCTCCATAACGCTAGGGGCCACAAGGAAGAAGGGAAGATAACAACAAGAGAGAAAGGAATATATCAACCGTGGCTACCGGCTCACAAGGGGAGGCTTCAAACAGAGAAAAAGCTTCCCTAACCCCGTTCCTTCGCAAAAAGTGGGGAACTGCAGGGGACGGCGATCGAGAAGGACTAGGGTGGCCACCCTGGGAACTCGCACTGCTTTTCGTCCTTCCAAACACCAATCCACAATAATCCCACCTTTTCTCCGTAAAGCTAGGGGCCGAAAGGAAGAAGGGAAGAAAACAACATGAAAGAAATAGAGATATCAAACACGTCCACCGGCTCACAGGGGGAGGCTCAAACAGAGAACAAGCTTCCCCACCCCCGTGCCTTCGCAAAAAGGGGGGGAACTGTAGGGGATGACGATCGAGAAGGACTAGGGTGGCCACCCTCGGAACTCGCACTGCTTTTCGTCCTTCCTGAACACCAATCCACAATAATCCCACCTTTTCTCCGTAAAGCCAAGGGGCCAAAAGAAAGAAGGGAAGAAAACAACAGGAAAGCAAGAGATATCAAACGTGGCTACCGGCTCACAAGGGGAGGCTCAAACAGAGAACAAGCTTCCCAAACCCCGCGCCCTCGGAAAAAGGGGGGAACTGCAGGGGACGACGATCGAGAAGGACTATGGTGGCCACCCTGGGAACTCGCACTTCTTTTCGTCCCTCTCGAACACCAATCCACAACAATCCCACCTCTCCTCCGTAAAGCTAGGGGCAAAAGGAAGAAGGGAAGAAAACAACACCAAAGAAACAAAGATCCTAAGAAAAGAGAGAATCTCAACAACACACCGAGTAGATGTTCGCTAACCAAAAAGAAATCAAATAAGGCACCCAATAAAAAAAGCATCCCACCTCTTCACACCCTCCCACACACATTTAGCACAACACCCTTTCCAGCTTTACAACATATAGCAAACAACCAAGTAAATAAATCACAACCTAAAACTGACCAATAGAAAAGACAAGGGCCACGATGAGACCAGTATCTGGAGCACGTCACTGAGAGGCACACAGCCCCCCAAACCAGCAGCACAAGGCTTCAAATGACAAGTAGACCACCGCCAATAACACAAACCCACCCCAGTCTTGCACCCCTCCATGTACAAAACACCCAACAACCTTTCCAGCGAGAGAGTCAACGGGGGTCAAATAATCAAACTCCAAAGAGGAGTTGTCACGGGCCGACGCTCAATGCTGGAGAAAGCCATGGGCCACAAATACATCGATGGTGCAAGGCCACTAGAGAGAGGGACCTTCGCAAAGTGCACACCATGAAACAAAGAAATGACGCAAGTCCCACAAAAAACCCACAATCCAAAGGGAGGAACAAAGACACGACTCGCTACTTCTTTTTCCCTCAGAAGGGGAGTGGGTCACGAGAGGACGAGGAATTCCCTCGACGGCAAAGGCACGAGATAAGATTGCCACCCTCATGCCTATCGACGGGGAAAATTTCGATCTCGATGGAGCTCAGACCGAGGGATGGGTTTTTCATTACCTCGACACCCAACCCTTCCGTGAGGGAATGTCGAGGAACAGTCGGGAGGGACTAGGGTGGCCAGCCCAATGGGTTGAACCGCTCTTCATTCATCCCATACTTGACCGCACCCCAACAATCTCGCCTCACGGAAGGTTTGAGCTACCAGGCACGTGCGCAACCACTCCCTCGACCTAACCACCAGCGAAAAAGCTCACCCAAGCAACACATCAACCGCCACCACCTTTTCAAGAGAACCAACTATGGAAGCCCGCACCCTTGGCCCATGCCTTCCAACAAACAAAAGACCAAGCACCGCTGCTACGAATGAGTCCAAATTTATCCATCATATTTACCGAGCACCTCAACTCTGTAGCAACCATGCCCAGCCGAATAGATCGTCGGAAGGGCTCCCAAGGAACAAGCTTCCGGACCCCCTGCAGAAACACATTGGGGGGAAGAAAAACAAAGGATGGGTGGGACAAGCACAAGCATGGCTTGCAAGCACACACGAAAAAACAAGCGTAGTTACCTCGAGACAAGCAACCAACAATGTTCCCGCCAAACACCAAATGCGCTCCCCTAGAGACGCACCACAAAGTCCCACATTGCAATCGAAACCCAACCAACCCGAACCAAAAAATAAAACCCATGCTATCAATGATCCTACCGCAGGTTCACCTACGGTAACCTTGTTACAACTTCTCCTTCCTCTAAATGATAAGGTTCAATGAACTTCTCACGACGTTGATGGCGGCGAACCACCATCGTCAACGCAATCCGAACACTTCACCGGATCATTCAATCGGTAGGAGTGATGGGCGATGTGTACAAAGGGCAGGGATGTAGTCAACACAAGTTGATGACACGCGCTTACTAGGAATTCCTCGTTGAAGACCAATAATTGCAATGGTCTATCCCCATCACGATGCAATTTGAGAAGATTTCCCGATCCTCTCGAACAAGGAATAAAAACTCGTTGGCTGCATCAGTGTAGTGCGCGTGCGGCCCAAAACATCTAAGGGCATCACAGACCTGTTATTGCCTCAAACATCCATGGCCTAAACGGCCATAGTCCCTCTAAGAAGCTGTCCGTGAAGGGGAACCTCCGCATAGCTAGTTAGCAGGCTGAGGTCTCGTTCGTTATCGGAATTAACCACACAAATCGCTCCACCAACTAAGAACGGCCATGCACCACCACCCATAGAATCAAGAAAGAGCTCTCAATCTGTCAATCCTTACTATGTCTGGACCTGGTAAGTTTCCCTGTGTTGAGTCAAATTAAGCCGCAGGCTCCACTCCTGCTGGTGCCCTTCCGTCGATTCCTTTAAGTTTCAGCCTTGCAACCATACTCCCCCCGAAACCCAAACACTCTGATTTCTCAGAAGGTGCTGGCGGAGTCCTTAGAGCAACATCCGCCGATCCCTGGTCGGCATCGTTTATGGTTGAGACTAGGACGGTATCTGATCGTCTTCGAGCCCCCAACTTTCGTTCTTGATTAATGAAAACATCCTTGGAAAATTATTTCGCAGTGGTCCGTCTTTCATAAATCCAAGAATTTCACCTCTGACAATGAAATACGAATGCCCCCGACAGTCCTTATTAATCATTACTCCGGTCCCGAAGGCTAACACAATAGGACCAGACTCCTATCACGTTATTCCATGCTAATATATTCAGAGCATAAGCTTGCTTTGAGCACTCTAATTTTTTCAAAATAATAGCATCAGAACCGCGACCCAGCCAATTAAGGCCAGGAATACACCGCTGACAAAAGGGACAGAAGGGAAGGTGCACACCGAGTAGGCGGACCAACCCTTACGACCCAAGATCCAACTATGAGCTTTTTAACTGCAACAACTTAAATATACGATATTGGAGCTGGAATTACCGCGGCTGCTGGCACTAGACTTGCCCTCCAATGGATCCTCATTAAGGGATTTAGATTGTACTCATTCCAATTACCAGACTCGATGAGCCCAATATTGTTATTTATTGTCACTACCTCCCCATGTCAGGATTGGGTAATTTGCGCGCCTGCTGCCTTCCTTGGATGTGGTAGCCGTTTCTCAGGCTACATCTCTGGAAACGAACCCTAATTCTCCGTCACCCGTCACCACCATTGTAGGCCTCTATCCTACCATCGATAGTTGATAGGGTAGAAATTTGAATGAAGCATCACCAGCACAAGGGCTATGCGATCCGTCGAGTTATCATGATTCACCAGAGAAGCGAGAAAGCCCGCACCGGCCTTTTATCTAAAAAATGCATCCCTTCCAAAAAGTCGGGACTTGGTGCACGTATTAGCACTAGAATTACTACGGTTATCCGAGTAGTATGGTTCCATCAAAAAAACTATAATGGATTTAATGAGCCATCCGCAATTTTACAGTCTAATTAATTCATACTTAGACATGCATGGCTTAATCTTCGAGACAAGCATATGACTACTGGCAGGATCAACCAGGTAGCACCCTCCTGCTTCAAAGGGCATTCCGGCTGCTCTCTTATTGAGAGCTAGCCTGAACACCCATCAAGTCAAAGAGACGTCAAAATATCATGTAAAACTTTTATGCCTTGCACCTCTTGCATCCCAAGAAGGAAGCACACGCAACATGCCAAGGACATGTCGAAAAAATGGGCAGACCTGCCAAGCCACAACGCACCAAGGCCACTCCGGAGTTTGCAGCCATGGCCCAACCAACAAGAAAATGAGCGATCACTCACCGACTCCCTTAGAAATGGCTCCAAAGGCCTCCACGCCCCGCACCGAGGGCACCTAGGAGTCCACTCGGACAGCAGCAACGATGGACCTCAATCACCCGATCGCCTGCGGTAGCCTCGATGCAAACGAAACAAATCGAGAACAACCAACCACGCAACCTCTATATTACAAATGAGCCTCAACCCTCCCCGCCCCCACACCGAGGCCACCTAGGAATCCACCCGGACAGCAGCAATGATGGGCCTCGATCTCCCGACCACCTGTGGCAGCCTCGATGGGAAGGAAAAGGAAGGAAATAAAAAGAGGATGACCGACCACACAAATACTATCATAGAGAGGCCATACAAACCTCTCCGCCCCGCACCGATGCCACCTAGGAGTCCACCCGGACAGCAACAACAGTGGACCTTGATTGGATGATCACCTGCGGCAGCCTCGACACAAAGGCAAGGGAAGGAAATCATGCAAGAAAAACCGAGCCCGCATCCTCCCTTAGAAATGCCCCCCAACCCACCCCTCCCATCCCCGTACAGGGGCCACCTAGGAGTCCACCCAGACAGAAGCAATGATGGACATCGATCGCATGATCGCCTGCGGCAACCTCAATGCAGAGAGGAAATAGAAGGAAATAAAACAAGACCAACCAAGCCGACAACCTCTCTTCGAAATGCCCCCCGACCCTCTACGCCACGCACTGAGGCCACCTAGGAGTCCACCCGCGACAGCAGTATCGGTGGACCTCGATCACTTGACCGCCTGTGGCAACCACGATGCGAAGGCAAAGGAAGGAAGTAAATGCAAATCAAGAGGGTCATTACACAATACAGAAACACATATCCAAACAGGAGGAGGAGGGATCGGGTAGCTCCGCACCCCACGCACCCTACGTACAGGCAACCTAGGGGATTTCCCACAGCTTTACCGACCGGACGATGAATAATTTTCCCCTATGACCACCACCACGCAAAAGAGGGAGGTCGAAGTGTTCCACCTCGAAATCCTTCTTCCAGATAGCCCCCACCATCGATGACTATAGTAGCAAGCCTCCTCCCCATTGGACCACGAGCGCATACACAATTGAAACAACAAGTGCCCCCCAACCCTCCCCGAAAAGAGGCCACCTAGGAGTCCACCTAGACAGCAACAATGATGGACCTCGATCGCATGATCGCCTGCGACAGCCTAAATGCAAAGGAAACGGAAGGAAACAAAACAATAAGACGAACCGAGCCCACAACCTCTCTTTGAAATGCCCCCCGACCCTCCACGCCACGCACCGAGGCCACCTAGGAGTCCACCCGCGCCAGTAGAAATGGTGGACCTCGATCACTTGACCGCCTATGGCAACCACGATGCGAAGGCAAGGGAAGGAATTAAATTCAAATCAAGAGGGTCGCTACAAAATACAAGAACACATGCCCAATCAGGAGGAGGGATCGGGCAGCTCCGCACCCCACGCACCCTACGTATAGGCAACCTAGGAGATTTCCCACAGCTTTACCGACTGGACGATGAATAATTTTCCCCTACGGCCACCTCCACGCAAAGGAGGGAGGTCTAAGCATTCCACCTCTAAATCCTTCTTCCAAATAGCCCCCACCATCAATGTAGCAAGCCTCCTCCCCGTTGGACCACGAGCGCATACACAATTGAAACAACAAGTGCACCCCAACCCTCCCCTCCCCGTAGAGAGGCCACCTAGGAGTCCACCCGGACAACAGTAACGATGGACCTCGATCGCATGATCACCTGCGGCAGCCTCAATGCAAAGGAAATGGAAGGAAACAAAAAAAAAGACCAACCGAGCCCACAACCTCTCTTATAAATGTGCCCCCCAACCCTCCACACCATGCACCGAGGCCACCTAGGAGTCCACCCGCGACAGCAGAAACGGTGGACCTCGATCACTTGACCGCCTGTGGCAACCACGATGCGAAGGCAAAGGAAGGAAATAAATGCAAATCAAGAGGCTTGCTACACAATACAAGAACGTATCCAAACAGGAGGAGGGATCCGGTAGCCCCGCACCCCTCGCACCCTACATACAGGCAACCTAGGAGATTTCCCACAGCTTTACCGACTTGACGATGAATACTTTTCCCCTACGGCCACCTCCACGCAAAGGAGGGAGGTCGAAGCGTTCCACCTTGAAATCCTTGTTCCAGATAGCCCCCACCATCGACATAGCAAGCCTCGTCCCCATTGGACCAGGAGCACATATACAATTCAAACAACAAATGCCCATAAACGTTGTGACTTAACATTTCTAGCGGTAAAAGCCTGCCACGCACAGAAGATGCAAGGGAAAATTCGACCCCTCGATCAAACATATGGGCCAACACATCTATCAAAACCTCAGAGCCAACGCAACCATGAATGATGTGCACTTTGAAAGGAATGCCAACCCTTGACTTTACAATAAGGAGAACGGCACCTCACATCGCTCGACGGAAAAAGCAAGCAAGAGGGAGGGTAGGTGGTTTACAATCAAAACCCTTCCACTTCCCTCTTAAGTGTATGCATCTCAACCGACAATTCCAACATGGAAATAGTACAAGCACAAGACACCGACACCATAAACACCCAAACAATGAAGAGGCTAGCCATCACAAGGAGCCACACCACAACAACCCATACAACTCACAAAACATGGAGCAGAAGGGGAATTGTTCACATATGCCTCCCGAGACAAGCATGGCCAACATTACCACTCATGCACTACCGAGTGGGTATGGAGAGAAGATGAAAATCGGACGCCCTACAAACGACCCAAGGCCATTCTTGAGGCAAACCCGAAAAACCAACTCAATTACCAACCCACCTTTCACACGAAAAGCAAAACCCTCCACACCAAATAGGGAGGAGGTGAACAATATAACGAGGAGCCAATTTCAATGGAGCCACAAATGGCTGCCCAACCCAATCAGAATTCTCTATTGGCAACAACTGAGGGGCATGATAGTGACATAGGCAACGACAAAGTTTTGGGGCTTCCATCTGGGATCGCAACAATGAAGGTCCAAAGGAGCGCTGAGAAAACTTTCAACATTCTTATCGTTGGGATGGGAAAGAGGGACGGGGATGAGCATGGCCCACATTACCGCTCATGTACTACCGAGCAGGGATGGAGAGAAGATGAAAATCGGCCACCCTACAAATGACCCAAGGCCATCATTTAGGCAAACCCGACAAAGCAACTCGATTACCAACCCACCCTTCACACGGAAAGAAAACCTGTCCCCGGTATCTTCTGGAGGGGCACGAGGGGGACCAGGGCGAGCCAAGGAGCCACACCACAACAACCCATACAATGTCGATAACTTAGAGAGCAGAATGGGAATTGTTCACGTATGCCTCCCAGGACGAGCATGGCCAACATTACCGCTCACCGCTCAATGCGCTACCAGTGGGGATGGAGAGATGATGAAAATCGGACACCCTACAAACGACCCAAGGCCATCCTTCAGGCAAACCCAAAAACACAACTCGATTACCAACCCACCTTTCACAAGGAAAGAAAACCTGTAGCTGGTATCATCTGGAGGGGTACAAGGGGACCAAGACGAACCAAGGAGCCAAACCACAACAACCCCTACAGCTCCAAGAACTTAGAGAGAAATTGTCCACATATGCCTCCCAGGACGAGCATGGGCAACATTACCGCTCATGCACTACCGAGTGGGGATGGAGAGAAGATGAAAATCGGCCACCCTACAAATGACCCAAGGCCATCGTTCAGGAAAACGTGAAAACACAACTCAATTACCAACCCATCTTTCACACGGAAAGAAAACCTGTCGCTGGTATCATCTGGAGGGGCACGAGGGGGACCAGGACGAGCCAGAGAGCCACACCACAACACAACAACCCATATAGCTCCAAGGACTTGGAGAGCGGAAGGGGAATTGTTCACATATGCCTCCTAGGATGAGAATGGCCAACATTACCACTCATGCGCTACCGAGTGGGGATGGAGAGAAGATGAAAATCGCTCGCCCTACAAACGACCCAAGGCCATCATTCAGGCAAACGCGAAAACACAACTCGATTACCAACCCACCTTTCACACAGAAAGAAAACCTGTCACTGGTATCATCTAGAGGGGCACTCGGGGACCAGGACGAGCCAGGGAGCCACACCACAATAGCCCATATAGCTCCAAGAACTTGGAGAGCGGAAGGGGAATTGTTCACATATGCCTCCCAGGCTGAGCCTGGACAACATTACCACTCATGCGCTACCGAGTGGGGATGGAGAGAAGATGAAAATCGACCACCCTACAAACGACCCAAGGCCATCGTTCAAGCAAACCCGAAAACACAACTCGATTACCAACCCACCTTTCACACGGAAAGAAAACCTGTCACTGGTATCATCTGGAGGGGCACGCGGGGACCAGGACGAGCCAAGGAGCCACACCACAACAACCCATACAGCTCCGAGAACTTGGAGAGCAGAAGGGGAATTGTTCACATATGCCTCCCAAGACGAGCATGGCCAACATTACCACTCATGCGCTACTGAGTGGGGATGGAGAGAAGATGAAAATCGGCTACCCTACAAACGTCCCAAGGCCATCGTTCAGGCAAACCCAAAAACAAAACTCGATTACCAACCCACATTTCACACGGAAAGAAAACGTGTCACTAGTATCATCTGGAGGAGCACTCGGGGACCACGATGAACCAGGGAGCCACACCACAACAACCCATACAGCTCCAACAACTTGGAGAGCGGAAGGGGAATTGTTCACATATGCCTCCTAGGACGAGCATGGCCAACATTACCGCTCTTGCGCTACCGAGTGGGGATGGAGAGAAGATGAAAATCGGCGGCCCTACAAATGACCCGAGGGCATCATTTAGGCAAACCCAAAAACACAACTCGATTACCAACCCACCTTTCACACGGAAAGAGAACCTGTCACTAGTATCATTTGGAGGGGCACGCGGGGACTAGGACGAGCCAGGGAGCCACACCACAATAGCCCATACAACTCCAAGAACATGGAGAGCACAAGGGTAATTGTTCACATATGCCTCCCAAGACGAGCGTGGCCAACATTACCGCTCATGTGCTACCGAGTGCGGATGGAGAGAAGACGAAAATCGACAACCCTACAAATGACTCAAGGCCATCCTTCAGGCACACGTGAAAACACAACTCGATTACCAACCCACCTTTCACACAGAAAGAAAACCTGTCACTGGTATCATCTGGAGGGGCGCAACAGGGACCAGGACGAGCAAGGGAGCCACACCACAACAGCCCATACAACTCCAAGAACTTAGAAAGTAGAAGGGGAATTGTTCACACATGCTTCTCAGGATGAGCATGGGAAAATTACCGCTCATGCGCTACTGAGTGGGGATAGAGAGAAGATGAAAATTGCCCACCCTACAAAAGACCCAAGGCCATCATTCAAGAAAACGTGAAAACAAAACTTAATTACCAACCCACCTTTCACACGGAAACAAAAACTGTCACTGGTATCATCTAGAGCGGAGCGAGGGGGACCAGGACGAGCATGGGAGCCACACCACAACAGCCCATACAGCTCCAAGGACTTGGAAAGCAGAAGGGGAATTGTTCACGTATGCCTCCTAAGACAAGCATGGCCAACATTACCGCTCATGCGCTACCGAGTGGGGATGGAGAGAAGATGAAAATCGGCAACCCTAGAAACGACCCAAGGCCGTCGTTTAGGCAAACGCGAAAACACAACTCGATTACCAACCCACCTTTCACACGGAAACAAAATCTGTCGCTCGGATCATCTCGAATGTCCATGGGCCCCCGCACGACCGAAACGAAGCAACAAGGGAGCGTCGGGCAAACGAGTAGCACGAAAATGACCAAAGCCAACCTCGGGTCACAACTTAGCATTTTTGATACGGTCTCGTTGGCCCGTGCGTGCCCTCGCCCGAACAAATTTGCATGAGAACCCGCACAACCAAAACAAAGCGACAAAGGAGAGCCGGGAAAATGAGCTACACGAACCAACACAAAGCCAACCTCGGGTCACAAATTAGCATTTTCGATACGGGCTCGTTCGCCCGGCTGCGCCCTCGCCCGAATGAGTTCACACAGATGACCTCAAACGACCCACCCGAACGATTTTGCATGGGCACCCGAACGACCGAAACGAAGCGAAAAGGGAGAGCTGGGGAAATGAGCTGCACGAACATGCACAAAGCCAACCTCGGGTCACAACTTAGAATTTTTGATACGGGCTCGTTCGCCCGAGCGCGCCCTCGCCCGAATGACCCGCCCGAACGAGTTCACATGGATGCCCTTAGATGACCCGCCCGAATGACCAAAACGAAGCGACAAGGGAGAGCCGAGCAAATGAGCTGCACGAACGTGCACAAATCCAACCTCGAGTCACAACTTAGCATTTTTGATACGGGCTCGTTTGCCCGGGCGCACCCTCGCCCGAACGACCCTCCCGAACGAGTTCACACGGATGCCCTCAAACGACCCGCCCGAACGACCGAAACGAAGCAACAAGGGAGAACCGAGAAAACGATCTACACGAACATGCACAAAGCCAACCTTGGGTCACAACTTCGCATTTTTGGTACGGGCTCGTTCGCCCGGGCGTGCCCTCGCCCGAACGAGCTCACACGGGCGCCCTCAAACGACCCGCCCGAACAACCAAAACGAAGCAACAATGGAGAGCCCGGCAAGCGAGCTGAACGAACGTTCACAAAGCCAACCTCGGGTCACAAATTAGCATTTTTGATATGGGCTCGTTCGCCCGGGCGCACCCTCGCTCGAACGACCCACCCGAACGAGTTCACACGGGCGCCCTCAAACGACCTGCATGAACGACCGAAACAAACCGACAAAGGAGAGCCGGGAAAATGAGCTGCACGAACGTGCACAAAGCCAACCTCACATCACAACTTAGAATTTTTGATATGGGCTCGTTCACCCGGGAGCGCCCTCACCCGAACGACCTGCCCGAACGAGTTCACACGGGCACCCCCAAACGACCCGCCCGAACGACCGAAACGAAGCGACAAGGGAGAGCCGAGCAAACGAGCTGCACGAACGTGCACAAAGCCAACCTCTGGTCACAACTTAGCATTTTTGATACGGGCTCGTTCGCCCGGGCGCGCCCTCACCTGAACGACCCACCCGAACGAGTTCACACGGGCGCCCTCAAATGACCTGCCCGAACGATTTTGCATGGGCGCCCGAACGACCGAAACGAACCGACAAGGGAGAGCCAGGCAAACGAGCTGCACGAACGTGCACAGAGCCAACCTCAGGTCACAACTTAGCATTTTTGATACGGGCTTGTTCGCTCGGGCGCGCCCTCGCCTGAACGACACGCTAGAACGAGTTCACACGGGCACCCTCAAACGACCCGCCCGAACGACCGAAATGAACAGACAAGGGAGAGCCGGGAAAACGAGCTACACGAACATGCACAAAGCCAACCTCGGGTCACAACTTAGCGTTTTTAATACAAGCTCGTTCGCCCGGGTGCTCCCTCGCCCGAATGAACCACCCGAACGAGTTCACACGGGCGCCCTCAAACGACCCGCCCGAACGATTTTGCATGGGCGCCCGAACGACTGAAACGAACCGACAAGGGAGAGCCGGGAAAACGAGCTGCACGAACCTGCACAAAGCCAACTTCGGGTCACAACATAGAATTTTTTATACGGGCTCGTTCACCCAGGTGTGCCCTGGCCCGAACGACGTGCCCAAACGAGTTCACACGGGCGTCGTCAAACGGCCCGCCCAAACGACCGAAATGAACCGACAAGGGAGAGTCGGGCAAACGAGCTGCACGAATGTGCACAAAGCCAACCTCGGGTCACAACTTAGCACTTTTCATACGGGCTCTTTCACCCAGGCGCGCCCTCACCCGAATGACCCACCAGAACGGGTTCACAAGGGCGCCCTCAAACGACCCGCCCGAACGATTTTGCATGGGCGCCCAAATGAACGAAACGAAGTGACAAGGGAGAGTTGGGCAAATGAGCTACACGAATGTGCACAAAGACAACCTCGGGTCACAACTTAGCATTTTTGATACGAGCTAGTTCGCTTGGGGGCGCACTCGCCCGAACGACCCACCCGAACGAGTTCACACGGGCGCCCTCAGACGACCTGCCGAACGACCGAAACGAACCGAAAAGGGAGAGTCGGGCAAACGAGCTTCAGGAACATGCACAAAGCCAACCTTGGGTCACAACTTAGCATTTTTGGTACGGGCTCGTTCGGTCGGGCACACCCTCGGCCGAACGACCTACCCGAATGAGTTCACACGGGCCCCCTCAAACGACCCGCTCGAACGACCGAAACGAACCAACAAGGGAGAGCCGGGAAAACGAGCCGCAAGAACATGCACAAAGCCAACCTCGGGTCACAACTTAGCATTTTTGATACAGGCCCGTTCGCCAGGGGCGCCCTTGCCCGAACGACCTGCCCAAACGACCGAAACGAACCGACAAGGGAGATCCGGGCAAACGAGCTTCACGAACGTGCATAAAGCCAACCTCGGGTCACAACTTAGGATTTTTTATACGAGCTCGTTTGCCCAGGAGCGCCCTCGCCTGAACGACCCGCCCGAACGAGTTCACACCGGCGCCCTCAAACAACCTGCCCGAACGACCGAAACGAACTGAAAAGGGAGAGCCGGGCAAACGAGCTACATGAACATGCACAAAGCCAACCTCGGGTCACAACTTAGCATTTTTGATACAGGCTCATTCTCCCGGGCGCTCCCTCGCCCGAACGACCCGCCCGAACGAGTTCACACGGGCGCCCTCAAATGACCCACCTGAATGACCGAAACGAACCGACAAGGGAGAGCCAGGCAAACGAGCTGCACGAACGTGCACAAAGCCAACCTTGGGTCACAACTTAGCATTTTTGGTACGGGCTCATTCGCTGGGCATGCCCTCGCCCGAACGACCCGCCCGAACGAGTTCACATGGGCGCCCTCAAACGACCCGCGTGAACGACCCGCCCGAACGAGTTCACACGAGCACCCGCAAATGACCCACCTGAACAACCTGCTCGAACGAGTTCACACGGGCTCCCTCAAACGACCCGCCCGAATGACCCGCCCATACGAGTTCACACGAGCGCCCTCAAATGACCCGCCCGAACGACCGAAACGAATTGACAACGGAGAGGTGGGCAAACGAGCTGCACGAACGTGCACAAAGAAAACCTTGGGTCACAACTTAGCATTTTTTATATAGGCTCGTTCGCTCGGGCGAGCCCTCGCTCGAACGACCTGCCCGAACAAGTTCACACATGCGCCCTTAAACGACCCGCCCGAACAACCCGCCTAAACGACCCGCCCGAATGAGTTCACACGGGTGCCCTCAAATGACTCGCCTGAACGAGTCGCCCGATCGAGTTCACACTGGCGCCCTCAAACGACCCGCCTGAACGACTCGCCCGATCGAGTTCACACTGGCGCCCTCAAACGACCCGCCTGAATGACCTGCCCGAATGAGTTGACAGGGGCGCCCTCAAACGACCCGCTCGAACGACCTGCCCGAACAAGTTCACACAGGCGCCCTCAAACGACCCGCCCGAACGATTTTGCATGGGTGCCTGAACGACCGAAACGAAGCGACAAGAGAGAGCCAGGCAAACAAGCTACACGAACATGTACAAAGCCAACCTCGGGTCACAACTTAGAATTTTTGATATGGGCTCGTTCGCCCGGGCGCGCCCTCGCCCGAACGACCCGCCCGAACGAGTTCACACGGGCGCCCTCAAACGACACGCCTGAACGAGTTTGCACGGATGCCCTTGCCCGACCCGCCTGAACGGGTTTTCACAGACACCCTCGACCGACCCGCTCGAACAACCCACCCGAACGGGTTTGCACAGACGCCCTCGCCCGAACGACCTACCCGAATGGGTTTGCATGGACACCCTCGCTCGACCCGCCCAAGCATTTTCGCACGGACGACCTCGCCCGAACGGGTTTACATGGGAACCCTCAAACGACTCGCCTGAATGAGTTTACATGGCAAACAACCCACCCGAACGATTGTTTACATGGCAAACGACCCACTCGAACGAGTTTATGTGGGCTCCGATACATGACCAAAAAGAAGTCACAAGGGAGATTCGTGCAAATGGGCAGCACGATCGTGCACAAGGCCCATCCCCCTTCACAACTTAACATTTTTTATACGGCCACGTGTGGCCTGGGCACCGTCACACGACACGACATGACACGACCCGACCCGTTTGCACGGGAACCCACACACGACATATCCTGACACCGCCCGAACGAAATTTGGGGTTTCCATGGGCGCACGACCCGAACGAAATTTTGTGGTTTCCGTGGGCGCACGACCCGAACGAAGGCACGAGGGAGCATCAGGAAAACGGGCCACACGAACATACAGAAGACACACGGGCGGTCACGACTTAGCATTTTTGGCACACCCAGTGTGCCCGGGCACCCACACACGGCACGACACGGCCAGACCGGACTTGTGCCAGCCGAACCGACCTGCTCGAACGCGTTTGCACGGGCACCCACACATGACACGACACGACCCGACCCGAACAAAATTTGTAGTTTCCTTGTATGCACAACTCAAACGAAATTTGGGGTTTCCATGGGTGCGCGACCCGAATGAAGGTACAAGGCAGCGTTGGGCAAACAGGTCGCACGAACGTGTAGAAGGCACATGAGTGGTCATGACTTAGCATTTTTGGCACTGCTACGTGTGCCCGAGCACCCATGCATGGCACGACCTGACCCGCTCGAACGAAGGCACGACGGAGCGTCGGGCAAACGAGTCGCGCGAACGTGCAGGAGGCACACGGGTGGTCACGCCCTAACATTTTTTGCACGACCACATGTTCCCGAGCACCCACGCGCGGCACGGCACGAGCCGGCCCCACTCGACTCGCCTGAACACATTTGCATGGGCACCCACACACGACACGACCCGACCCGCCTGAATGGAATTTGGGATTTCCATGTGTGCACGGCCCGAACAAAATTTGGGGTTTCCATGGGTGCACGACCCGAACGAAGGCCCGAGAGAGCGTCAGGAAAATGGGCTGCATGAATGTGCAAAAGACGCACAGGCGGTGATGACTTAGAATTTTTGGCACGACCACGTGTGCCGAGGCACCCACACACGGCACGGCACGACCTGACCCGTCCTGGGCGAGCTGACCCAAATCGCCTGGATGAAATTTGGGGTTTCCATGGGTGCACAACCCGAACAAAGAAGCCACACGGGCGGTAATGACTTGGCATTTTCGGCACACCCACGTGTGCCCACGCACCTCCACACATGGCACAGCATGGGATGACCCGACCCGCCCGAAGGAAATTTGGGGTTTGAATGGGCGCATGACCCGAATTAAGGCACGAGGGTAGGAATATCTTTGACTCTAATACATAAATATACCTGGGGTAACATGCCCTTAATATCTTCAACATTTTATTTTGACTCTTTATAAAACTTTAACATGTGCTAGGCCTATTTCAATGAGCAAGAAACTCAATGACAAATATAATATAATATATATATATATATATATTTATTTATTTATTTTCTTGAATAAATACAAATATAAAAAGTACATTTATGAAGACCAAACCCAGTTACACTTTCTTCAACACCCCCTCTCAACTAGGGAGGTATTCATAAATCATTACAAGGTGTTTGGCTATTTTTCAATCTTTAATAATTCACATAAGAGAAACCGGATTGGCAACCCATCTGCTATAGCATCATATTAGCCAATATTGTTCATAGTAAGGCCTTGACTAACAGCTTTATCTCTCATAATACCAGAGCACAATGTTGGCGAGGCCAATGGCTTATAAACACCTTTTTCATTGTCTCTAAAGGTACATACCCACCTAGGTGTTCCCTGAGTATGACCTTCCAGGAAAATTCTTGCCTTGGGTTCCCATCCCTCAAAGAATATCGCTCCTCTTGCCTACTCTTGTCTTGGGTGCCCTACACATCCTCAAAGAGCATCAGATGCCAAATGATTTCCTAATCCTCCCGTTATTTCTTGCCAAGTGAAGACAAGAATGTTGTGTCTATCTCTTCCCCTTGATTGAGGAAGACATGCCCAAGTTTCCTCTGACAAGGAACTTGCCCAAGCTCCTTTGTAGTTGGGAATTTGTTAGAACTCCCTCTTAGCTAGGGACTTGTCCATTCATCAACAACGTCTTCTTCGTGGGTCCTTCAGCCGCTTGATCTCCTTCTTTCCTTCGATGTCATGAAGTCTTTGTTTGAACTTCTTCTTGGCAGGGTACCGGCCATCGATCACTTTCCCCCTGGTTTGTCATGTAATTTCTCCCTTCGTGGAAAGTGGCCTTCTTGATATATATCAGGTCCTTTTTGTCATCTAGCTACTCCTTTGTCACCTTGTCTATCCTTCATAACACTTATCACATGGATGCTTAGTTGTAGTCGCTTGTTCCTGTACTTTGATTTAGTGGCCCTTCGTGATATTGCTCTTCATCATGACATATTTGTAGAGTGGAAATGGTTATCTGCACCTTACTATATCCAAGGCCTTCGTAGGTGTCAAGGGTCCTTTATCTTTTTCTTCCTTTGTCAGAGTTTCCGTGCCTTCTTTCGATAGATGTTGAGGAATCTTGTCAAATAGTTATTCTTTGTGACTGCGATGTTCTTCATTTGCTTCTTATTGGATTGATTGGTCAACCACCTTATACTCCTTATGACAGCACTTCTTCATGTTGACCTTTACTCCACTGTAGCACATGCCTCCGAGCATGTCGTTGGCGAAAGAGATCCTTTTATTCTTGATCTTGATTCTAGAACTTTTCCCATGACCCAATCAATATATATGATGACATGACTTAAACTTTGATGCATACATACCTCACCTTGATTATGCTTTTATCATCGCGGCTTTATTTGATAGTTCTCATCGATTTGTGTAGCCTTTCTTGCTTCATCTGCTCTCGCATGTATATCATCCTCTCTTGAATCCCATAACTGGGACCCCCAATTTGTTACTTTCCTTGCAAAAAGGCACTGAGGTATACTCAGAAGGGGACATATACTTACTTGATAGAGTTTGAGATGTAGTGAACTTGCTTTCTTCTTGAAGACTTGATGGCTTGCCTTCCTTAGATCTTGATGTTGTTCAATTTGCTTTCTTCAAATGGACTTGCTTGATGACTTTACTTGTAGTGCTTTTCATTCTTCAAGATGGTGTAGCTTGATGTAGGTCCCTCTTTGATTTGTTCTTCTTGTAGGTGCCTTTATACAAGGCGTTTCTTCTTGCTTTGTAGTCTTCCATGATGAATGACAGATGGTAGACCTTCTTGTCCTTGATGTGATTGAGACTTCTTTGCTTGACGCTTCAACCTTGCGGATGTTCTTGAGATTCCCTTTCCTTGATGTGTCACCTTAGCTCCGATACCGCGTTGAAGAATCTAGGGCAATGGGGTATAGCGGGATTCTTCTAGACTTGATAACAATTTGTGAAGCTCTTTTGCAATTTATCGTGTCATCTTAATCTTCTTCTCTTCTTATTAATGCATGTGTGTTTACTTTCATCAAATTGGTGCCAAAAACATAAGAACAAGAACACAAGATGTTGGCTCTCTGCCAGGGAAAAACCTCTCTCTCTCTCTCTCAGAGAGGAAAACCCTTTCGTAAATTTCTCTCATTGAAGCTTCTTATTGGTCATTGCAAAGCCCTAGACCCTTGACAATAATATCCCCCAAGCACAAGTCAAGTCCTTCCTCCTCTCTGCACTTTGTTTCTTCAGCGCCTCGTTCCCCCACACTCTGTCCTCCTTTCAAATTTTGATAGTCCGTGGTGGACTAGCTCTAGAAGAGACTCCAACCTTTGATCCTTAGCGAGATCCTTTACCAATGAAGAAACCTTCATTCTCTTGACGAACCGAGCCTTTTTCTTGATGTGAGGTTGCAGGCTCGATGTACACCAAGTTTACTGCACCTGGGGAGATTACCATCGCGACAAGACACGGTAACCGCAAATTTCCCGCGCTTGGGATGCTTTCGACAAGGTGGGACATGGAATCCGTGAGTTCCCCGCAATTTGGATACCTTTGTCGAGGAGGGACTAGGAGACCCCATGTCATGCTCCTATCCTAGTGGTAGTATTTAAACCACGCATAAGCGGGTGCAGCACCGCCATACTTTTTCTTTTCACCAATACTTGAGTACACGGTCTGCGCCTACTTCAACACTCGGTCAATTTTCCAATAAGTGTTCTTAACAATGCAGCAAAAATAACTTACCATAAATTTATCTTCTTCAATTATTCTTTCAACCTGTCGTGTCGTGTGGTCATGCTGCACTGGCCCGCGGCCTGCACGACACAACTCCACACCTGAACTGTGAACCTCTCTGCCCGACTTTCCCTTTCGCGGCGCCCAAACTCTGCCCATCGGTGCGGTCCATAGTGAGGGCACATGGTCCACATGTAGTGCGGCCTACCTACTCGGATGGTAACCCGCCCTGCTCTACCTATCAGCGCTAGCAAGCTCGACCCGCCAAGGAAAACAAGCTGCACGAGCGTGCACAAAGCCAACCTCGGGTCACAACTTAGCATTTTTGATACTGTTTCGTTTGCCCGGGCACGCCCTCGCCCGAACGAGTTCACACGGGCGCCCTCAAATGACCCGCCTGAAAGACCAAAACGAAGCAACAATGGAGAGCCCAGCAAACGAGCTGAACGAATGTTCACAAAGCCAACCTCGGAGCACAACTAGGCATTTTTCATACGGCCTCGTTCGCCCGGGCGTGCCCTCACCCGAACGACCTGCCCGAACGAGTTCACACGAGCGCCCTCAAATGACCCGCCCGAACGACCGAAACGAACCGAAAAAGGAGAGCCGGGCAAACGCACTACACGAACGTGCACAAAGCCAACCTCGGGTCACAACTTAGCATTTTTGATATGGGCTCATTCGCCCAGGCGCTCCCTCGCCCGAACGACCCGCCCGAACGAGTTCACACGGGCACCCTCAAACGACCTGCCCGAACGACCGAAACGAACCGACAAGGGAGAGCTGGGAAAATGAGCTGCACGAACGTGCACAAAGTCAACCTCGGGTCACAACTTTGCATTTTTGATACGGGCTCGTTCACCCGAGCACGCCCTCACCCGAATGAGTTCACACGGGCGCCCTCAAACAACCCGCCTGAATGACCCACCCAAACGAGTTCACACGGGCGCCCTCAAGTGACCCGCCCGAACAACCCGCCCAAATGAGTTCACACGCACGCCCTCAAATGACTGCCCGAATGACCCGCCTATACGAGTTCACACGGGCACCCTCAAATGACCCGCCCGAACGACCAAAACTAACCGACAAGGGAGAGCCGGGCAAACGAGCTGCACGAACGTGCACAAAGCCAACCTCGGGTCATAACTTACCATTTTTGATACGGGCTAGTTCGCCCGGGCGCTCCCTCGCTTGAACGACCCGCCCGAACGAGTTCACACGAGCGCCCTCAAACGACCCGCCTGAACGATTTTTCATGGACGCCCGAACGATCGAAACGAACTGACAAGGGAGAGTCGGGCAAACGAGCTGCACGAACCTGCACAAAGCCAACCTCGGGTCACAACTTAGCATTTTTGATATGGGCTTGTTCGCCCAGGCGCGTCCTCGCCCGAATGACGCGCCCGAATGAGTTCACATGGGCCCCCTCAAACGACCCGCCCAAACGACCGAAACGAATCGACAAGGGAGAGCCAGGCAAACGAGCTGCACGAACGTGCACAAAGCCAACGTCGGGTCTTAACTTAGCATTTCTGATACGGGCTCGTTCGCCCGGGTGTGCCCTCGCCCAAACGACCCCCCCGAATGGGTTCACATGAGCGCACTCAAACGACCCACCTGAACGATTTTGCATGCGCGTTCGAATGAATGAAACGAAGAGACAAGGGACAGCCAGGAAAATGAGATGCATGAACATGCACAAAGACAACCTCGGGTCACAACTTAGCATTTTTTATATGGGCTAGTTCGCCTGGGGGCTCACTCACTCGAACGACCCGCCCAAATGAGTTCACACGGGCGCCCTCAGATGACCCGGCCGAACGACCAAAATGAGCCAACAAGGGAGAGCCAGGAAAAAGAGGTGCACGAACGTGCACAAAGCCAACCTCGGGTCACAACTTAGCATTTTTCGTACGGGCTCGTTCGCCCAGGCGCGCCCTCGCCTGAACGACCTGCCCGAAAGAGTTCACATGGGCGTCGTCAAACGACTCGCCTGAACGACCGAAACGAACCGACAAGGGAGACCCAGGCAAACGAGATGCACGAATGTGCATAAAGCCAACCTCGGGTCACAACTTAGCATTTTTGATATGGGCTCGTTCGCCCGGGCGTGCCCTTGCCCAAACGACCCGCCCGAACGAGTTCACACAAGCGCCCTCAAAAGACCCGCCCGAACGACCGAAATGAAGCGACAAGGGAGAGCCGGGCAAACGAGCTGCACGAACGTGCACAAAGACAACCTCGGGTCACAACTTAGAATTTTTTACACGGGCTCATTCGCCCAGGCGTGCCCTCGCCTGAATGACCCGCCCGAACTAGTTCACACGGGCACCCTCAGATGACCCGCCTGAACGACCCACCCGAACGAGTTCACACGAGGGCCCTCAAACGACCCGCCCGAACGTGTTCACACGGGCGCCCTCAAACGACCCGCCCGAATGACCAAAATGAACCGAGAAGGGAGAGCTGGGCAAACGAGCTGCACGAACATGCACAAAGCCAACCTTGGGTCACAACTTAGCATTTTTTATATGGGCTTGTTTGCCCGGGCACGCCCTCGCCCGAACGACCCACCCGCACGAGTTCACATGGGTGCCCTCAAACGACCTGCTCGAACAAGTTCACATGGGTGCCCTTAAACGACCCGCCCGAATGAGTTCACACGGGCGCCCTTAAACGACCCGCCCGAACGACCGAAACGAAGCAACAAGGGGAAGCCTGGCAAACGAGCTGAACGAACGTGCACAAAGCCAACCTCGGGTCACAACTTAGCATTTTTGATACGGGCTCGTTTGCCTAGGTGCGCCCTCGCCTGAACGACCCGCCCGAACGAGTTCACACGGGCGCCCTCAAATGACTCGCCCGAACGACCGAAACGAACCGACAAGGGAGAGCCGTGCAAACGAGCTGCACGAACGTGCACAAAGCCAACCTCGGGTCACAACTTAGCATTTTTTATACAGGCCCGTCCGCCCAGGAGCACCCTCGCTCGAATGACCCGCCCGAACGAGTTCACAAGGGCACCGTCAAACGACCCACCCAAACGACCCGCCCGAACGAGTTCACACGGGCGCTCTCAAATGACCTGCCTGAACGAGTTCACATGGGCGCCCTCAAATGACCCGCCCAAATGAGTTCACACAGGTGCCCTCAAACGACCCACCTGAACGACCGAAACGAAGCAACAAGGGAGAGCCCGGTAAACGAGCTGAAAGAACATGCACAAAGCCAACCTCGGGTCACAACTTAGCATTTTTGATATGAGCTCGTTCGCCCGGGCAAGCCCTCGCCTGAACGACCCGATCGAAGAAGTTCACACGGGCGCCCTCAAACAACCCGCCCGAACGACCGAAATGAACCAACAAGGGAGAGCTGGGAAAACGAGCTGCACGAACGTGCACAAAGCCAACCTCGGGTCACAACTTTGCATTTTTGGTACGGGCTCATTCACCCGGGCGCGCCCTCGCCCGAACGACCCGCCCGAACGACCCGCCCGAACGAGTTCACATGGGTGCCCTCAAACGACCCGCTCGAATGACCGAAATGAACCGACAAGGGTGAGCCGGGCAAATGAGCTGCATGAATGTGCACAAAGCCATCCTCGGGTCACAACTTAGCATTTTTGATAAGGGCTCGTTCGCCCGGGCGCGCCCTCGCCCGAACGACCCGCCCGAACGAGTTCACACGGGCGTCCTCAAACGACCCGCTTTAACGACCCGCCCGAACGAGTTCACACGGGTGCCCTCAAACGACCCGCCCGAACGAGTTCCCACGGGCGCCTTCAAACGACCCGCCCGAATGACCGAAACGAACCGACAAGGGAGAGCCGGCCAAACGAGCTGCATGAACGTGCATAAAGCCAACCTCGGGCCACAACTTATCATTTTTTATACGGGCTTGTTCGCTTGGGCGCACCCTCGCCCGAACGACCCACCCGAACGGGTTCACATGGGTGCCCTCTAACGACCCGCCCGAACGAGTTCACACGGGCGCCCTCAAATGACCCACCCGAACAAGTTCACACGGGCGCCCTCAAACGACCCGTTCAAATGACCGAAACGAAGCAACAAGGGAGAACCTGGCAAACGAGCTGAACAAACGTGCACAAAGTCAACCTCGGGTCACAACTTAGCAATTTTTATACGGGCTTGCTCGCTCGGGCACGCCCTTGCCCGAACGACCCGCCCGAACGAGATCACACGGGCACCCTCAAAGGACCCGCCCGAACGACCGAAACAAACCGACAAGGGAGACCAGGACGAGCCAGGGAGCCACACCACAACACAACAACCCATATAGCTCCAAGGACTTGGAGAGCGGAAGGGGAATTGTTCACATATGCCTCCCAGTACGAGCATGGCCAACATTACCACTCATGCGCTACCGAGTGGGGATGGAGAGAAGATGAAAATCGGCCGCCCTACACACTACCCAAGGCCATTGTTCAAGTAAACGCGAAAACACAACTCGATTACCAACCCAACTTTCACATGGAAAGAAAACCTGTTGCTGGTATCATCTGGAGGGGCACTCGGGGACCAGGACAAGCCAGGGAGCCACACCACAACAGCCCATATAGCTCCAATAACTTGGAGAGCAGAAGGGGAATTGTTCACATATGCCTCCCAGGCTGAGCCTGGCCAACATTACCACTCATGCGCTACCGAGTGGGGATGGAGAGAAGATGAAAATCGACCACCCTACAAACGACCCAAGGCCATCGTTCAAGCAAACCCGAAAACAGAACTCGATTACCAACCCACCTTTCACACAGAAAGAAAACCTGTCACTGGTATCATCTGGAGGGGCATACGGGGATCAGGACAAGCCAAGGAGCCACACCACAACAGCCCATACAGCTCCGAGAACTTGGAGAGCGGAAGGGGAATTGTTCACATATGCCTCCCAAGACGAGCATGGCCAACATTACCGCTCATGCGCTACCCAGTGGGGATGCAGAGAAGATGAAAATCGGCTGCCCTACAAACGACCCAAGGCCATCGTTCAGGCAAACCCAAAAACACAACTCGATTACCAACCCACATTTCACACGGAAAGAAAACCTGTCGCTGGTATCATCCGGAGGGGCACTCGGGGACCACGATGAGCCAGGGAGCCACACCACAACAGCCCATACAGCTCCAACAACTTGGAGAGCGGAAGGGGAATTGTTCACATATGCCTCCCAGGATGAGCATGGCCAACATTACCACTCTTGCG
Organism: Pinus tabuliformis; assembly: GCA_031772625.1. NCBI lineage: Eukaryota > Viridiplantae > Streptophyta > Pinopsida > Pinales > Pinaceae > Pinus > Pinus tabuliformis. Next base: position 1,026,261,667 of record CM062817.1, read on the forward strand.
CTACCGAGTGGGGATGGAGAGAAGATGAAAATCGGCGGCCCTACAAATGACTCGCCCATACGAGTTCACACGGGCGCCCTCAAACGACCCGCCCGAATGACCGAAACGAACCGACAAGGGAGAGCCGGTTAAACGAGCTACACGAATGTGCACAAAGCCAACCTCAGGTCATAACTTACCATTTTTGATACGTGCTCATTCGCCCGGGCACTCCCTCGCCTGAACGACCGGCCCGAACGAGTTCACATGGGCGCCCTCAAACGACCCGCCTGAACGATTTTGCATGGGCACCCGAACGACCGAAACGAACCAACAAGGGAGAGCCAGGCAAACGAGCTGCACGAACCAGCACAAAGCCAACCTCGGGTCACAATTTAGCATTTTTGATATGGGCTCATTCGCCCAGGTGCATCCTCGCCCGAATGACGCGCCCGAGCAAGTTCACATGGGCGCCCTCAAACGACCCTTCCAAACGACCGAAGCAAACCGACAAGGGAGAGCCGGGCAAACGAGCTGCACGAACATGCACAAAGCCAACCTCGGGTCACAACTTAGCATTTTTTATACGGGCTCGTTCGCCCGGGCACGCCCTCGCCCGAACGACCCCCCCGAATGGGTTCACACGAGCACCCTCAAATGACCCACCCGAACGATTTTGCATGGGCACCCGAACGAACGAAACGAAGCGACAAGGGAGAGCGGGGAAAATGAGATGCACGAACGTGCACAAAGACAACCTCAGGTCACAACTTAGCATTTTTGATACAGGCTAGTTTTCTTGGGGGCGCACTCGCCCGAACGACCCGCCTGAACGAGTTCACACGGGCGCCCTCAAACGACCCAGCCGAACGACCAAAATAAACCGACAAGGGAGAGCTTGGCAAACGAGCTGCACAAATGTGCACAAAGCCAACCTCGAGTCACAACTTAGCATTTTTGGTACGGGCTCGTTCGCCCGGGTGCGCCCTCGCCCGAACGAGTTCACACCCGCGCCCTCAAACGACCCGCCCGAATGACCGAAACGAACCGACAAGGGAGAGCCGGGCAAACGAGCTGCACGAACGTGCACAAAGCCAACCTCGGGTCACAACTTAGCATTTTTGATACGGGCTCGTTCGCCTGGGCGCGCCCTCGCCCAAACGACCGGCTCGAACGAGTTCACGCAGGCACCCTCAAACGACCCGCCTGAACGACCCACCCGAACGAGTTCACACGGGCGCCCTCAAATGACCCGCCCAAACGACCAAAACGAACCGACAAGGGAGAGCCGGGCAAATGAGCTGCACGAACGTACACGAAGCCAACCTTGGGTCACAACTTAGCATTTTTGATACGGGCTCATTCTCCCGGGCGCACCCTCGCCCGAACGACCCGCCTGAACGAGTTCACAGGGGTGCCCTCAAACAACCCGCCCGAACAAGTTCACACGGGCACCCTCAAATGACCCGCCCGAACTAGTTCACACGGGCGCCCTTGAACGACCCGCCCGAATGACCGAAACGAAGCAACAAGGGAGAGACCGGCAAACAAGCTGAACGAACGTGCACAAAGCCAACCTCGGGTCACAACTTAGCATTTTTGATACGGGCTCGTTCGCCAGGGTGCGCCCTCGCCCGGACGACCTGCTCGAACGAGCTCACACGGGTGCCCTCAAACGACTCGCCCGAACGACTGAAACGAATCGACAAGGGAGAGATGGGCAAACAAGCTGAACAAACGTGCACAAAGCGAACCTCGGGTCACAACTTAACATTTTTGATATGGGCTCGTTCGCCCGGGAGTGCCCTCGCCCGAACGACCCGCCCGAACGAGTTCACACGGGTGCCCTCAAACGACCCGCCCAAACGACCCGCCTGAACGCGTTCACACGGGCGCTCTCAAACGACCCGCCTGAACGAGTTCACACGGGCGCCCTCAAACGACCCACCCGAACGAGTTCACACGGGCACCCTCAAACGACCCGCCCGAGCGACCGAAACGAAGCAACAAGAGGGAGCCCGAAAAACGAGCTGAACGAACGTGCACAAAGCCAACCTCGGGTCACAACTTAGCATTTTTGATACGGGCTCGTTCGCTCGAGCACGCCCTCGCCCGAACGACCCGACCGAACGAGCTCACACGGGTGCCCTCAAATGACCCGCCTGAACGATTGAAACGTACCGACAAGGGAGAGCCAGGCAAACGAGCTGTAGGAACGTGCACAAAGCCAAACTCGGGTCACAACTTAGCATTTTTGGTACGGGCTCGTTCGCACGGGCACGCCCTCGCCCGAAGGAGTTCACACGGGCGCGCTCAAACGACCCACCCGAACGACCGAAACAAACCGACAAGGGAGAGCCGGGCAAATGACCTGCATGAATGTGCACAAAGCCATCCTCGGGTCACAACTTAGCATTTTTGATATTGGCTCGTTCGCCCGGGCACGCCCTCTCCCGAACGACCCGCCCGAACGAGTTCACATGGGCACCCTCAAACGACCCACCTGAATGACCCGCCCAAACGAGTTCACACGGGCGCCCTCAAACGACCCACCGGAATGACCCGCCCAAACGAGTTCTCATGGGCGCCCTCAAACGACCCACCCGAACGACCGAAACGAACCGACAAGGGAGAGCCGGGTAAACGAGCTGCACGAACGCGCATAAAGCCAACCTCGGGTCACAAATTAGCATTTTTGATATGGGCTCGTTCACTTGGGCACGCCCTCGCCCAAACGACCCACCCGAACAAGTTCACACGAGCGCCCTCAAACGACCCGCCCGAACGACCGAAACGAAGCAACAAGGGAGAGCCCGGCAAACGAGCTGAACAAACGTGCACAAAGCCAACCTCAGGTCACAACTTAGCATTTTTGATACGGGCTTGTTCGCCCAGGCGTGCCCTTGCCCGAACGACCTGCTCGAATGAGTTCACATCGGTACCCTCAAACGACCTGCCTGAAAGACCGAAACAAACCGACAAGGGAGAGCCGGGCAAACGAGCTGCACGAACGTGCACAAAGCCAACCTCGGGTCACAACTTAGGATTTTTGATATGGGCTCGTTCGCCCGAGAGTGCCCTCACCCTAACGACCTGCCCGAACGAGTTCACACGGGCGCCCTCAAACAACCCGCCCGAACGAGTTCACACGGGTGCCCTCAAACGACCCGCCCGAACGAGTTCACACGGGCGCCCTCAAACGACCCGCCCGAACAACCAAAACAAAGCAACAAGGGAGAGCCCGACAAAAAAGCTGAACAAACATGCACAAATCCAACCTTGGGTCACAACTTAGCATTTTTGATATGGGCTCGTTCGCCCGGGCGCGCCCTCGCCCGAATGACCCACCGGAACGAGTTCCCACGCGCGCCCTCAAACGTCTTGCTTGAATGACCGAAACAAACTGACAAGGGAGAACCGGGCAAAAAAGCTGCACGAATGTGCACAAAGCGAACCTCAGGTCACAACTTAGCATTTTTTGTACGGGCTCGTTCGCCCGGGTGTGCCCTCGCCCAAACGACCCGCCCGAACGAGTTCACACGGGCGCCCTCAAACGACTCGCCCGAACGACTGAAATGAACCGAAAAGGGAGAGTCGGGCAAACTAGTTGTACGAACGTGCACAAAGCTAACCTCGGGTCACAACTTAGCATTTTTGATATGGGCTCGTTTGCCCGGGCGCTCCCTCGCCCGAACGAGTTCACACGGGCGCCCTCAAACGACCCTCCCGAATGACCGAAACGAACCGACAAGGGAGAGCCGGGCAAACGAGCTGCACGAACGTGTATAAAGCCAACCTTGGGTCACAACTTAGCATTTTTGGTACGGGCTCGTTCGCTTGAGCGCGCCCTCACCCGAACGAGTTCACATGGGCACCCTCAAATGACCCGCCCGAACGAGTTCACATGGGCGCCCTCAAATGACCCGCCCGAACGAGTTCACACGGTCGCCATCAACCGACCCGCCCGAATGACCCGCCCGTACGAGTTCACACGGGCGCCCTCAAACAGCCCGCCCGAACGACCGAAACGAACTGACAAGGGAGAGTTGGGTAAATGAGCTATACGAACGTGCACAAAGCCAACCTCGGGTCACAACTTAGCATTTTTAATACGGGCTCGTTCAACCAACCGTGCCCTCGCCCGAATGACCCACCCGAACGAGTTCACACAGGCGCCCTCAAACGACCCGCCCGAACGAGTTCACACGGGCGCCCTCAAATGACCCGCCTGAATGACCCGCCTGATTGAGTTCACACTGGCGCCCTCAAACGACCGGCCCAAACGACCTGCCCGAATGAGTTGACACGGGCGCCCTCAAACGACCCGCCTGAACGACCCGCCCGAACAAGTTCACACGGGCGCCCTCAAACGACCCGCCCGAACGATTTTGCATGGGTTCCCGAATGACCGAAACGAAACGACAAGGGATAGTCGTGCAAACAAGCTACATGAATGTGTACAAAGCCAACCTCGGCTCACAACTTATAATTTTTGATACGAGCTCGTTCGCCCAGGCACACCCTCGCCCGAACGACCCACGCAAACGAGTTCACATGGGCGCCGTCAAACGACACTCTTGAACGAGTTTGCACGGACACCCTCACCCGATCCGCCTGAATGGGTTTGCACGGACACCCTCGACCGACCCGCCCAAACGACCCGCCCGAACAGGTTTGCACGGACGCCCTTTCCTAAACGACCCGCCCGAACGGGTTTGCACGTACGCCCTCACTCGACCCGCCCTAACATTTTTGCACGGACGACCTCGCCCGACTCACTCGAACGAGTTTACACGGGCACCCTCAAACAACCCGCCCGAACGAGTTTACATGGCAAACGACCCGCCCGAACGAGTGTTTACACAGCAAACGACCCACTCGAATGAGTTTATGTGGGCTCCGACACACGACCAAAACGAAGTCACAAGGGAAATTTAGGCAAACGGGCAGCACGATCGTGCACAAGACCCACCCCCCTTCACAACTTAGCATTTTTTATATGGCCACGTGTGCCCTGGGCACCGTCACACGACACGACATGACACGATCCGACCTGTTTGCACGAGCACCCACACACGACACGTCCCGACCCACCCGAACGAAATTTGGGATTTCCATGGGCGCACGACCCGAACGAAATTTCGTGGTTTCCGTGGGCGCACGACCCGAACGAAGGCATGAGGGAGCATAAGGCAAACGGGCCACACAAACGTGCAGAAGACACACGGGCGGTCACGACTTAGCATTTTTGGCACGCCCACGTGTGCCCAGGCACCCGCACACGGCACAACACGGCCAGACCGGCCTTGTGCCAGCCGACCCGACCCACTCGAACGCGTTTTCACGGGCACCCACACACGACACGACACGACCCGACCCGAACAAAATTTGGGGTTTCCTTGTATGCACAACCCGAACGAAATTTGGGGTTTCCATGGGTGCGCGACCCGAATGAAGGCGCAAGGCAGCGTCGGGCAAATGGGCCACACGAATGTGTAGAAGGCACACGGGGGGTCATGACTTAGCATTTTTGGCACTGCTACGTGTGCCCGAGCACCCATGCATGGCATGACTCGACCCGCCCGAACGAAGGCACGATGGAGCGTTGGGCAAACGGGTCGTGCGAACGTGCAGGAGGCACACGGGTGGTCACGCCCTAACATTTTTTGCACGGCCACATGTTCCCGAGCACTCACGTGCGGAACGGCACGACCCAACCCCACTCGACTTGCCCGAACACGTTTGCACGGGCACCCACACACGACACGACCCGACCCACCCAAATGGAATTTGGGGTTTCCATGTGTGCACGGCCCGAACGAAATTTGGGGTTTCCATGGGTGCACGACCCGAACGAAGTTCTAAGGGAGCGTGAGGGAAACGGGTCGTACGAATGTGCAAAAGGCGCACAGGCGGTGACGACTTAGAATTTTTGGCATAGCCACATGTGCCAGGGCACCCACACACGGCACAGCACGACCCGACCCGCCCTGGGCGAGCCGACCCGAATCGCCCGGATGAAATTTGGGGTTTCCATGGGTGCACAACCCGAACAAAGTAGGCACACGGGTGGTCATGACTTGGCATTTTCGGCACACCCACGTGTGCCCGCACACCCCCACACATGGCACGGCACGGGATGACCCGACCCGCCCAATGGAAATTTTGGGTTTGAATGGGCGAATGACCCAAACGAAGGAACGAGGGTAGGAATATCTTTGACTCTAATACATAAATATACCTGGGGTAACATGCCCTTAATATCTTCAACATTTTCTTTTGACTCTTTATAACACTTTAACATGTGCTAGGCCTATTTCAATGAGCAAGAAACTCAATGACAAATATAATATATATATATATATATATATATATATATATATATATATATATATATATATATATATATATTTTCTTGAATAAATACAAATATCAAAAGTACATTTATGAAGACCGAACCCAGTTACACTTTCTTCAACATCCCCTCTCAACTAGGGAGGTATTCATAAATCATTACAAGGTGTTTGGCTATTTTTCAATCTTGAACAATTCACATAAGAGAAACCGGATTGGCAACCCATCTGGTATAGCATCATATTAGCCAACATTGTTCATAGCAAGGCCTTGACTAACAACTTTATCTCTCATAATACCAGAGCACAATGTTGGCGAGGCCAATGGATTATAAACACCTTGGTCATTGTCTCTAAAGGTACATACCCACCCAGGTGTTCCCTGAGTATGACCTTCCAGGACAATTCTTGTCTTGGGTTCCCATCCCTCAAATAATATCGCTCCTCTTGCCTACTCTTGTCTTGGGTGACCTACACATCCTCAAAGAGCATCAGATGCCAAATGATTGCCTAATCCTCCCGTTATTTCTTTCCAAGTGAAGACAAGAACGTTGTTTCTATCTCTTCCCCTTGATTAGGGAAGACATGCCCAAGTTTCCCTTGACAAGGAACTTGCCCAAGCTCCTTTGTAGTTGGGAACTTGTTAGAACTCCCTCTTAGCTAGGGACTTGTCCATTCATCAATAATGTCTTCTTCGTGGGTCCTTCAGCCGCTTGATCTCCTTCTTTCCTTCGATGTCATGAAGTCTTTGTTTGAACTTCTTCTTGGCAGGGTACCGACCATCGATGACTTTCCCCCCTGGTTTGTCATGTAATTGCTCCCTTCGTGGAAAGTGGCCTTCTTGATATATATTAGGTCCTTTTTGTCATCTAGCTACTCCTTTGTCACCTTGTCTATCCTTCATAACACTTATCACATGGATGCTCAGTTGTAGTCACTTGTTCCCGTACTTTGATTTAGTGGCCCTTCGTGATATTGCTCTTCATCATGACATATTTATAGAGTGGAAACGGTTATCTGCACCTTACTATCTCCAAGGCCTTCGTAGGTGTCAAGGGTCCTTTATCATTTTCTTCCTTTGTCAGAGTTTCAGTGCCTTCTTTCGAGAGATGTTGAGGAATCTTGTCAAATAGTTATTCTTTGTGACCGCGATGTTCTTCATTTGCTTCTTATTGGATTGATTGGTCAACCACCTTATACTCCTTATGAGAGCACTTCTTCATGTTGACCTTTACTCCACTGTAGCACATGCCTCCGAGCATGTCGTTGGCGAAAGAGATCCTTTTATTTTTTATCATGATTCTAGAAATTTTCCCATGACCCAATCAATATATATGATGACATGACTTAAACTTTGATGCATACATAACTCACCTTGATTATTCTTTTATCATCACGGCTTTATTTGATAGTTCTCCTCGATTGGTGTAGCCTTTCTTGCTTCATCTGCTCTCGCATGTATATCATCCTCTCTTGTCGTCTTCTTTTACTTCTTGAGTTACATGAGCTTCTTCCCTTTTTCTCTTGTTGTTGTTGTCCTTCTTAAGTTTAGGACAATCCCTTTTGTATCGTCCATACTCTTGGCATCCAAACCGTTGGACTTTGGACATGTAGTGGTCCCAACCAATTTGTTACATTCCTTGCAAAAAGGCACTGAGGTATACTCAGAAGGGGACATATACTTACTTGATAGAGTTTGAGATGTAGTGAACTTGCTTTCTTCTTGAAGACTTGATGGCTTGCCTTCCTTAGATCTTGATGTTGTTCAAGTTGCTTTCTTCAAATGGACTTGCTTGATGACTTTACTCGTAGTGCCTTTCATTCTTCAAGATGTTGTAGCTTGATGTAGGTCCCTCTTTGATTTGTTCTTCTTGTAGGTGCCTTTATACAAGGCGTTTCTTCTTGCTTTGTAGTCTTCCATGGTGAATGACAGATGGTAGACCTTCTTTTCCTTGATGTGATTGAGACTTCTTGGCTTGACGCTTCAACCTTGTGGATGTTCTTGAGATTCCCTTTCCTTGATGTGTCACCTTATCTCCGATACCGCGTTGAAGAATCTGGGGCAATGGGGTATAGCAGGATTCTTCTAGACTTGATAAAAATTTGTGAAGCTCTTTTGCAATTTATCGTGTTATCTTAATCTTCTTCTCTTCTTATTAATGCATGTGTGTTTACTTTCATCAAACCGGTGCCAAAAACATAATAACAAGAACACAAGATGTTGGCTCTCTGCCAGGGAAAAACCTCTCTCTCTCTCTCTCAGAGAGGAAAATCCTTTCGTAAAATTCTCTCATTGAAGCTTCTTATTGGTCATTGCAAAGCCATATACCCTTGACAATAATATCCCCCAAGCACAAGTCGAGTCCTTCCTCCTCTCTGCACTTTGTTTCTTCAACGCTTCGTTCCCCGGCACTCTGTCCTCCTTTCAACTTTTGATAGTCCGTGGTGGACTAGCTCTAGAAGAGACTCCAAACTTTGATCCTTAGCTAGATCCTTTACCAATGAAGAAACCTTCATTCTCTTTACCAACCGAGCCTTTTTCTTGATGTGAGGTTGCAGGCTCGATGTACACCAAGTTTACTGCACCTGGGGCAATTACCATCGCGACGAGACACGGTAACCACAAATTTCCCGCGCTTGGGATGCTTTCGACAATGCGGGACATGGAATCCCTGAGTTTCCCTCAATTTGGCAACCTTTGTCGAGGAGGGACTGGGAGACCCCATATCACGCTCCTATCCTAGTGGTAGTATTTCAACCACGCATAAGCGGGTGCGGCACCGCCGTACTTTTTCTTTTTACCAATACTTGAGTACACAGTCTGCGCTTACTTCAACACTCGGTCGATTTTCCAATAAGCGTTCTTAACAATGCAACGAAAATAACTTACCATAAATTTATCTTCTTCAATTATTCTTTCAACCTGTCGTGTCGTGTGGTCATGCTGCACTGGCCTGCGACCTGCATGACACAACTCCACACCTGAACTGCAAACCTCTCCGCCCGACTTTCCCTTCCGCGGCGCCCAAACTCTGCCTGTCAGTGCGGTCCATAGTGAGGGCGCATGGCCCACATGCAGTGCGGCCTGCCTGCCCAGACGGTAACCCACCCTGCTCTGCCTGTCCATGCTACCAAGCCCAACCTGCCCTCTGTAATCTACCCGACGGTGCGACCCTCTTACCCGCGTCCTTCTCTTCCTTCCGTTTTCACCCAACTCCTTCCTTCGCACTTGTTCTGCGATGTGGAAGTTTGAGTTTGATGTCCCTTCGTCGAATGCCATCCTCCTTACTTATACGCATCCTTTCGCCCAAGGGTCGTGTCTCTCGAGGATAAAAAGGGTTGGCTCCATCAACATGCATGCCTAGCTGACCTGCCACATTGTTATAGACATTTTTGTGCCTTACAGCCTCGAGCATGAAATGTCCATAATCTAAGGGATCCAAAGTCCCTAAACATGTTGTTCCTACCCCTAGAGGAACAAGGCCAACTAACCACAGAAATTCACAGAAGTTCTCCACCTGAAAACACTCAAAAACAAGCCAATTCTGGATCATGTCAACTGCTCCACTGAGCATCTGCGCTGAATGTCAACTGCTACACTGGCTACCTACGTTGAATGTCAACTCCAACACTAGCTACCTGCGCTGAGCGAGTTTGGACATGTGGCAGAGTCATTCTTCAAGGTGTCAATGCCCAGGAAGCTTCCAAAATGACACTTGCATCAAGGAATTCGACTGGTGATGAGTAAGAGGTTCCAAATCTCCAAGTGGAAGCAAGAACCTCCAAGTGGAATCAAGAACTGAGAGAGGGAGAGGACACTAGTCAGATCTCAAGCTGACTCATCCTCTCTCCAAATATCTATATATGGATCTCACCTCCATGGGATCTAAAGGCTGGAATTTGGTAATTGCAAAGAATTGCTGTTGGTTTGTGGCTGGAAACATTGGGTGCTTAATGCTTTGAAGGGAGCTGAAGAAGGAATTCCATTCTGCTGGGAAGGAGATGCTGGGTTGGAGCCCTATGGGTTGTATCTCTTCCTGAACCCTGTTACTTATCAATAAAGCTATCTTGATTCTTTCCTATATGCTGGTGTATTTTGTATGATTGCATTAGTGTATTTGATTTACTTCTAATCCTGAATCATTTATGAATATGTATATTTGCCTTTGTATTGTGTTCTTCTCTTGTCGCAAGTAGCTGTTCTCTTGTCACAGGTAGCTGTTCTCTTGTGATCTCGTGGGATTCAAGTAGCTGTTCTCTTGAGCAAGCGAGGAGACGAGTAGCTGTGGACACACAAAGAGAAGAGGATCTAGATCGAGGGACAACCGGAAGACAACGGTACGTCTGCCGATCTCCCCTCTTTCACATTTCATAAAGGAAGAAATCATAATAGCTGTATTCGTTTGTTGCTAAGGCATTGTCACATCTTAGGTGGATAGGATCGTCTTGCATAGGCATTTTTCCCCACAACACACATAACCTCGACACACCCCATTCCAACGAACCGCCATGTCCCTTTGTGTGCACCGTCACACCGATGGGTTGGCTCCAACACCTCGCCAATTACACCCGTCGCCGCATGTCGCACACCTGCCCGCATCGTAACTCGTCCGCACATGGTCACCTCTTTCATCCGGGCACACAACAAGGGTCGCCCGCGCACCTTCCGTCGGTGGCTCGCCCATCGTGTAGGTATCAAGGGGCGTGCGCCATGCCCAACACGGCGCGAACGACATGGGAACCCCACGTGTCACACCCCCAGGCCTACAGTAGTCTTTCAGCCGTACTTGGCGAGATGCGGCACCACCGAACACTTTCTTTTCACCAATACTTATGTTCATGGACTACGACCAACCATTAGTCTACTTAGTTTTTTTTTCGCAACCAAGTATTATTATGTTTCCTTTATACCAATGAACACCCATACACATTCATTATCATCAGTGATTATACATGAAGAACACAATTGTGCAGTATAAAGGGAGGGGAAACTCCCTGAACAATGACTCTGCCCGAATACAATATATTATTCAACTCTACAATATTTACGAGGCTTTACAAGTATACATGGGAAACACCAAGTTTCATACTTAGCCAATTTTACAAATAGGCAACACCTCTGTGTGCCAACCGAGTTCCTTGTCCGAGCTAGGCAGGCGCGCCCTCACACGAGCTGCCAACCGTACTCCTTGACCAAACCTTGTTTACCTCTGCACGATGGGTGGGCGACCTCACTTGAGTCACCCCCCGTTTCCTTTTGCACGACGGGCGGGCGACCTCACTTGAGTCACCCCCCATTTCCTTTTGCACGACGGGCAGGTGACTTACCCGAGTCACCCGAGACACCTCCGCGTTTCTTCTTCCACGACAGGCAGCCGACCTACCAGAGACACCCCGTGTCACACCGAACGGCGGGTGCCTTCCTTACCCGCGCCCTCACTCGATAACCAAAACCTGTGCGTATCGTGTGTGCTTGCCCAAGAGCGGGCGCATATATGCCCGCGCCTCTTTTGTGACCCGCTCCACTACTTCGTACTTTTTTCTTGATCACTGAATGCTCATGTTCGAATGTCCATCTTCGAATGAATGCCAAATCCTCCAACGACTTGCCATATTTATACGAGTGGTTGGGCGAGTCGCTGCCTAGGCCGACTCGACCACCGCGTGCCAAAACGCCCTTACACGTCGCAAACTTGCCATCCGATTGTTGGTCGGCAAACAATCCTTCGTTCAAGTCACCCCAACATGTAAGTCGGCCTGTGGGTTATGCCAAACGCTCCCACACTATAAACCAACCATCGCTCCACCTCTAATGCGCATTATACTTATGTACCTTCGCACATTTCGGTCGTAGAGTTTTCACTTCACACCGATGGGGAGAAACCGAACCGCAGGTCTTTACACCGTGTTTCCCAGACTTGGGTAGCAATTTTTGTTGTGACGCGAAATGGAAATCCCATGTGTGTCCGCTGACTTGGGTAGCAGTTTTCATCGCACCGTGAAATGGACACCCCGAGTTCTCTGGAAGTTGGCTGCTCTTCATGGCCCCACGACATGGAAATCCGAAGTTCCACAGACTCTCAGGCGATTCAGGGTGTGTCGCGACATGGAAACAGTGAGTTCCCCAGACTTGGGCAGTGGTTTCTAAACACGCCAAGTTCCCGAGACTTGCGAGCTGGTTTGCATCGTAATGAAAACCCCAAGTTCCTCGTGTTTCCCTCGTGCCATAAAATGCAGAAACCCGTTGTTACACAGCAATTTGTCACCGTTTGTCACCATCCCTTTTACCCCTCACCCGTACACTGGAGGACTCATTTCGGGACCTGTGAGAAGTGACATGACCTGAAACCACTTGTATCATATTCCTATAAGTATGAGCTTCATATACCCTGAAGACATCTCCTGCAGAATATCCATGAAAATAGCTCTTTTTTCATTAGCGCGGGTCCACAGTTCACTGCCCGCGCCAATGAGGGAAATCCTCTAAAAAGGGCGCGCCATTGGTGCTCTGTCTCAGAGTTGCACTCGCACCAACCGAATTGAGTAAAGTTTTCAACGAACAAGCTTTCGAAGGTTCTCCTTAACCCATTCACCAACTGAATCTATGTCGAGCTAGGATGGTTTGGCTTCGAATCTCCATAGAAGTGAAGTGGTTTGCCACCTTTCATGGATGTTTCCAAGTGATAAAGCCAATCCCATGAATGATGTGGTTGATCCTATCTCTTTCCTCTCTATCTATAAAAGCTTGTCTCTATGCCTTGAGCAAGCTAGTTCTAGTTCTAGCATAGTGATAGAGAATTCCAGGAGTTCAAGAGTTTGAAGCTGCAAGAGCCTTCTTTGCACCCTTAAGGCCAAATCTAAGTGAGGAGATTCTTGTCGCCCAAAGAGAGAGAGGCTTGTTCCCTATCCCAACAAGCTTTGCAAGACTTGTGTAGCTGATCACCCAGCCAAAGGAGGATTTGACGTCAGAACTATGGTTGTATTCTTCTTTTTTATTTATCAATAATAGATGACTATCATTATGGTTCCACTCTTATTGTTCTATGATTGATGTTGAGTTATATCTTCTATGACTGATATATAATTGCATCTATTGGATTTTATGCTTGTATTCGTGATATTATTTGCATGTGCAAGTGTCCAATCATGGAGATCGTGGGGATCGTGACCGGCTGAGGCAAAGGAATGAGAGCGACGTCTCTTCTACGAACATTAGCGTTGGAATCCAAGTAGGTTCTCACCATCCACTTTTAATTTGAAATTAGGAACTTGCGTGATAGCATTGTTTGATTGTTGCTCGACCCGGTCTGGGCTAGTAGGGATTGTCTCTGTCCGCAGAGAGGATTTACCTCCACAACAATTTGGCGACTCCGCTGGGGAGTCTTGTCTCTTTGGTTCTCTCATTTGATTGCTTAGATAGCTTTCTGGGTTAGATTTCTTGTTGTCTCTTGCTTCCTGGTCTGCCTGGATACTGTTTTCAAGCCTTGGATTGCTTGTTTTTGTTTTTGATTTAGCAAACTTGATTAGTGCACTTTTTAGCCTTACAGTCACGCCAATTGGCGCAAGTTTCTCAAAGACAACCTGCGCCAATCCCATAAAAGCACGAGTTGCAGCCTGACAGTCACACCAGGCCTGTCAACTTTTCCAGTTTGCTTGTTTTCGAGCCCTTTGAGCTTGGATTGGTATCTTGCCACGTCTTTTTCAATTACTGGAGTGTGTTTGATCCTTATTTGACTAGTTTTAGACCTCCATCCTTTGGGTGTTTGCCTCTTTCTATCGATTTCACATTTTAGCCCTAGGGCATCTAGTGGCTTTGTGCATCGAGCCTTCTGTAGGAATCTTGGGTTCTTTGATCGTCCAGTCGACTTTGTGATTACTTTTTACACTTGCTCAGTAGTTGTCAAAGCCTTTTATTGATATTCGAGTGATTTGATTCTTTTCCGCTTGGATTTCGCTTGGCTTCACTTGGGCTTAGATCACATAGCTCATAGAGGTCTTTGTGTTTTCTTCTTGGTTTGAATGACTATCTTGGTGTTTTGGGGATTTGATTGTGTTCTCATAGAGTGAAATTTGTCTCTTTTTACTCGGTGTTATTATCTCTCAAAATTTTTTTAGTGCACTTTGCCATTGAAAAGAAAACGAACAATCTCTTTTGCGTTAAATTAGTTAATTGAAATTAGAAGCTTTTCATTGATTAGTGATTTAAAATAAAAAAGTTTCATTTATTTCCATTAGCTGCATTAGAGTTGTTCTTGATTGTTTGTGGTCATTTTGTTTGTTTGAAAAAATTCTCAACTCTCTCGTAGTTAGTATTCATCGAACGAAATGATATTCTTTGGCATATAGCTTGCATTTAGGGAATTGTGAGAGATTACATACGGTAGGACCTGGAAATCGAAACTTAATCAAAGATCAACCATAAAATGAATTGAATGAACTTAAAAACGCATTGGAACATAACGCTCACTGATTAGAGGTCTAGGCTAGAGACGTGCTCCGACGTCGTTAAACCTAGTCACTGTTGTTTCACATTACGGTTGGGTGATTCCTCCTTTTGTGACTCGATAGTGGTCTAGCACGGACTTGAGCTCCCGTGTACCATCACGTATATAGGGGAGACTCCACTAGGTTATCATCCTTTATCCATAGGAAGCCATGTCTATCGCCTTACAAGCCGTAACGCACTAAACGCAACATTCGAGAAGATTGACTACCGTACGGGAAGTCCTTGGTTTTCATACAATTGCCAAGGTGTATATGCAGTTTTACGGATTTGTTTGGTAAACCCTTTTGCCTAGTTCTCCAGAGTAGTCACTTTTGATCCTTTTTAGTCTCCTTAAAAAAAAGGCTCACTTGAGCAGTTTTTCACTTCGGGCTCACAAAACATTCGAAGGTGACTAGAGTCACCTTTTTGTCCTTTTCTCGACACTTAAAACATGAAAAGGTCAAGTTGTGTGCTTGCATCTTAAAATTTATTTAGCCATGATTAACATCACCTAGTTAGATCTTGTGGGCGTTAGTTTGAGTAGGGTCCTTTATCGTTAGATTCCCCTAGGTCTTTTTTGAAGTTTGTCATCCTAGCTGAACCATCGACCCCCGTTCCAAGTGATCAAGGGTCTCTGTCTTCCGTTGGTCCTAAGGTACCGATTGTGAATGATACTCTTCCTATTATCCCGAGTATCCAACCGATGAAATCTCGTTCCCTGGACAATGAGGATTACGAAATTCATTGGAACCCCATCTGGGAGCCCGAAGAGGACGATATTCCTTTTACCCCCCCTGGTGTTTCGTCTCCAATTTCTACCTCTCACATGGATGAGACATCTCCTAGAGTGAGTGAGACACCCATTTTGTTGAATATCGACACCCCTATCCCGGCCACTTCTCCAGTACCCTCACGCTATAAGTCGTTGAGGGATAATATAAGTGCCAGGATCCCTGCTTCAAGTATGTGGGACCCCCATATCACTCCCACTTCGGGATATTTTGTTTCATGAGTCCACACTACACCTGTCACTTCAGTTCCAACGAATCCAACTGTTTGTGTATCACATTCAACTCTGGTTGTTAGTTCCGTTACAACGTCTTCAGCTCTGGATACTGGTGCTAGTCCTCCTCACGGTCAAGTGAGTAGCGGCCAGCCGACACACACACCCAAAGTTGTCCATCCTACACCATCCTCTTCTGGTCCCATCCTAGGGGGGGCCGTATGATGCCTTTGGACAAGCTGTTCAGGATCCGAATGCACAGGGTCCATTCTATTAGTACGATTCTACTGGTCAATACCTTTACCCTTCTCGACCCTTGCCTACTCAGCCTATTGTTGAGGTCTTGGTACCATTATCCGTTGCTTGGAACGCCACCACTTTCCATGGGGGCCAAGTAAGGCCTACACAACTTCAGGGACCACCTAACCAAGGCCAGCCATCTTATGTGCAAACCCCCCAAGGGCAGCAATATTATGGCCAGTCTTACCCAGGACAGCCTGGGGGCCTACAAGGACAACCCTATCAGGGACAACCTTCGGCCAATGGTGGTCCATCTTTTACTTATCTGACTCAACCTTCTGGTTATCCAGGGCAACCTGGTACCCAGCAAGGTTACCCGTATGGACAACCAGGACAACCTTACATCCAACAAGGACAACCTGGTATCCAGCAGGGTTATCCCTCTGGAAAAGCAAGACAAACTTATATTCAACAAGGTCAACCGGTAGTCCAACAGGGGTACCCTTCTGGGCAAGGGGGCAACCTTACGTACAACAGGGCCAACCCACTGCCCAGCCTAGTCATCCCTCTGGACAGGCTGGCCAACCTCAAGGTCAATCGGTCGTCCAGCCCACTCAACCATCTGTTCCACAAGGATAACCCTCGGTTGCTTAAGGACAACCTGGTACCCAGCAAGCTCATCCTTCTGGGCAAATGGGTCCATCCCAAACCCAACCAGGGCAACCTTCTGGCCAGATGGTCCAAGCTCAACCTGTTCATGGAAATCCTTTTGGGCCCTAGACTCAAATTGGTTATCAGATGCAAGGTGGGTCACAACCCCAACCTTCTTACCAAGTGCAACCTTCTTATCAGGGTCAGTATGGAGCTCAACAATCGTATGGTTACCAGCAACCCCAGGGGAAAACTCAATTTACCCCTTATCAAAATTATCAACAAATGCAGGTCACCCCTTACCAGAATTATCAGCAACAGTATGTTGCACCTGCAGGTCAAGTTGCTAATCCATGGGGTGCTGGGGGGTAGTCCCAGGGTCAACTGTCTGCTTATGGACAGAATCCTTATGGACAGAATCCTTATGGATAGAATCCATATGGACAGAATCCTTATGGATAGAATCCTTATGGACATAATCCATATGGACAAAATCCTTATGGACAGAACCCCTATAGGAAAACTCCCTATGGGCAGAACCCTTATGGGCCAGGCCCAACCGGACAAAGTCCATGGGGGAAACGACCACCTGGTTGGAACCCTGGTACTACCTCTCTTCCACAACTACAAATGTCCTTTAATCCTCAGTTGCCTTTCTTAGCGACGTTGGAACTCCCAGATGTATCGAAGTTGACGAATGATCCCATTCTTCATAATCCATATTGGCCACCAGTTCCAACTAAGATACCCGGTGATTGCCCAAAATTTGATGGCAAAGCTGGTGAGGACCCTCAAGCCCATGTCATGACCTATCACCTTTGGTGCTCATCCAACTCATGGCTTGATGATTCCATCCGGCTCCGCCTCTTCCAAAGGACTCTCACCGGCTCGGCCGCTAAGTGGTATATTGAATTGAATCGCGGAACATTTCAAGATTTCAACTCGCTAGCTATGGCATTCCTAACTCATTTTCAGTTACCCATTCGGTATGAGACAGGGACACATCTCCTTACGTCTCTCAAACAGGACACGACCACGCATATATCCGATCATATACATGAATGGAGACAACATCGTCGCTTGATCAAGTTTTGGATTCCTGATCAGCTCCTAACCGATTGGTTCACAACCTCCTTTGTCCCTGCAATCACACGAGACATTGCCACGAGAGCTTGTGTGACTAAAGAGCAAGCTATCACGCGTGCTCAGTACCTCTACTTAGTTTATTCTCAGTCAGGTACTTTATATGATTATTTTCCAGACGCCCCGAGACCCAGAACATCCAAATCTTCGCCAAAACCATCTGTTGACAATGTTATTGGCTCTGTAAACGCATCTTCAAAGAAATCATCCGCGAACCCTGGGAAGCAAAAACCGAATGCTTCTAATGGAAACACTTCTCAGGGTCAATCTCATTCTGGAAACACTTCCGACGTTAACGTTGTCCAGTCCACCATGGCGGATAAATCCTCGAAAGGGAAAAAGAAAGGGAAAGCCAAGAATAAATCCGAACAGCCCAAATAGGACTCCCCTAAACCTCCACCCGAAGAAGGAGCCAAATGTAAACCTAAGTATCCTTGTCTTATCTGTGATGAGGATCACTACACTAAAGACTGCCCTAGGTGGTCCGAAGTTAGTCGATTGTTGAAAAGTGCTCCTAGGACTCCTGTTGTGCTTAAATAACCTTTCCCTTCACAACAAACAACAATGTAAACTTTGAAACGGGAACTGATACTGTTACCCGTTTTGTAGAGGTGGCAAAAAAATGACCCGATTTTCAAAAGTGTTGATGCAGAATACACATGTTTTTTTAAGAACATGCTTTTTGGAACTTTAATTTTTTTCATGTGCATTAAGTGGGTGAGGCTCGGTGAATGGTAGTGATTTTCATCCTGATTTTAAAAAGTGTGTATTCTGCATCACACCCTTTTTTTAAAAGACCTATTTTTTGACTTTAAATTTTCTAGTGTGTGAAATGTAAAAAATTATTTTCTAAATTTGATAGTTTTTGAAGTCGTCATTGTATTCATATTTTCTTGTTCTCTATCTTAATTTTTTTTTTTTTTAGTGGGCTTTTTATTGTTTTGCGTTTTTAAATTATAAAGTCGATAGTTTGAATTTTAGATAATCTACATATTTAGACATCTTTTCAACCCCCTTAATTAATTTTTCAATCGACATGAAATAATTGTTTCTAAAAAACAACATTTTTTAACAATGGACATAAAAAATAACCATTTTTAACATAAATATAACAAAAAAACTAAACGTTTTGATAATTTTTTGCTAGAATTAACATGTCAAAATCACAATTTTTATACAAAAATATTAACTAAAAATGGTCAAATAATAGTTTTTTTTATGAATTTCATGTCAAAAGGATAATAATAACTACTTTTTTTCAAAAAAAAATGATTAACTTAAAAATCAATGCAAAAATCACATATTACCAATATTGAACGTATAACAACCCTAATTGAGTGTTTATTCTTCTCATAAAATGTCAAAGTCAAAACATTGCAAAGCTTGAGTTACAAGCATAACTTAAATTTAATCAAGAATGTCACGTAATCCAAACTCTTCGTCCTCTGGAGTTTCATCATTGTCCTCTTCCACAATATTTTCTGTTTCATTTTGCTCATTTTGCTCATTTTCCTCTTCTAATGGGTCTTTCATGTCTGCAAATCCCCCAATATGTGTCTTTCCATACATTCCATGTAATGGTGGTTGGGGTTCCTTTGCCTTTTTTGCCACACGTGATTCACTAAAGTCCCCTTTCTTCAACCCAATTTCTTGCATTGCATCTGGAAGAAATTGGAGAGCATTAATTCTTTGCTGAATGAAATTGCATTGTAATGGATCTTTCTCAATTGCAATGCAATTTCTTCCTTTTTGAAGGCAGCATGCTAGTGTTGTACCTAATTATCAAGCACAAAAAAATAATGAAGTAAATTAGTACAATGACATATTAATTAAAAAAAAGAACATATTGAAATTCAATTCCATGTGGCAAAACGTACCTGAGCCAGAAAATAAATCCAGAACCCAATCTCCTTCATTTGAACATATGTCTATAAGATAGTTAATCAATAATTGTGGTTTCTGATAAATGTTAACTATCTCTCGTTTCATTTCTTTGTCTTCATATGTTAGTTTTCTCACAACAGCATCATAAGACAGTATTTGGATATGACTCTTTTTGTCCACCCGATTAAAAATCATAGACATATGGCTATCATCTTTTGCCCAACTATCAATATGAATGAACTCACAGTCATTTATAAATTGTTGATCTTCATTGTCAAGAAGATTTGACTTTTGCCTGTAACATAAAATAGTAAAATTTCAATTAACTTGTACATAAATTAATTTTTCAACATTAATCAAATATACCTTTAAACATCTTACCATGTAAGCTGCATCCTTGAATTTGTTTTCCCCTTGAAGCTTGACAATAACATTGCCAACTGTGTGTCTGAATGAAATGTCACAAATCTCCATAATGGTGATGACGTCACTTCCTTAAATCCCGCCACCACTTTATTAAAAGCTTGATAAGTATAAGGGTCATTATCATAGCAAATGTTTGGAATATTGAAACCATGGGGAATATCTGCAATAACGAGGGCATAATCCCTTTTTGGTATGAGTTTCGCAATGTCTTCACAGTCGCCTTGTATTACTTGATATTGAATAGTGTCTAGTCCATTCCAAATGAAATGATTAAGAGTTGGATCAAGTTCAACATTCTTAATACGTTGCTTTCTCAGTCTTTCAATCTTTTTTTTTTCAATAAAAGTCTTGAAACTGTCTGGTGCTCCATTATCTTCTTTCTTCATCTTTTACCAAACAAACAAATGTATGTGTAAGTTTTAATTTAAATTAAAAATAGTACACAGATGATTAAAACTGAATGTATAAATCAAGTTACCTTTTTAAATGCAAGATAAAAAGCTTTCAATGTTGATGTAGAACTTGAATCTGGATAGTTGCGTACAACATCATCCCAACTATCTTCATTCAACAATTTAACCATTTGTTCCTGAATTTTCATGTAAACTTTGTGACTGCATAGATAAAGTAAGAAAAAGTTAATATACTGATATGTATAACAAATACTACCAATAACAACATGTTTTAGTTAAAAGATAACTATAATCCTGGAAATAAGTAAAAATAATTCAGCAAACTTACTTTTGAAATTCTTCAGACATTTCTTCCAATGATAATTCCCCCGACTTCACACGAGATAATATTGTTTTGACAATTTTTTCATCTTTCACTCCTTGCATCGCCCTCCAAGGCGTGATGGTCATATCGTCTGGAAGTTGCTTCAGTTCAGGCGCTGATTTATTGTTGCTACATATCAATGGCTTAGACTTTCTGACCTTCTGGTTTTTAATGCCAATGTCTTCCCACATGCTAAAAATGTCATCAATCAAATTCCAAATATCTCCAGTTCTAAATGCCAATTGGAAAATGTTATCAACACCTCTGAATAAATCGCTAGATCTGTTGTCTTTTCCATTTTTTGAATTGCCTTTATCTTCAATTTGATAGCCTATTTCCATACAACATTCCTTTCGGAAATCTGTAGTAATATTGATCTTATCCCCACCACATTTTTCTAGGAATTCACTATGAATAAATCTAACCTTTTGGACCAAAGTCATAGACATCCTATATTCATTATCTGAATTATGATCCCATGCCACTAGCTTTGCTTCTGTTTCATTTAAACCAGCATAAATGATACATTTCATCGTTTCAAAACATGGGTTATTAGGATATTCCTCCATCAATTGTCTTTGAGCTTCAACAGAATGGTTCCCCCCAAGCACATAATAATTGTATTCAAAACATTTTGACTTATCAAATGCTTCTTTGTTGGGAACTTGAAGTGGATCAACAAGAAGCACATAACTAACCACATGAGCATATGGATTGTACCTCATCAATGTCTTCAAGTTGTGAACATGCAGATGGTGCGGCTTTCTGACTTGATATTGGCATTGTCCTTCACTTGCCTTATAGGTTTGTGTCACATTTAACTGAAATGTACGACCACCATCAACTAGGTTTCTCTTTGTCAAATTCTGTCGAATGGCATTTTGTTTTGTTTTGATAATGCCATCACCTAAATTAGCTCCTGGTGTAATGATTTCTCTGCTTTCTTTTGAAGTTTCACTAGGTTCTTGACTGCTGGTAATGACTACTTCAAGATCTTCAACTCTACTTTTTTTCGTCTTAACATTCTGAAGAGATCTATTCTTGGCCATTGTTACTTTTGGTCTTTTACGACCTTCCACAATTTCAATGTCATCTTCAGTAATGGCAACATATGCTTCATTGTCAACTTCATCGTCTTCAAAAGTAACTTGTTTACCCTTGCCAGATTTATCCACCAGAGGCCTTTTTTTTTTATTCTTTGGATGTAGTTTTGTAGCATCATCAATTACTACATTTTCCATGTTTTGCATATCTTCCTCTGACACTGAGTAAAAATGGCTGACAACGTTCATGATATCATTCTCTATGTAATGAATGCCTCCCACCATAATTGAACAGCTTTCAACAAAATTCTGCCAAACAAAATATCATATGTTAATATAATCAAAGTTAAAAAATATAGCGAGACATTTTCAAAACGCAAAATAAAAATACAAATAACAATACTTACCGTGTTTTGTGTCATATCATTTACGATTTGTTTACACAACTTTGTAGATACCTCTCTCCTATCATATAATGAATATGATAGTCGGTATTTAATCCTTTCATGTGACTTGGCAGTTTTTGTAAGTACGTAAACAACTTCAGTGTTTGGTACCGAACACATATCTATGACTTTTCCCATCACCTCCAAATTTTCAGTATTATTGCGTGTATCAATGTATAGATATATATTCACAGTTGTGCTCTCTCTTTCTTTCACATACCAGGCTCTTGATGGAAATTTCACCTCTTTTGAACTTTTCCAATCTGAGATTAGCTTCTTATCACTTAAAATAGTTGACATATTTGTAGGTATGAGCTCAGGTGGAGTTCGTTCACCAACGTTTTTTGTAGGTATGAGCTCAGGTGGAGTTCGTTCACCAACGCTTTTTGAAGATACACCTTTAAGACTCCTTGCTCCAGAAAGATTCACAGAAATTTTTCTTGATGCCATTTTCCTAAAAAAAAAACACATAAATTAGTAAAAAAAAAAATTGCTGGGCGGGGTGGGCTGGGCGGGGCGGGCCGGGTGGGCGGGGCGGGGTGGGCGGGCGGGCCGGGTGGGCTGGGCGGGGCGGGCCGGGCGGGCGAGGTGGCTGGGCGGGTTGGTTGGGCGGGGTGGGCCGGGTGGGGCGGGCGGGCCGGGTGGGCTGGGCGGGGCGGGCCAGGTGGGCTGGGCGGGGCGGGCGGGCCGGGTGGGCTGGGCGGGTGGGCCGAGTGGGCTGGGCGGGTGGGTGGGCCGGTGGGCTGGGCGGGGTGGGGTGGGCCGGGTGGGCTGGGCGGGGCGGGCGGGCCGGGTGGGCTGGGCGGGGCGGGCGGGCCGGGTGGGCTGGGCGGGGCGGGCCGGGTGGGCTGGGCGGGGCGGGGTGGGCCGGGTGGGCTGGGCGGGGCGGGCGGGCCGGGTGGGCTGGGCGGGGCGGGCGGGCCGGGTGGGCTGGGCGGGGCGGGTGGGCGGGCCGGGTGGGCGGGTGGGCGGGCCGGGTGGGCGGGCGGGGTGGGCGGGCCGGGTGGGATGGGCGGGCCGGCCGGGTGGGGCGGGTGGGATGGGCGGGCGGGGCGGGATGGGCAGGGCGGGCGGGCGGGCTGGGCTAGGCGGGGCGGGTGGGCGGGTGGGATGGGCGGGGCGGGCGGGCGGTGGGATGGGCGGGGTGGGCGGGCGGGCGGGCGGGGGGGTGGGATGGGCGGGGTGGGCGGGCGGGGGGGATGGGTGGGATGGGCGGGGCGGGCGGGGGGGATGGGCGGGGTGGGCAGGTCGGGCGGGTGGGATGGGCCGGGTGGGCGGGGCGGGTGGGCGGGATGGGCGGGGTGGGCGGGTGGGCTGGGCGGGGCGGGCGGGGTGGTCCAGGCGGGCGGGCGGGTGGGATGGGCGGGGTGGGCGGGCGGGTGGGATGGGCGGGGCGGGCGGGGGGGATGGGCGGGGTGGGCGGGCCGGGTGGGCGGGGCGGGCGGGGTGGTCGCCCCGCCCAGCCCACCCGCCCGCCCCGCCCATCCCACCCGCCCGCCCCGCCCACCCCGCCCGCCCACCCCGCCCATCCCCCCCGCCCGCCCCGCCCACCCCGCCCGCCCACCCCGCCCATCCCACCCGCCCGCCCCCCCAGCCCATCCCACCCGGCCCGCCCGCCCACCCCGCCCATCCCACCCGGCCCGCCCGCCCCCCCCGCCCATCCCACCCGCCTGCCCACCCCGCCCATCCCACCCTCCCGCCCGCCCGCCCGCCCATCCCACCCGCCCGCCCGCCCGCCCGCCCACCCCCCGCCCGCCCGCCCCGCCCATCCCACCCGCCCGCCCCACCAGCCCATCCCACACGGCCCGCCCGCCCCGCCCGCCCACCCCGCGCGCCCACCCCGCCCATCCCACCCGGCCCGCCCGCCCCCCCCCCCGCCCATCCCACCCGCCACCCCGCCCATCCCACCCGGCCCGCCCACCCCGCCCATCCCGCCCGCCCACCCGCCCATCCCACCCGGCCCGCCCACCCCGCCCACCCCGTCCATCCCACCCGCCCGCCCACCCGCCCATCCCGCCCGCCCGCCCAACCGCCCATCCCGCCCGCCCCGCCCCGCCCACCCGTCCCAGCCCGCCCCGCCCCGCCCCCCCCCCGCCCACCCCCCCCGCCCGGCCCGCCCACCCGGCCCAGCCCGCCCCGCCCCGCCCACCCCGCCCGCCCGGCCCGCCCCACCCCGCCCCGCCCAGCCCACCCGCCCGCACAGGGCCACCCCCGGGCCGCCCCGCCTCGCCCGAGGGCGGAGCGGGGCGGCCCGGGGGTGGCGCTGCGCGGGCGGCGCCGCCGGCGCAGCGGCACCCCCGGGCCGCCCCGCCCCGCCCGAGGGCGGAGCGTCGATTCCCGGAATCGACGCTCCGCCCTCGGGCGGGGCGGGGCGACCCGGGGGTGGCGCTGCGCGGGCGGGGCGGGGCGGCCCGGGGGTGGCCCTGTGCGGGCGGGTGGGCTGGGCGGGGCGGGTGGGCGGGTGGGCGGGTGGGCTGGGCGGGGCGGGCGGGCGGGGTGGGGCGGGCCGGGCGGGCGGGGTGGGCGGGGCGGGGCGGGCTGGGCCGGGTGGGCGGGCCGGGTGGACGGGGGGGGGCGGGCTGGGCCGAGCGGGCGGGGGGGGCGGGCTGGGCCGGGCGGGCGGGGCAGGGCGGGCTGGGCCGGGCGGGATGGGCGGGTGGGCGGGCGGGTGGGATGGGCGGGGTGGGCAGGGTGGGCGGGCCGGGTGGGATGGGCGGGTGGTCGGGCGGGATGGGCGGGGTGGGCGGGCCGGGTGGGATGGGCGGGCGGGCGGGTGGGATGGGCGGGCGGGCGGGGTGGGCGGGCGAATGGGCGGGTGGGCGGGCGGGTGGGATGGGCGGGGTGGGCTGGCGGGGCGGGCGGGCCGGGGTGGGCGGGCGGGCCGGGTGGGATGGGCGGGGTGGGCGGGCGGGGCGGGCGGGCCGGGTGGGATGGGCTGGGGGGGCGGGCGGGTGGGATGGGCGGGGTGGGCGGGCGGGTGGGATGGGCGGGCGGGCAGGCCGGGGGGATGGGCAGGGTGGGCGGGCGGGGGGATGGGCGGGTGGGCGGGGGTGGGCGGGTGGGCGGGGCGGGGTGGGCGGGGTGGGCGGGTGGGATGGGCGGGGCGGGCGGGATGGTCACCACCCCGCCCGCCCCGCCCATCCCACCCGCCCGCCCCGCCCATCCCACCCGCCCACCCCGCCCATCCCACCCGCCTGCCCCGCCCCGCCCACCCGCCCACCCCGGGGTGGGCGGGTGGGCTGGGCGGGGCGGGCGGGTGGGATGGGCGGGGCAGGCGGACCACCCCGCCCGCCCCGCCCAGCCCACCCGCCCGCCCGCCCAGCCCCGCCCATCCCACCCGGCCCGCCCAGCCCACCCAGCCCACCCGGCCCGCCCGCCCGCCCCGCCCAGTCCACCCGGCCGGCCCGCCCAGCCCACCCGGCCCGCCCGCCCGCCCCGCCCAGCCCACCCGGCCCGCCTGCCCGGCCCGCCCAGCCCACCCGGCCCGCCCAGCCCAGCCCACCCGGCCCGCCCGCCCGGCCCCCCCAGCCCACCCGGCCCGCCCAGCCCACCCGGCCCGCCCAGCCCGATTCACAGTTACCGATTCACCATGTGGTATAAAAAAAAAATTTGGCTTGGAAAATTTTTTAATTTAAAAAAAAATATATTTTTCATTAGCGTAATTTAATATGAAAATTTCGAAAAAATAATTGTACTTGCCTTTCAATTGCGACAATTCTTCGTTGTATATATTGTTGATAGCAATATCGCTGCTCCACAAATTCACGAGTCTTTCAAGGAATTTCAGAAAACCTAGATGTGAGGCGAGTAATAGTGATAGCGAAATTTATTATATAAGTGAAATTATGAAGATGTTTTTCCATACGATTAATGTGGGATAATTTGTTTTACATTAGTATAGAGAGAATATTGTAGAGTTGTTTTACAACGGATTGAATGTGGGATTAATATGTTTGAGAATATATTATAAAAATTAGAAAAAAAAGAAATTTTTAAGTAAATATGATATACTTTAACTATTAGAATAATTAATGTACAAGTTGTGATTTACAATTTGAATTTTAGTGATTTATTTCATAAAAATAAATTAGTTTATGTTTTTCAATCAATTGTAGAATAAAATAATAAAGGTAAATAAATCTAACAAACTTTTGGAGGGAAATATTTTTGCGAAAATTTTTGGAGGGAAATATTTTCGCGAAAATTTTTGGAGGGAATAATTTTGGAGGGAATATTTCATTCTTTAAGCTATATAATACGCTCAGGAGACTCCATTTGTGTCATTCAACATTTTCTATTTGAAAGTGATGGATTGCTCTGATGGTGAAGTTTCGGTTTATACACCATCAACATCTTCATCGCGTAACAACTCTATTCATATTGATGAATATAGTGGGAATCCTTCCACTATGAATAGAAAGTCAATTCTTCCACTTAGTCCCGATTCTAAGGACTACGAGAGCAACACTGATGAAAGAGGGGATGGAGAATTTAAAGAGTCACAGATTCCACTTAGTCCAAATTCTAAGGACTATGAAAGCAGCGGTGATGAGGAGCATGATGGTGAAGTTCAAAAGAATGGGGTGTCACAATGTCCACTTAGTCCTAATTCTGAGGACTATGAGAGTAGCAGTTTTGAAGAATGTGATGGTGAAGTTCAAAAGAATGGAGGGTCACGATGTCCACTTAGTCCTAATTCTGAAGACTATGAGAGCAGCAGTTTTGAGGTGCATGATGGAAAATTTCAAAATAATGGAGTGTCAAAGTGTCCACTTAGTCCTAATTCTAAGGACTATGAGAGCAGCAGTGATGATGAGCATGATGATGAATTTCAAAAGTATGGATTGTCACAGTGTCCAGTTAGTCCTGATTCTAAGGACTATGAGAGCAGCGGTGATGAAGCGCGGGATGATAATTTTCAAAAGATTGGAGTATCACAATGTCCTCTTAGTCCTAACTCTATGGACTATGAGAGCAGCGGTGATGAAGCGCGGGATGATGATTTTCAAAAGATTGGAGTATCACAATGTCCTCTTACTCCTAATTCTAAGGACTATGAGAGCAGCGGTGATGAAGCGCGGGATGATAATTTTCAAAAGATTGGAGTATCACAATGTCCTCTTAGTCCTAATTCTATGGACTATGAGAGCAGCGGTGATGAAGCGCGGGATGATGATTTTCAAAAGATTGGAGTATCACAATGTCCTCTTACTCCTAATTCTAAGGACTATGAGAGCAGCGGTGATGAAGCGCGGGATGATGATTTTCAAAAGATTGGAGTATCACAATGTCCTCTTAGTCCTAATTCTAAGGACTATGAGAGCAGCGGTGATGAAGCACGGGATGATGATTTTCAAAAGATTGGATTATCACAATGTCCTCTTAGTCCTAATTCTAAGGACTATGAGAGCAGCGGTGATGAAGCACGGGATGATGATTTTCAAAAGATTGGAGTATCACAATGTCCTCTTAGTCCTGATTCTAAGGACTATGAGAGCAGCGGTGATGAAGCGCAGGATGATGATTCTCAAAACATTGGAGTATCACAATGTCCTCTTAGTCCTGATTCTAAGGACTATGAGAGCAACAGTGATGAAGAACAGGATGATGCAGTTTGTCCTAATTCTAATCAGTATAAAGGTAGCAGTGACAAAGGACAGGATGTAGCATCTTCAATAAGTAAACAGCCACATTTTCAACATAGTCCTAATTCTATGGACTATGAGAGCAGCACTGACAATGTACATGAGGAAGAATATCCATTAAACATCGAGTTAGATTTTCCATTTAGTCTGAATTCTAAGGACTATGATAGTAGCACTCAAGAAGGGGAAGATGAAGGGTATCCTCTCAGTCAAAATTTGAAAATCAGAGCAGATCATAGTGTGGATAACGTTCCTCTTAATGATGAAAGTCCTTATAAAAATGAAGATCCAATGATGGAGATGTTGCCAAGAAATATTGTATCAAGGAGTAGGAGTAGACCTTTTCGTATCAATGCAAGCTATTCTAGTTATACAAGGGGTAGAGCAGAATATCTGACGAGAAGAAGTTCTATCAGCGCTCTCATTTCAAGTGAATGTTGCCAAAAAAATTGCTTGAAACGTATGGATTTCACATTTGCATTAGAAAGCAGGAAGAGATATTTGTCAATGAATAAAAGCATGCAAAACTCATATTTAGTTGGCTGCATGCAATCTACATTGTCAGGTTATGATTATCATATTAGGAATTTTTTATTGTGTAGAAAAGCTTTCAAAATGTTTCATTCACTTGGGAATTTTCGTCTCTCGAGAATTCAAGAAAATTTGGAAAAGGATCCCACATTTTATTCAGAAGTACGTTATAAAAGACAGTTTGGGCCATTATCAAATACTGCAATGTCATGGATGAAAGATTTCTTTTCAAAGCATGGAGAGTGTATGCCAAATAGAGAGACAATACATATTCCAGATAATTTTTCAAGACGAGAAATCTACAACTTATACAAAGAATATGCAGAAAGTGTTGAGGGACAGGGCCACTTTATTACATATCAATATTTTGTGAAGCTATGGAAGAAAGAATTCAATAATGTTCGTATTCCTAAGAAGACAAGGATGGGGTTTTGTAGTACATGTGCTTCTCTTAAATCAAAAAGGGACAAATGTGAAGGCTCAGAAAGAGGTAAGTGTTCATAACTTTTACTTTTAAAATTGTATAGTCATCAACTATGAAAACATATTTCTTAATGAATTTCTTTTATGTTGTGTAGATTTAATTGTCAAAGAACTTCAGGAGCATCGCGAACAACAAACAAATGAAAGGAAGAAGTTGTACAAGCATAGAAAGAAGTGTTATGATAATCCAAATAAATATTTGGGTTTGATAATTGATGGTATGGACCAGAAGAAAACACTTTTACCACATTTTGTTCGCACACCCAAAAATCTACAAGAGGAAAATTTTATTCAGTTTCACTTGGTCGGTTGTATGGTCTTCAATGGGAAAATGTTGCCAAGGGTGTACTTCACAGCTCCAAATATTCATAATGATGCAAATCTGACCATAACCATAATTCATGATGTCATTTCTCATTGGTCTGGTAATCTTCCTGAAGTTTTGTATCTACAATTGGACAACACTTGCCGTGAAAACAAAAATCAGATTGTTTTTGGGTATCTGAACATGCTTGTTGAATTGAGAATTTTTCAAAAGGTAAAGGTTGGTTTCCTTCTTTTTGGGCACACTCATGACCATATTGATCAGATGTTCAGTCGTTTTTCAGTCACATTGAGGAGGAAGGAAGTTGGGAGCTTGCCATCACTAATTCAATGTATTAAGAAATCATACATGCCAGAGCCTGCTTTTAAAGTGTTGGAAGAAACTGTTGACATGCGAAGGTTTATTCTGGGATCATATGGTGAGGGGAAATGCATTGAACAACTTAATGACATTAGCTTCCAACATCAATTTCGTATCAAAAAAATTGATGGGAAAACACTAATATGGGGCAAGAAGTATTCAACTACTACAGAGTGGGCACCGTCATCAGGATTGCAATTTTTGAAGTTCATTCCAGATCATCCAATATTTGCATCAAAAATATTGTCATTACAATCAGTTGGTGAAGTTCAGAATGCACGTAGACAGAACAGGGCTATAAATTATTCTGATTGCCTGGAAGAAATTAAAAAATGTATTAGATATACATATGATTACTTTGACATTGCTGATTCAGTTTGGTGGGAGTCGTTTTTCAATAATCAAGGTGATCTCATTTCGACAACAATAAATGAAGATATACCTTTGAAAAATCCATTTATTTGGCCACAAAATGTGTCGAATGAACATGAGGAAGTAAACATTGTTGAACAACAACAATCTCAGGGTATTATTAATTCTTCACAGGCAGAGGAAAGAGAGATGTATATAGGTTCCAGAAGATCTCGTGCACAACGTGAAGCCATGGAAGACCTTTATAGGGGTTCAGTACAGGATATTAAGGAGGGTTGCATGATTGCAGTGCTAGCAGATGTAGATCCTAATGGCTATCCATTTTGGGTTGCTAAAGTTTTAAAGGTCTTTACAGAAAATGAGGATGTTACAGGTGTTGAAGTACATTGGTATGCCACAAATACACACCCATTCAATGGTGTGTATAAGCCAGAGATGGTAGTTGACAAAAAAAATGGTGGAAAAAGAAAAAGAAAGGGTACAAATATAAATCGCCGCCGCACAGACATATTACAATTGAAGGATGTTGACATACTTGTTTATGACTTCAATTTAACAAAGAGAGGAACTCTTCGCTTCAAGACGACAGAGATTCTGAAAAGGTTGTTACCAGAAGGAACAGTGTTGACATGGGACTCTGCTGAAACCAGTCGTAGATCTAGAAGACTTTTGAAACCTGGAATCTTGGGCATGCATGTGGACTCAGATGGGGCACTAGTTGATGACAGAGAAGAATATGGAACATCTTCGTCAGCATCCAGTCACTCATCTGAAGATGTGAATTCTGATGGTGTGCAAGAAAATATGAGTGATTTTGAATAATTGTTTAAGACAGTTTATATAACTGATGTATGCATCGTATCTTCAAATAAAATGGATGTTTTCCATATTTTGTTAAATGAGAAGTTATGAAGCATTTTTATGTTGTTGGATTATGTCTTAAGTATGATAAATCTTATTGTTTAAATATCTACAATGCAATATCAAATTAGAGATATAATGTCTCTTTTATTCAGTGTACAAATAAAGACTTTTGAATTCATTCAGTGAAATAATTTGTTCATAATGTCATGTTTTTTTAGTTTTGTGGTTGAAAACATGTTAAATTTATACTTAAGAAAGAAAAATGATATTCTACTAGAAACATTAATGTGTTTTTCCTTAAAAGTTAACTTTGTTTGAGACATAAAAAATTGGTTTTATTAGCATTGTTTAAAAAGTATGAAAATTGACCCCTAAAAAAAAAATCATTATTCCAGTATCAACACTTTTTTTCTGAAGCTATATTTTGCAGGAAAATTTCGTAGAAAATTTCGTAGTCGCTGCCATTTTTAAAACAACTGCAAAATTGACACCTAAAAAAAAAAAACATCGTTCCAGTATACACACTTTTCGTTTTGAGCACTGTTTTTGTGGTTTTTTTGGGGTTTTTGGGCCAGAGTTCTCGTTTTGAGTTTATAGTTCCCGTTTCAAAGTTTACATTGTTAAACTCAAATGGTGGTAGATCCATCGCAACCCTCTTCTTCATTCGGCTCTCAAGTATTTATGGCTGGGACGATTCCCATCCATGTCACTATTCGAGCAAAAGAATATCCATCTCATGCCGGGAAAGAGCCTGAGGTCCCCTCTAGCGCTCCTCCGTCCAGTTCTGGTCCACTCCACATCGAACGACCTAGCACTGAGACGACTATCCAACCCCCTCCAAAAGCTGTACTCTGGAAGTCTTCTTACAACCCTAATGATCGTGCTGCCCAGCACTACAGCATCGTTTAGGACTTAACCCAGGCCCGGTCTGCTATGTCCACTCTAGAAGTGCTCTAGAGTTGCCCCTCCCAGAGGAAGTCCTTGCTATCAGCCATTGGTGGCATAGACCCAACTGACTAGGATCTGATTTCTTTTGACCTCGAGGGCCATATGCTGAGACTGCCTCACCAAATCGCTTTCCTCATACAGGTCATTATCAATACTAAAACGATTCATCGTATAGTTATTGATGAAGGTGCCTCAACTTGCATCATGTCTGTTTCCTGTTGGAAAGCTATTGGTTCTCCGACGCTAAGCCAGTCTCCCACGACATTAGAAGCCTTTGATGGAAGAGAGTCCCATCCTTATGGTATCCTCCAACGGTTGCCCATCTCCTTGGAAGGGAAGATGGTAGAAGTGGAGGTCGAAGTTGTCGATGCTAATCTTACCTACAACCTCCTCCTCGGACGTAGCTGGACATATGCCATGCAAGCCGTGGCTTCCTCCCTTTTCCATGTCATTCGTTTCCCTCATCAGGGGAAGATTGTCACAGTGGACCAGCTCTCCTTCTTCGCCTCCTCTTCCAAAGGCAATGTGCCTTTCATGGAGCATACCTCCAAATCATTCGAGAGTGTGGGAGCCGACTCTTTAAACATCCCGCCCTGATGGGTGTCTTTCCCCTTCCACCTCCTAATCTCACTCCTATTAACATGATTTTCGTGCGCTCTAATCCGTGGGTCCTTCCTCCCACTAATCAGATAGAATTTTGGGGCGATATGATGCCGTTGAGTCCCGCCGAGCTCAACTATGTCGAAATCGTTGCTGCATCGGCTCCCCCTCCCGAACTTGCTCCTCCGAGTGGTGTTCCCAACTCGTATGTTAATTTCCCTTGGCTTGGAGATGATGCTACTTCGGATCCATTAAAGAAAATATTTCCTTCCGATGAAGCCATCATAGAGACCATGTCTCTTGAGGAAACCCCTTGGTCAGATCATCACCATCGTTCCTTGTTCCTCCCTGCCCATCAGGAAATGATCGCCTGTCTCGAACGGTTTGCTTCATGTATCCCATTTCAGCCCCTTCAAACATCTATTCAAATTTATCAAGTGTCTTCCGAAGGCAATATGGGAAATATTACACAGACCCAACCCATCGACATCTCTGTGGAACCAGGAATTGTCGAGCATATTCATATTGGAGTCACTTGTACTCCAGAGGAAGTTCGACTATACACCGATCATTTTCGCGAATTTCGTGATGTCTTCGCTTGGTCCTACGAAGAGATGCCTGGCATCGACCCTAGCATAGTGGTGCACGAGATACCTACGTATCTAGGTGCTAAGCCTGTTCGTCAATGCCTACGCCCCGTGCACCCCCGAAAGGCTGCAGCCATTAAAGCAGAAGTCGAAAAGCTTCTCAAGGCCAGTTTCATTTACCCCATTCCACTTACGGATTGGGTTTCTAATATAGTCCCTGTGAACAAAAAGCAAGGTATTATTCGAGTCTGTGTTGATTATCATGACATTAACCGCGCCTGTCCTAAGGATAACTTCCCCACACCTTTCATCGATCAGCTCATTGATGAGTGTGCAGGAAGCGAAATATACTCCTTTATGGACAGTTTTTCTGGGTATAACCAGATCAATATTGCGCCCGCTGACCAACATAAGACTGCTTTTATCTGTCCTTGGGGCACTTTTTCTTACAAGAATCTCCCTTTCGGTTTAAAGAATGCTGGTGCTACCTTCCAACGTGCAATGTCCTATGCTTTCCATGACATTCGTCACATTGTACAGTAGTATCTGGATGATCTTCCAGCTCATTCAGTCAAACGTTAGGACCATTCTTCCCATATTTGTGAAATTTTCCTCCGCTGTTGACACTACCGTATCAGGCTCAATCCTCATAAATGTGTCTTCTGCGTGGAATCAGGCCGACTACTCGGGTTTATCGTCTCCCGGGAGGGCATCCGTTTGGACCCCCTCAAAGTTGAGGCTATTCTGAATCTTCCTCCCCCTGCTTCTTTGCAACATGTTTAGAGCTTGCAGCGCAAAGAAAATTTCTTAAGACGATTCGTTCCGAAATATGTCGAGGTGGCTAAAGGTTTTACACGGTTATTGAAGCCAGATACACCCTTTCGTTGGGATGCTATCACTCAGGAGTCTTTCGAGCGTCTCAAGGGTCTCCTTGTCTCTGCTCCATTATTGCGACCTCCGAACTACCACCGTGATTATACTCTGTATCTGGTCGCCGCCGATACCACTATCGGCATGGTTC
This sequence comes from Pinus tabuliformis, assembly GCA_031772625.1. Classification (NCBI taxonomy): domain Eukaryota; kingdom Viridiplantae; phylum Streptophyta; class Pinopsida; order Pinales; family Pinaceae; genus Pinus; species Pinus tabuliformis. The sequence continues at coordinate 1,026,295,833 of CM062817.1, forward strand.
TCATGCAAGACAATGATGATGGAAATGAGCACGTCATATATTACCTCAGCCGCAACCTCTTGGATTTGAAAACTCGATACGCTTATGTCGAGAAGTTGGCATTGGCCGCCGTTTGTGTCGTCCAATGCTTCTGGCACTATATCTTGTTGCACACCACGACCGTGATTTCTGACTGCAACCCGATGACGTACATTTTGTCATGCCAGTTGCTGGGGGGAAAATACTCAAAGTGGATCATAATCCTCCAAGAGTTTGACTTGGAATTTACTACTGCCAATTCTAAGAAGTCCTTGGTCTTTTCTGAGTTACTTTGTTCTTTGCCATCTCCTTCTGCACCCTCTTTTTCAAAAGATCATATCCCGGACAAAACTCTTTTTCTGATCAGCACCCTCGATCCCTGGTACGAGGATATTATTTTTTATTTACAGACATCCTCCTTCCACCCCGCTGTATCCAAAGATGCTTGGCAATGGATCCGCCATTAATCTCAACCCTATCGTATCATAGGGGACACCCTGTACCATCTCGGCGTTGACTCCATCCTCCGCCGATGTCTAACCCTCAAGGAAGATGAGAGAGTCCTGAATGACTGCCACTCTGGTGCATGTGGTGGTCACATGTCCGGATATGCCACATCTCAGAAAATCCTTTGCGCTGGTTATTTGTGGCCCTCCATTTTTAAGGATTTCATTCTTGCCATCCGCTCGTGTCATGCATGCCAGATATACCAGCGGAAGATGCTTGTGCCACCGGCTCCGCTGCACCCTGTAGTCACCGTAGGCCCTTTTGCAAAATGGGGCATTGATTATACGACCTATAAGCCTCGCTTGGCCGGGGGGCATGGGTTTATTATCATTGCCGTCGATTACTTTACAAAATGGGCCGAGGCGATGCCCACATTAACTGAAGACGGTCATACAGTGGCGCAGTTTTTGTTCAATCATGTTATTATGCGGTTCAGAGTCCCACAGGCCATCATCACGGATCATGGAAAACATTTCCGTAATCACATGATGACCGAGCTGACAACCCAACTAGGCTTACGACATGATAGTTTGACCATGTACTATCCTCAGTTTAATGGCCAGGTTGAAGCCGTTAACAAGATTTTGGTTACGATGCTTCAACGTACTGTTGACATGCATAAGTCTAATTGGCATCTGATGTTGTTTCCCACCTTGTGGGCCTACCGAACCTCTGTAAAGGATGCCACCGGTTTCGCTCCATTTCAACTAGTTTACGGACTGGAGGCTACCCTTCCTATAGAATGTGAAATTCCTTCGTTGAAAATAGCCATCGAGTTGCTTCCCAACACTACTCCTGTAGAGGAACGGCTTCTTTATCTAGAACGGTTGGACGAGACCCATTGCCTTGCCTCTCTAGCCATTAAAGCTCAAAAGAAGAGAGTCAAGACTCACTTCGACCATACCATCCATCCTCGTTCCTTTGTTGAGGGAGATCTAGTGCTGCTATACGACCAAGCAAATGAAAAGCTGGGGGCAGGCAAACTTGAGCCCATGTGGCTAGGCCCTTATATTGTAAAGAAAGTGTTGCGAAAGGGGCATATGAGCTAATTGACTATGAAGGTAATCCTCTTGATAAGCCCCGCAATGGGCTGTACTTGAAAAAGTACTATGCATGATTCATGCACTTCGATTTAGACATGCGTGTGTGTGTGTGTGCGTGTTTTCATGTTTTCAGTTTGGTGTGAAGGTGTGATTGCCTCTTATTGTGTTTTTGCTCCTTGTGTAGATGTCGGGTGCACCTTATGCTGGTTTCGCTGATGGTGCCTGCCGCAGCACTCGCAATTTGTCCTTTGCGGCGTGGGTGATCTACGATCCTCAAGGTGAGTTGATAGATGTTCAAGGTGTGTGTTTAGGCTATACTACAAACAATGTTGCTGAATATGGCGTTGTTATTGAATTATTAGCCGAGGCGATTAATCTCGGTATTCGTACAATGCTTGTTAACCTAGACTCTCAACTTGTTGTCCATCAACTCAATGGGTGATATTCCATCAGAGACCGTCACATTTTAAGGTTGTACTTACGTGTTAAATTTTTAGAAAGGAATTTCGAATTTATCACATATCATCATATTCCACGACAATTAAACACATTATCTAATGCATTGGATAATCATGTATTAGATAGACATTTGCGTAATTTATAATCAAAACATTATACAAGCAAGCACAAAAAAGCACAATAATAAACCATAGGCATATGTATATATATATATATATATATGTGTGTGTGTGTGTGTGTGTGTGTGTGTGTGTGTGTGTGTGTGTGTGTGTGTGTGTGTGTGTGTGTGTGTGTGTGTGTGTGTGTGTGTGTGTGTGTGTGTGTGTGTGTGTGTGTCGCAATATTTTACACCGCGTGCATTACATAGTTCAAAAAATAATACATGTTCATCCTGGTACATCCTGGGCTGACATCTCCCTCAAAAAATATGGATGAAAAAAGCGTAGAAGTCTAGTCGCGGTGATGCTCATGATAGCACGTCACCACGCACACCAAGCGTCTCAACAGACGATGGATGCGAGTCGGCAGCCCCACTATGTGCCTCTGTTATGCAAAAGGCACATCTGCCAATCTAGCGTAACCTGGAATCCCTCGGGTGAGTCCCTCGAGATTCTGCACCAGCTCTTCTCCCACGGCACCCCTTGCCTGAGGGTCAGCTGCGGGTTGGCCCCTCCATGCTGTTATAGACATTTTTGTGCCTAACAGCATGGAGCATGAAATGTCAATAATCTGAGGGATCCAAAGTCCCTAAACACGTTGTTCTTACCCTTAGAGGAACAAGGTCTGCAAACCACAGCACTAAGAATCAGTTCTCCACCCAAAAACACTCAAAAACAGGCTATTTCTGGATCATGTCAGCTGCTCCACTGAGCATCTGCGCTGAATGTCAACTTCTCCTCCTTGTACCTACGTTGAAGGTCAAAACTAATGAAGGCTACCTGCGCTGGGCGAGATTTGCCAAGTGGCACAGTCACTCTGCAAGGTGTCAACTGCCCAGGAAGCTTCCAAACTGACACTTGGGTCAAGGAATTCGCCTAGTGATGAGTAAGAGGGTCTTGATCTCCAAGTGGAAGCAATATTCTCCAAGTAGACTCAAGAACTGAAGATTAACTAAAGTGGGAGAGGACACTAGTCAGCTTCATGCCAGCCTCAAGCTGACTCATCCTTTCTCCAAATCTCCTATATATAGAGCTCTCTCATGAGGTCTAGGGAGGCTGGAATTTTGTGCAAGTAAGGAAGTGCTGTTGGTTTGTGTATAGAGCTATTGGGTGTTTTGCTTGAAGGAGGTGAAGAGGAGATTTCTTTCAGCTGGGAGGTGTTGTTGGATTGGGCCCATTGTGGTTGTAACTCTCTCAGAACTTTACTTCTATTATCAATAAAGTATTTGAGGTTCTTCTATATGCATGTGTCTTTATGATGAATAGATGCTTGTATATTTGATTTATGCTAAACCTATAATCGATTATGGATGTATGCTTCTTGTAGTTTCCTTTTCTTGTGCTTTTACAGGATCTGTGTGTAGCTGGGCTGGTGAAAGGGCAAGGAGCTAGGAGCAAGCAGCAAGGAGTGAAGACTGGATCGACTGTTAAGCGCAAGATAACGGTTAGTAGATCATCCTTTTCTTCCCTCTCTCATCTCATAAAGAAGAAAATTTGAATAGCTTTGCATTCGGTTGTTGCTGAAGTACTATCACCTTCAGAGTGGGATAGAGGCATTCTGCATTAGATACTTTTCCCCCAAACAAATTGGCGACTCCACTGGGGAGTGTATCTTGTTGGTTTTTTGTGTTTCTTGCTATTCATTTCATAAACAAGGGGAGTACCGAATCGAACTGTGTTTGAATCCATCAAACACAAAGTAGAGGGCAGCTACTCTAGCTCAGTTTCTGGGCAAGTTTATGATTTGAAGAGCTGATCCACAAGGACTCTAATAAGCTCTTAGTGATAGCTTTTCATCCTCCTTTATATCCCTTAGTGTGTCCTTGACTGATAGCTTCTGATTTGAGCAAAAACTGTGAATTTTTGAGCAATCTGTGACCCGGAAACCAAGACGGACGAAAGTCTCGTTCTTCATTGCAGGCTGTACAAAGGCAGTCTGCATTTCAGCGCAGTTCCCGAAGGGGCTACCTGTGATGAAGGTCAAACAGGCAGTGTTACACCTGCGCTGGACCAGTCTTGGCTTGAGTTACTGGGTTTTCCTGCTGTGTCTTGATTTGTTTTCACTCATGTTTTTGCTGTTTGTTGCCAATCAGTGGGCCTATCTGAAACCATCTTCCTTTGTCATTATTCTGCCTCAGTTGTATAAACAAACTGTATTTTTTCTTTTGTATTTCTTGTGTCATTTACAGTTTCCCATAACGAAAGTGAACCAGTCTTGCATTGACCTCTTAGATCTAGACCTGTGATTAAGTGTCGTTCTGATCTTAAGAGTTAGTTTATTTGTTGTTCATAGCTGATTGAGTTTGTCGCTTTCGTTATATGGTTTGAATTTATATATTTCTAAGTGTCGAAACAAGTGAATCATAAGGTGTCTTTCGATTTTGGACAAAATTGTTTGCTTTCACTTGAAATTGAATTCAAAGTTATACAACAACTTTCTTTTTGTATTTCATCAACATTAAGAAAGAGAAAAGAAATACTTGCATTGTGCATGTGCATTATGACAGTTTGCATGTTGATTTAGGAAAGTGCATTAGTGTGTGCTCTATGATCTGTGTGAAAAGGTGTTATCTTCCTTCTCCCTCAGTAGTTAAGGTTTTCAAAGTTGAAAGATTGAAAAGCTTGCTTATCATCTTAGATTGCATTCAGGAGTGTTTCTATACATCTCGTGGTGATCCATAAAGCCAAACTGCTAAACAAGATCAACCTTAAAATAAATTGAATTTACATAACAACGCATTGAAACATAATGCAAACATCTAGAGGTCTAAGCTAGAGACGTGTTCCGGCGTCATTAAACGTGATATCTTAGTGTTGAGTGGTTGGGTGATTCCTCCACGGTGAAGCGATAAGTATCAATACGGACTTGTGCTCCCACGTACCGTCGCGTATATATTGGGAGACCCCTATAGGATCAAAGCCTTTATCCATAGGAACCCGTGTCGGCCGCCCTACTGATCGCAATGCAGTGAACACAACATTCACGAAGATCGACTACTCGTACCGTAAAACGTATTCTGTGGTTTTGCGAAAGGTTTGGCACACCCTCTGCCTAGAACTCCAGAGTAGTTTCTTTTGGCCTTTTTCAAACTCTATAACTGAAAAAGTCCATCCGAGCATTTGTCACTTCGGGCTCGTTAAAACATCGAAGGAGACTAGAGTCATCTTTAGCTTTTTCTCGACTCTTAAAAAGTGAAAAAGCAAGTTGTGTCTAAGCGTCGTTATAAAATTTATTTTAAACGGAACATAATCACCTCCTATTCCCGCGTTGATCTTTAAGTTGAGAACATGGAATGCCCCAACCAAGGAACTCCACATGATGGAAATCCTGGTCCTTTCTCCTCTTGGGGAGAAGTTGGTGCGCCCCACATGGCCACATTGTCGCTTCCAGGACTGACAATTGGCCTGCCTGTTTGGATATTCTCAACTAGTGTAGTTCAGAACACCATGGTTCATGAGCAGTTGAGTCAACAGTTATATGAGTCTAGAGCATCCCACCAGCCTTCTACTTCCTCTAACCCTTCCTCCAATCCTTCATCTTCAAAAGGTGGAGCCGGCAAAAGCCAAGCTCCCATGGAGAAGAAGGAAAAGAAGAAGAAAGAAAAGAAGAAGAAGGAGCCTAAGGCGACTGGGAGCAAGCAAAAGACATCTAACAAAAACCCACACACAGCACAGACCGGGCCTAAATCACCATGTGTCATATGTAGAGGAGACCATTTCCATAGAGATTGTCCCTGTATTCCCCGGATACTAAGGGACTGGTCCCCTCGTCTGCACAATTCGGGAGCATCAACCTTTGATAGCCATGTTGATTGCTTACCGTCAACCAGCGAAAGTGAAGGTTCAAGACAAAGAGGGGGAGAAAGATCCCCCTGCAGACTATGTGAAGGCGGTCACACCATCCACCGTTGTCCCTTCTTAGACGAAGCGGAGAGATTTTTGGAAGATCGTCCGGTTTCTCCAGTAGTACTTCCTCCTGGATACAAAAAACTCGTGCCAAGTCCTTTGTTGGTTGAAAATACAGCTGGCCCGCTCAAGTGGTCAGCTGAAGCGTCAGTCATTGAAAATGAACCTACTGAATCCAGACCAGATGAAAGTCTAAAGGTCGATACAGCAGTTGACCCGGTTCTTCCTTCAGAGGTTTCATCCTCAAATGACACCGTCACTGAAGATTCATCTTCAAATGACACCCTCACGGAAGAGAATAAGGATGACACCATCCAGATTCTTTTCATCAACACAGATTCTGATGAGCATCAGGGCAATGCGCCCATTCCTTTATCACAGGAAGGAACATCGTCAAGATTGTATCCGGCCGTGTATTCGGTCCCACCACCAAGCAACCTGGTTGTGTCCTTTGATTGGAATCAACTGGGCAGACCCCGGTTACCAGCCCGTATACCATTCAGAATCATAGTCCAAATTTATAGAATGGTGATAGATGGAACTATCATTGATGAAGGGGCATCTGTGAGTATCCTTTCCTCTGTTGCTTGGAAAGCACTGGGTTCCCTGGCGCTTTTGCCTGAGATAAGAAATCTCTCGGGTTTTGATAAAGGAACCAGTCGACCATTAGGGATCCTCCCCAATGTGCTTGTTACATTGAAAGGGAAGACCGTTAATTTGAACGTGATGGTCGTTCAAGGACCCTTGGATTATAACCTACTCCTTGGACGTGACTATATATATTGCATGGGAGCTATAGTCTCCTCACTCTTTAGAGTAATGTGTTTTCCACACGAAGGAAGGGTGGTCAAGCTCGTAGACCAACTTTCATTTCCGGGATCACGCATCGCAAATAGTCAAATACCAATCCTCAATGGTCTATTCACCCAAGAAATGTCTCCACCTCCAGTCCTCCTTCCCGATGAGTGCGAGTGATTCAGAAAGATAGAACTGGAACCCAGGGGGCATGCATCCTGGTCTGCTTCGGGCAGAGGAAACCTTGGGTATAAAGTAGAATTTCCGCGAAAGAATATGACTAGTCCGTACCCCGTCTGTGGATGGAAGAGGGGTTGTTCTAGAATAGGATTCTTTTGATAAGGTTACTTGTCTAACAAAGGTCATTCAACTTTGTCTAAAAAGGTAGGCTACCAAGGAAAGAGATTATATTGTGGCAGCAAATGGTAACCATCTTTGGGTAAAAGGCAAGCCTCACCCATTAAAACTAATTTTTTAGAGGATAAGTAGGGGCAACCTCCAAAGAAAGGGATTCCTTTGCTGCAACAAGTAGTAACCATCTTTGAGTAACCTAATGATAGACATCGCCGAAGAAAGAGTTTCATTTGCGGCAGCAAATAAAACCATTCTTTGGGTAACCAGAAAGAGGCAAGCCTCCCTCAATAACATCAATGTTTTGTCTTTGAGTAGTGTTCTTCTCTTGTCGCAAGTAGCTGCTCTCTTGTCGCAAGTAGCTGTTCTCTTGCAATCTTGCAAAAGATCTGTTAAAATTGGGCCGAAGGGAAGACAAGTACCGCATAAGACCCGTTAAAATAACGAGAAGACAAGTATCGTTAACATTAGACTAGCAGGACGACAAGTAGCTGTGAACACCCAAAGGAAAACAAAGGTGTGAGAGAGGAGGGGCAGCCTTGAAATTGTATTTTATACCTGGGGGCATGCAAAGATGTGGGGAAAAGGTCAAAAATTGCCAAATTTAGAGCATAGCTTATGTGAGGTGCAAGCTCTATAAAAATTGGAATCTTGTAGGAAGACATTTCTTATCCTATGACTGGTATAACGAGCAGTTTTAGCATAAAGTTCATGCTCGTTAAAAAATAAACGCAAGATCCGAGCAGTTTTAGCGTCATAGTTCATGCTCATTAAAAAATAAACATAAGCTTTCGAGCAGTTTTAGCATAAAGTTCATGCTCGTTAAAAAATATACGCAAGATACGAGCAGTTTTAACGCGGTCTTCATGCTCGTTAAAAATAAATAAAAGCAGTGAGCAATGTTTCCTCCAGAGTTTAAGCTCATTTTTATCTAAAAAAAGAACCTATTCCGGTAAATAACCATTGTGATCGTAAATTTATTAGCCATAAAAGCCTTGGTTGTGTTTGCACCCGCCACCTCCATTCCATTTGGCCGATCATTCACCCCCATATGATTGTTTACCCAATTTGAGGAACAGCTGCGAAGAGTGATTTAACTTAGCCATCCTTGTGACACTGCCGTGATTGGAAAATTCCAACCTGTACCTGGAATCTGCTGCTATCCGTGTTTATCACTCGTTCCTCAAAAGACGAGTCTTCTTTTAGCTCTTTTCATCTGACTCGTAAAATATGAAAAGTTTGCCGAGTTTTGGCCTTCCATCTCGTTAAAAGGACCGTAAGAGCTATCCCTCCTCTAGATTTTAATCTTTTTGGACTTGAGGGATTATTGCACAAAAAGGTCGAGCGCTTGTTTTATTCGGCTCGTTAAAGTAATCGAAAACTCATCCCTTTTGTATTGTTTTATACTTTTTCGGACTTAAGGGATTAGATGACGAAAAAGGAATTTTGGAGTTAACTTTCTGTACCTTTTCAGACTCTCTAAAAATGAAAAGGACCGAGTTGTCTTTGTCGCTAGACTCGTTAAAATGATTAAATAGCGACAAACTTGTCTTTAGACGAGAACGAGTTTCCCTATCGCTAGGCTCGTTAAAACATAGCGATGGGCTTGCCCGAAGGGCAGGTTATAGAACAAGCATATGTTATCCTCCTCAAGCTTGACAAAAATAAAGAGGTACTGGTCAGAAATGACTGGGGAAAAATTGGGAGAACCTCAAAGCTTTGATGGTAGCAAGTCGCTCTTGAACATGACACTTTGTCCTCCGTACCACATCGGGTTGGGTTGTTTCATTCACCGGTCTCATCACCATGGTCCTCGCCAAACCATCCGTATTTGGGGTAATGCTACCGATCCATCACATTAGTGTCGTTATATGTTCAAGAGATGTGTTCAGAAAGAGTCAACCGTGTCCCATCCACTGCCATACATTATCCTTCATCCACCCATGATCGCCACCCTGAATCATATCTCACAGATTGTTTTCACCTCCACTAAAATCATTAGCTCCGTTCCGTGTCACTGATGTGGGATTCATTAAGGCCCTCCTTTGACGGATCGCTTCTTGTCGACTTCAGCTCATTATCCAAGAAGTTGATCTAGGAACACCCCCCCCAGTACTTTGAAGCTTGCATGCCTCAATGGCAAGTTTCTCACTTCCGGCGACAGGTATACATCAATGACCTTCGACCAGAAGATTTTGCGTGGTGTTCGACGCCAAGTCCTTTATTCACACCACGTGAATTGTACTACAGTACCTTGAGGGTCATTGTCATTATTGGTGATTCCTCTCGCGCTTGTTAACGGTTTACATTATTGACCGGTAATCAAGCGATGTCTTTCCATGTTCGACTTCAGTGCAATTCTCACATGGATCGACTTGTACTTAGAGTGAAGATCGAACGAGATTGAAGACCCCGGATCTAGTTTCATCCATCCGGGCTGCGATATATATTCAGGAAATATAAAGACATTTGATATGTACATCATTGCAGCAGATGATCATCCTACTCAAAGGATGATAATTTCAGCAGAGAATTATCAGTCTATCATCAGACGGTCGTCTGTTATGTGTACCAAAATGAATTTATAAAGCTAAGCATGGGAATGCCCACCTCAGCTAGATCATGAAAGCAGAATGAAAGATAATGTATTGTATTGTATTTTATTGCAGGGCACCTCTCAGCGATTGAATGAACTTCGGATCCTCCTAATAAAGCATTTCACCCGATAAACGACCTCATACTTTAGGGGGCAACTGTTATAGACATTTTTGTGCCTAACAGCATGGAGCATGAAATGTCAATAATCTGAGGGATCCAAAGTCCCTAAACATGTTGTTCTTACCCTTAGAGGAACAAGGTCTGCAAACCACAGCACTAAGAATCAGTTCTCCACCCAAAAACACTCAAAAACAGGCTATTTCTGGATCATGTCAGCTGCTCCACTGAGCATCTGCACTGAATGTCAACTGCTCCTCCTTGTACCTGCGCTGAAGGTCAAAACTAATGAAGGCTACCTGCACTGGGCGAGATTGGCCAAGTGGCACAGTCATTCTGCAAGGTGTCAACTGCCCAGGAAGCTTCCAAACTGACACTTGGGTCAAGGAATTCGCCTAGTGATGAGTAAGAGGGTCTTGATCTCCAAGTGGAAGCAAGATTCTCCAAGTGGACTCAAGAACTGAAGATTAACTAAAGTGGGAGAGGACACTAGTCAGCTTCATGCCAGCCTCAAGCTGACTCATCCTTTCTCCAAATCTCCTATATATAGAGCTCTCTCATGAGGTCTAGGGAGGCTGGAATTTTGTGCAAGTAAGGAAGTGCTGTTGGTTTGTGTATAGAGCTATTGGGTGTTTTGCTTGAAGGAGGTGAAGAGGAGATTTCTTTCAGCTGGGAGGTGTTGCTGGATTGGGCCCATTGTGGTTGTAACTCTCTCAGAACTTTACTTCTATTATCAATAAAGTATTTGAGGTTCTTCTATATGCATGTGTCTTTATGATGAATAGATGCTTGTATATTTGATTTATGCTAAACCTATAATCGATTATGGATGTATGCTTCTTGTAGTTTCCTTTTCTTGTGCTTTTACAGGATCTGTGTGTAGCTGGGCTGGTGAAAGGGCAAGGAGCTAGGAGCAAGCAGCAAGGAGTGAAGACTGGATCGACTATTAAGCGCAAGATAACGGTTAGTAGATCATCCTTTTCTTCCCTCTCTCATCTCATAAAGAAGAAAATTTGAATAGCTTTGCATTCAGTTGTTGCTGAAGTACTATCACCTTCAGAGTGGGATAGAGGCATTCTGCATTAGATACTTTTCCCCCAAACAAATTGGCGACTCCACTGGGGAGCGTATCTTGTTGGTTTGTTGTGTTTCTTGCTATTCATTTCATAAACAAGGGGAGTACCGAATCGAACTGTGTTTGAATCCATCAAACACAAAGTAGAGGGCAACTACTCTAGCTCAGTTTCTGGGCAAGTTTATGATTTGAAGAGCTGATCCACAAGGACTCTAATAAGCTCTTAGTGATAGCTTTTCATCCTCCTTTATATCCCTTAGTGTGTCCTTGACTGATAGCTTCTGATTTGAGCAAAAACTGTGAATTTTTGAGCAATCTGTGACCCGGAAACCAAGACGGACGAAAGTCTCGTTCTTCATTGCAGGCTGTACAAAGGCAGTCTGCATTTCAGCGTAGTTCCCGAAGGGGCTACCTGCGCTGAAGGTCAAACAGGCAGTGTTACACCTGCGCTGGACCAGTCTTGGCTTGAGTTACTGGGTTTTCCTGCTGTGTCTTGATTTGTTTTCACTCCTGTTTTTGCTGTTTGTTGCCAATCAGTGGGCCTATCTGAAACCATCTTCCTTTGTCATTATTCTGCCTCAGTTGTATAAACAAACTGTATTTGTTCTTTTGTATTTCTTGTGTCATTTACAGTTTCCCATAACGAAAGTGAACCAGTCTTGCATTGACCTCTTAGATCTAGACCTGTGATTAAGTGTCGTTCTGATCTTAAGAGTTAGTTTATTTGTTGTTCATAGCTGATTGAGATTGTCGCTTTCATTATATGGTTTGAATTTATATATTTCTAAGTGTCGAAACAAGTGAATCGTAAGGTGTCTTTCGATTTTGGACAAAATTGTTTGCTTTCACTTTAAATTGAATTCAAAGTTATACAACAACTTTCTTTTTGTATTTCATCAACATTAAGAAAGAGAAAAGAAATACTTGCATTGTGCATGTGCATTATGACAGTTTGCATGTTGATTTAGGAAAGTGCATTAGTGTGTGCTCTATGATCTGTGTGAAAAGGTGTTATCTTCCTTCTCCCTCAGTAGTTAAGGTTTTCAAAGTTGAAAGATTGAAAAGCTTGCTTATCATCTTAGATTGCATTCAGGAGTGTTTCTATACATCTCGTGGTGATCCATAAAGGCAAACTGCTAAACAAGATCAACCTTAAAATAAATTGAATTTACATAACAACGCATTGAAACATAATGCAAACATCTAGAGGTCTAAGCTAGAGACGTGTTCCGGCGTCGTTAAACGTGATATCTTAGTGTTGAGTGGTTGGGTGATTCCTCCACGGTGAAGCGATAAGTATCAATACGGACTTGTGCTCCCACGTACCGTCGTGTATATATTGGGAGACCCCTATAGGATCAAAGCCTTTATCCATAGGAAACCGTGTCGGCCACCCTACTGATCGCAATGCAGTGAACACAACATTCACGAAGATCGACCACTCGTACCGTAAAACGTATTCTGTGGTTTTGCGAAAGGTTTGGCACACCCTCTGCCTAGAACTCCAGAGCAGTTTCTTTTGGCCTTTTTCAAACTCTATAACTGAAAAAGTCCATCCGAGCATTTGTCACTTCGGGCTCGTTAAAACATCGAAGGAGACTAGAGTCATCTTTAGCTTTTTCTCGACTCTTAAAAAGTGAAAAAGCAAGTTGTGTCTAAGCGTCGTTATTAAATTTATTTTAAACGGAACATAATCACCTCCTATTCCCGCGTTGATCTTTAAGTTGAGAACATGGAACGCCCCAACCAAGGAACTCCACATGATGGAAATCCTGGTCCTTTCTCCTCTTGGGGAGAAGTTGGTGCGCCCCACATGGCCACATTGTCGCTTCCAGGACTGACAATTGGCCTGCCTGTTTGGATATTCTCAACTAGTGTAGTTCAGAACACCATGGTTCATGAGCAGTCGAGTCAATAGTTATATGAGTCTAGAGCATCCCACCAGCCTTCTACTTCCTCTAACCCTTCCTCCAATCCTTCATCTTCAAAAGGTGGAGCCGGCAAAAGCCAAGCTCCCATGGAGAAGAAGGAAAAGAAGAAGAAAGAAAAGAAGAAGAAGGAGCCTAAGGCGACTGGGGGCAAGCAAAAGACATCTAACAAAAACCCACACACAGCACAGACTGGGCCTAAATCGCCATGTGTCATATGTAGAGGAGACCATTTCCATAGATATTGTCCCTGTATTCCCCGGATACTAAGGGACTGGTCCCCTCGTCTGCACAATTCGGGAGCATCAACCTTTGATAGCCATGTTGATTGCTTACCGTCAACCAGCGAAAGTGAAGGTTCAAGACAAAGAGGGGGAGAAAGATCCCCCTGCAGACTGTGTGAAGGCGGTCACGCCACCCACCGTTGTCCCTTCTTAGACAAAGCGAAGAGATTTTTGGAAGATCGTCCGGTTTCTCCGGTAGTACTTCCTCCTGGATACAAAAAACTCGTGCCAAGTCCTTCGTTGGTTGAAAATACAGCTAGCCCGCTCAAGTGGTCAGCTGAAGCGTCAGTCATTGAAAATGAACCTACTGAATCCAGACCAGACGAAAGTCTAAAGGTCGATACGGCAGTTGACCCGGTTCTTCCTTCAGAGGTTTCATCCTCAAATGACACCGTCACTAAAGATTCATCTTCAAATGACACCCTCACGGAAGAGAATAAGGATGACACCATCCAGATTCTTTTCATCAACACAGATTCTGATGAGCATCAGGGCAATGTGCCCATTCCTTTATCGCAGGAAGGAACATCGTCAGGATTGTATCCGGCCGTGTATTCGGTCCCACCACCAAGCAACCTGGTTGTGTCCTTTGATTGGAATCAACTGGGCAGACCCCGGTTACCAGCCCGTATACCATTCAGAATCATAGTCCAAATTTATAGAATGGTGATGGCTGGAACTATCATTGATGAAGGGCATCTGTGAGTATCCTTTCCTCTGTTGCTTGGAAAGCACTGGGTTCCCTGGCGCTTTTGCCTGAGATAAGAAATCTCTCGGGTTTTGATAAAGGAACCAGTCGACCATTAGGGATCCTCCCCAATGTGCTTGTTACATTGAAAGGGAAGACCGTTAATTTGAATGTGATGGTCGTTCAAGGACCCTTGGATTATAACCTACTCCTTGGACGTGACTATATATATTGCATGGGAGCTATAGTCTCCTCACTCTTTAGAGTAATGTGTTTTCCACACGAAGGAAGGGTGGTCAAGCTCGTAGACCAACTTTCATTTCCGGGATCACGCATCGCAAATAGTCAAATACCAATCCTCAATGGTCTATTCACCCAAGAAATGTCTCCACCTCCAGTCCTCCTTCCCGATGAGTGCGAGTGATTCAGAAAGATAGAACTGGAACCCAGGGGGCATGCATCCTGGTCTGCTTCGGGCAGAGGAAACCTTGGGTATAAAGTAGAATTTCCGCGAAAGAATATGACTAGTCCGTACCCCATCCGTGGATGGAAGAGGGGTTGTTCTAGAATAGGATTCTTTTGATAAGGTTACTTGTCTGACAAAGGTCATTCAACTTTGTCTAAAAAGGTAGGCTACCAAGGAAAGAGATTATATTGTGGCAACAAATGGTAACCATCTTTGGGTAAAAGGCAAGCCTCACCCATTAAAACTAATTTTTTAGAGGATAAGTAGGGGTAGCCTCCAAAGAAAGGGATTCCTTTGCTGCAACAAGTAGTAACCATCTTTGAGTAACCTAATGATAGACATCGCCGAAGAAAGAGTTTCATTTGCGACAGTGAATAAAACCATTCTTTGGGTAACCAGAAAGAGGCAAGCCTCCCTCAATAACATCAATGTTTTGTCTTTGAGTAGTGTTCTTCTCTTGTCGCAAGTAGCTGCTCTCTTGTCGCAAGTAGCTGTTCTCTTGCGATCTTGCAAAAGATCTGTTAAAATTGGGCTGAAGGGAAGACAAGTACCGCATAAGACCCGTTAAAATAACGAGAAGACAAGTATCGTTAACATTAGACTAGCAGGACGACAAGTAGCTGTGAACACCCAAAGGAAAACAAAGGTGTGAGAGAGGAGGGGCAGCCTTGAAATTGTATTTTATACCTGGGGGCATGCAAAGATGTGGGGCAAAGGTCAAAAATTGCCAAATTTAGAGCATAGCTTATGTGAGGTGCAAGCTCTATAAAAATTGGAATCTTGTAGGAAGACATTTCTTATCCTATGACTGGTATAACGAGCAGTTTTAGCATAAAGTTCATGCTCGTTAAAAAATAAACGCAAGATCCGAGCAGTTTTAGCGTCATAGTTCATGCTCGTTAAAAAATAAACATAAGATTTCGAGCAGTTTTAGCATAAAGTTCATGCTCTTTAAAAAATATACGCAAGATCCGAGCAGTTTTAACACGGTCTTCATGCTCATTAAAAATAAATAAAAGCAGTGAGCAATGTTTCCTCCAGAGTTTAAGCTCATTTTTATCTAAAAAAAGAACCTATTCCGGTAAATAACCATTGTGATCGTAAATTTATTAGCCATAAAAGCCTTGGTTGTGTTTGCACCCGCCACCTCCATTCCATTTGGCCGATCATTCACCCCCATATGATTGTTTACCCATTTTGAGGAACAACTGCGAAGAGTGATTTAACTTAGCCATCGTTGTGACACTGCCGTGATTGGAAAATTCCAACCTGTACCTGGAATCTTCTGCTATCCGTGTTTATCACTCGTTCCTCAAAAGACGAGTCTTCTTTTAGCTCTTTTCATCTGACTCGTAAAATATGAAAAGTTTGCCGAGTTTTGGCCTTCCAGCTCGTTAAAAGGACCGTAAGAGCTATCCCTCCTCTAGATTTTAATCTTTTTGGACTTGAGGGATTATTGCACAAAAAGGTCGAGCGCTTGTTTTATTCGGCTCGTTAAAGTAATCGAAAACTCATCCCTTCTGTATTGTTTTATACTTTTTCGGACTTAAGGGATTAGATGACGAAAAAGGAATTTTGGAGTTAACTTTCTGTACCTTTTCAGACTCTCTAAAAATGAAAAGGACCGAGTTGTCTTTGTCGCTAGACTCGTTAAAATGATTAAATAGCGACAAACTTGTCTTTAGACGAGAACGAGTTTCCCTATCGCTAGGCTCGTTAAAACATAGCGATGGGCTTGCCCGAAGGGCAGGTTATAGAACAAGCATATGTTATCCTCCTCAAGCTTGACAAAAATAAAGAGGTACTGGTCAGAAATGACTGGGGAAAAATTGGGAGAACCTCAAAGCTTTGATGGTAGCAAGTCGCTCTTGAACATGACACTTTGTCCTCCGTACCACATCGGGTTGGGTTGTTTCATTCACCGGTCTCATCACCATGGTCCTCGCCAAACCATCCGTATTTGGGGTAATGCTACCGATCCATCACATTAGTGTCGTTATATGTTCAAGAGATGTGTTCAGAAAGAGTCAACCGTGTCCCATCCACTGCCATACATTATCCTTCATCCACCCATGATCGCCACCCTGAATCATATCTCACAGATTGTTTTCACCTCCACTAAAATCATTAGCTCCGTTCCGTGTCACTGATGTGGGATTCATTAAGGCCCTCCTTTGACGGATCGCTTCTTGTCGACTTCAGCTCATTATCCAAGAAGTTGATCTAGGAACACCCCCCCCCAGTACTTTGAAGCTTGCATGCCTCAATGGCAAGTTTCTCACTTCCGGCGACAGGTATACATCAATGACCTTCGACCAGAAGATTTTGCGTGGTGTTCGACGCCAAGTCCTTTATTCACACCACGTGAATTGTATTGCAGTACCTTGAGGATCATTGTCATTATTGGTGATTCCTCTCGCGCTTGTTAACGGTTTACATTATTGACCGGTAATCAAGCGATGTCTTTCCATGTTCGACTTCAGCGCAATTCTCACATGGATCGACTTGTACTTAGAGTGAAGATCGAACGAGATTGAAGACCCCGGATCTAGTTTCATCCATCCAGGCTGCGATATATATTCAGGAAATATAAAGACATTTGATATGTACATCATTGCAGCAGATGATCATCCTACTCAAAGGATGATAATTTCAGCAGAGAATTATCAGTCTATCATCAGACGGTCGTCTGTTATGTGTACCAAAATGAATTTATAAAGCTAAGCATGGGAATGCCCGCCTCAGCTAGATCATGAAAGCAGAATGAAAGATAATGTATTGTATTGTATTTTATTGCAGGGCACCTCTCAGCGATTGAATGAACTTCGGATCCTCCTAATAAAGCATTTCACCCGATAAACAACCTCATACTTTAGGGGGCAACTGTTATAGACATTTTTGTGCCTAACAGCATGGAGCATGAAATGTCAATAATCTGAGGGATCCAAAGTCCCTAAACATGTTGTTCTTACCCTTAGAGGAACAAGGTCTGCAAACCACAGCACTAAGAATCAGTTCTCCACCCAAAAACACTCAAAAACAGGCTATTTCTGGATCATGTCAGCTGCTCCACTGAGCATCTGCGCTGAATGTCAACTGCTCCTCCTTGTACCTGCGCTGAAGGTCAAAACTAATGAAGGCTACCTGCACTGGGCGAGATTGGCCAAGTGGCACAGTCATTCTGCAAGGTGTCAACTGCCCAGGAAGCTTCCAAACTGACACTTTGGTCAAGGAATTCGCCTAGTGATGAGTAAGAGGGTCTTGATCTCCAAGTGGAAGCAAGATTCTCCAAGTGGACTCAAGAATTGAAGATTAACTAAAGTGGGAGAGGACACAAGTCAGCTTCAGGCCAGTCTCAAGATGACTCATCCTTTCTCCAAAACCCTATATATAGAGCTCTCTCATGAGGTCTAAGGAGGCTGGAATTTTGTGCAAGTAAGGAAGTGTTGTTGGTTTGTGTATAGAGCTATTGGGTGTTTTGCTTGAAGGAGGTGAAGAGGAGATTTCTTTCAGCTGGGAGGTGTTGCTGGATTGGGCCCATTGTGGTTGTAACTCTCTCAGAACTTTACTTCTATTATCAATAAAGTATTTGAGGTTCTTCTATATGCATGTGTCTTTATGATGAATAGATGCTTGTATATTTGATTTATGCTAATCCTATAATCGATTATGGATGTATGCTTCTTGTAGTTTCCATTTCTTGTGCTTTTACAGGATCTGTGTGTAGCTGGGCCGGTGAAAGGTCAAGGAGCTAGGAGCAAGCAGCAAGGAGTGAAGACTGGATCGACTATTAAGCGCAAGATAACGGTTAGTAGATCATCCTTTTCTTCCCTCTCTCATCTCATAAAGAAGAAACTTTGAATAGCTTTGCATTTAGTTGTTGCTGAAGTACTATCACCTTCAGAGTGGGATAGAGGCATTCTGCATTAGATACTTTTCCCCCCAACACATGCTATAGGAGACAAGCCGGTTGGTCGCTCTGGGCCAACATCTGCATATACGCACAACTGTCATTAGAACATGCATGTATTGACAAAAAAAATGAAAATGCATAAAACATAAAAAAAAAACGAAGAGATCATACCTAACTCCTTGTCCATTCCTCTTCCTCTGGTAGTGGGAGGTCTGGATCCCCTGTGAAATTGGTCCCCGCGTATGGCCAATCCTCTACCACGATCAGCTGATGGCGGAGCCATATGAAGAATTCGGGCTGCCAAGACATCTGTTGGCCCCCTCCTCCTCTGGGCATCAATGCTACCCAGCGAGCCATCCTAGGCTCTCGTGGCAATGGATCAGCCACTATAGCTCCCTGAATCTGAAAGAGGGGTAATCATTCCAGGAATAACGACACCACAATTGATCCATACCCAAACTATTTCACTTCTCCACGCTTACACTTTGTAAGCTACCTTTTGATATTGGTAGTCACCGCTGTAGCCCAGTCAAAGATGGTGGGGCTGAGGCATTCTGTAGCTAATAAAAGATGATTCTTGCCTGCCTCATGGGGCGCCTGTACCTCGATGTACGCATGATGGTGAACATTATCACCTTAAGAACCAAGTCCTGGATGGTGGCGATATCCACCTTGGCACTGTTTCTCCCAAATTGTGCCTCTAGACACACTCGAGCCTTTACTTCACCTATCTTCTCTCCGGAAGGTTTGCTTCTAGTCAAAATAGGGCTCGCCCCTCTCCGTGATAGCCCAATAATTAAATACACATCAGATACATCTAGCTCTAAGGTTTGGTCCCGTAAGCGAAATACTTGGTCATCGACATCCCAAGCGTCCACTATGAACTGTAATAACTCGGGCTGAGCTCGTAGATAAGATGTGAGGAAGAACTTCTTGAGACCACAATCTCTCAAAGCATTCATACATCCCTCATCCTCGATGGCCAAGGCATCCACGGCATCATGCTCCCGTTCTTTCCATTCCACCACCATTTTTGCTTGTTTCCTGCACCCACAAGGACGAATAAATCATTATTAAAACACTGGTAAGCTTACAAACCGGACGAATTTTAAAAATAATGAGAAAATTCAAGGTAAAAATTAGGTCGCGTGGTTGGTGCGACTGTTTCTAAAAGAGTCATGCCAATGGCGCGGTACCTTTGGGTAAATCACCCCATTGGCGCGGATCCGTGCTGGATACCCAGGCCAATGGGGCGCGGCCCTAAATTTTAAAATCCTCCTTGCAGAGGCTCAATCAGGGAACGAAATGCATAAAAAGGGTATGAAAATGGAGCTAAGAGAAGTGCCTCTTACCGGGAACTGGTGAAATCTCGAATGGTTGCACGAATTGGCCATAATCATTGTCCGAAGTTCGCTCCCCAAGTGGACCACTGCTACTATGCAAGAGGTAAAAAGTAAAAGTAATTCTATTTTTTACATTTTCACCATATTTATAAACTTTTTGACTTGTAATTAGGTTTAAAAAGTTGTTTTTTGAATATTTTAATATATTTTTGGTCGAAAATGGATTTTACACTTGCTTCTTGTGCAGCGACAGGTCTTTTACGCAACTTCGATGGTGAAACGAGTTGTATTTTATACTTTTTTGGACTCGGTAAATACACGAAAAAGTCACTATGGAGTCATCTTTCAACTCTTTTATGACTCGCTAAACATGAAAAGATTGCCGAGTTATCCCTCTTGACTCGTTAAACGTAAATAAGAGGTGGTCGTCTTTAAACTCTTTTCCGACCGTGTAAAACAAAAAGATCGTCGGACCCTTGTTGTTTCAGGTTCGTTACTGGGTACGAAACGACGTGATGTTGATCGCTTTTTTACTTTTTCAGGTTGATGTCACTATATATGAAAAGTACTCCTCGATCGTAATGGTCGGGCGGTTCTTTCGAGCATTATTTTATACTTTTTCAGGCTCGGGAGACACAACTTTACGAAAAAGGACCCCCCTGGAGTTTTCTTTTCTACTATCTTTTCAGACTCTCTAAACAGGAAAATGGTGCCGAGTTCTTCCTCTATCAGACTCATTAAAACATCATGACATCGGATTCTGTCATAATGATGCCTTACAAGCATATGCTATCCCCATCAAGCTTGTTAAAAATAACTGGGGTACTTGCCAGAAATGGTGGGGAAAATGGACCCATAATTATTGTCGTGTCGGCAGTATGTCGCTCTTGAACATGGCACTCGTCTGCATTCATGTCTGGGTGGGGACATCTCATCTTGTTTTTTACACTAGCCTCCATGGGTTTGGGTTATCCTATTTGACCTCTCATCTGGTCATTGCCTTGTCACCATGACCTCTGCTCATTTGATGTCAAATACTGCCAAATCCACTGTCGTGCCGCCGATATGTTCAAGAGAAGTTGACCTCTGCAGAATTACAACCTCCCTCTGATACCTCACATAATTCTGATTCACCACAACATTCTTCCTCTGTCTCGTGTCACTGATGTGGGAAACACTATGGCCCACCTTTGATCAAGGTCACTTCCTGTCGACTTCAGTTCATTATCTAGGAAGCTGATCTAGAGACTCCCTTCTAGTGCCTTGGAGCCTGCATGCCTCAATGGCAGGTTCTTCATGTTCGACGAGAGGTTTTCATCATTGGCCTTCGATCGAATGATTCTGCGGGTGTTCGACACCAGCTCATTGATTCACATGCCGTAGATTGTACCTATAGTACCTTGAGGGCCATTGTCATTATTGGTGGCACCTCTCGCGTCTGTTAACAACTTTCATTATTGGCTGGTAATCAGACGATGTTCATGCATGTTCGACTTCAACTCATGTATTCACATGCTTGAACTTGTACTTTGTTCGGGTCGAGATGGTGTGCAAGACCCTGGATTTTGTTTATTGGAATCTAGGCTGTGATTTGTGGCTTATTATGATCATTACATGACTCATTCACTGGATGGCTGCGACCATGCCTGAGTCTATTTATCGATCCTCACTGGATGGCTCCGTCCATACCTTGGATATAGATTATTATGTACTCTGTTATAGATGGCTGTGCCCATGCCACATATATCATGTACTTGAGATATCAGTTGTACTTCTGTTTGTAGGTTCTCCGGCGGCCGTGTTTTCAGTTACGCATGTTCTTGTAAAGCATTTCACCCCTCTCTCTCCCTCGGGCCTCATGCTTTAGGGGGAATCTGTTACATAGAAATTTGTCACCGTTTGTCACCGTCCCTGTTACCCCTCACCCACACACTGGAGGACTCATTCCGGGACCTGTGAGAAGTGACATGACCTGAAACCACTTGCATCATATTCCTCTAAGTATGAGCTTCATATGCCCTGAAGACATCTCCTGCAGAATATCCATGAAAACAACTCTTTTTTCATTAGCGTGGGTCCACAGTTCACCGCCCGCACCAATGAGGGAAATCCTCTAAAAAGGGCGCACCATTGGCGCTCTGTCTCAGAGTCGCACTCACGCCAACCGAATTGAGTAAATTTTTCAACGAACAAGCTTCTGAAGGTTCTCCTTAACCCATTCACCAACTGAATCTATGTTGAGCTAGGATGGTTTGGCTTCGAATCTCCATAGAAGGGAAGTGGTTTGCCACCTTTCATGGAAGTTTCCAAGTGATAAAGCCAATCCCATGAATAATGTGGTTGATCCTATCTCTTTCTTCTCTATCTATAAAAGCTTGTCTCTATGCCTTGAGCAAGCTAGTTCCAGTTCTAGCATAGTGATAGAGAATTCTAGGAGTTCAAGAGTTTGAAGCTGCAAGAGCCTTCTTTGCACCGATAAGGCCAAATCTAAGTGAGGAGATTCTTTTCACCCAAAGAGAGAGAGGCTTGTTCCCTATCCTAACAAGCTTTGCAAGACTTGTGTAGCTGATCACCCAGCCAAAGGAGGATTTGACGTCAGAACTATGGTTGTATCCTTCTTTGTTATTTATCAATAA
Source organism: Pinus tabuliformis (assembly GCA_031772625.1). Lineage (NCBI taxonomy): Eukaryota > Viridiplantae > Streptophyta > Pinopsida > Pinales > Pinaceae > Pinus > Pinus tabuliformis. The sequence continues at coordinate 1,026,318,118 of CM062817.1, forward strand.
TAGATGACTATCATTATGGTTCCACTCTCATTGTTATATGATTGATGTTGAGTTATATCTTTTCTGACTGATATATAATTGCATCTATTGGATTTTATGCTTGTATTCATGATATTATTTGCATGTGCAGGTGTCCAATCACGGAGATCGTGGGGATCGTGACCGACCGAGGCAAAGGAACGAGAGCGACGTCTCTTCTATGAACATTAGCATTGAAATCCAAGTACGTTCTCACCATCCACTTTTAATTTGCAATTAGGAACTTGCGTGATAGCATTGTTTGATTGTTGCTAGACCCGGTCTGGGCTGGTAGGGATCGTCTCTGTCCGCAGAGAGGATTTACCTCCACAACACCAGTGGTTCCATCAAATGGCGAGACATGGAAACCCCAAGCTTGCTAGGCTTGGGCGCCAGGGTGCGACATGGAAAGCCCCGAGTCTCCGCAGGCTTGGGCACTGTCGGCTTCGGTCGTGGCACGACATGGAAACACCAACTTTCCCCAGGCCTAGGCGTGACTTGGAAACCCCCAGTTTCTGGAGGCTTGAGCGTCGGGGCGTGACT
>CM062817.1:1026323678-1026590650 GCA_031772625.1 Pinus tabuliformis
CAGGGGATGGCGATCGAGAAGGAATAGGGTGGCCACCCTGGGAACTTGCACTACTTTTCGTCCTTCCCGAACACGAATCCACAACAATCCCAGCTTTTCTCCGTAAAGCTAGGGGCCGAAAGGAAGAAGGGAAGAAAACAACATGAAAGAAAGAGAGATATCAAATGCATCCACCGACTCACAGGGGGAGGCTCAAATAGAGAACAAGCTTCCCCACCCCCATGCCTTCACAAAAAGGGGGGGAACTGCAGGGGACGGTGATCGAGAAGGACTAGGGTGGCCACCCTCGGAACTCGCACTACTTTTCGTCCTTCTTGAACACCAATCCACAACAATCCCACCTTTTCTTCGTAAAGCCAAGGGGCCAAAAGCAAGAAGGGAAGAAAACAAGAGGAAAGCAAGAGATATCAAACGTGGCTACCGGCTCACAAGGGGAGGCTCAAACAGAGAACAAGCTTCCCAAACCCTGCACCCCTGGAAAAAGGGGGGAACTGCAGGGGACAGCGATCGAGAAGGACTAGGGTGGCCACCCTGGGAACTCGCACTTCTTTTCGTCACTCCCAAACACCAATCCACAACAATCCCACCTCTAGTCCGTAAAGCTAGGGGTAAAAGGAAGAAGGGAAGAAAACAACACCAAAGAAACAAAGATCTCAAGAAAAGAGAGAAGCTCAACAGCACGCTGAGTAGATGTCCACTAACCAAAAAGAAATCAAATAAGGCACCCAATCAAAAAAGCGTCCCACCTCTTCACACCCTCCCACACGCATTCAACACAACACCCTTTCCAGCTTTACAACATATAGCAAACAACCAAGCAAATAAATCACAACCTAAAACAGACCAATAGAAAAGACAAGGGCCACGATGAGACCAGTGTCTGGAGCACGTCACTGAGAGGCACACAACCCCCCAACTCAGTGGCACAAGGCTTCAAACGAAAAATAGACCACCGCCAATAACACAAAACCACCCCGCTCTTGCATCCCTCCGTGTACAAAACACCCAACAACCTTTCCAGCGAGAGTCAATGGGGGTAAAATAATCAAACTCCAAAGAGGAGTTGTCACGGGCTGACGCTCAACATTGGAGAAAGCCGCGGGCCACAAATACATCGATGGTGCAAGGCCACTAGAGAGAGGGACATTCGCAAAGCGCACACCATGAAACAAAGAAATGACGCAAGTCCCACAAAAAACCCACAATCCAAAGGGAGGAACAAATACACGACCTGCTACTTCTTTTTCCCTCAGAAGGGGAGTGGGTCACGAGAGGACAAGGAATTCCCTCGACGGCAAAGGCACGAGATAAGATTGCCACCCTCTTGCCTGTTGATGGGGAAAATTGCGATCTCGATGGAGCTCAGACCGAGGGATGGGTTTTTCATTACCTCGACACCCAATCCTTCCACGAGGGCATGTCGATAAATGGTCGGGAGGGACTAGGGTGGCCATCCCAACGGGTTGAACCGCTCTGCATCCATCCCATACTTGACCGCACCACAACAATCTCGCCTCACGGAAGGTTTGAGCTACCAAGCGCGCGCGCAGCCACTCCCTCGACCCAACGACCAGCGAAAAAGCTCACCTAAGAAACACATCAACCGCCACCGCCTTTTCAAGAGAACCAACTATGGAAGCCCGCACCCTTGTCCCATGCCTTCCAACGAACAAAATACCGAGCACCGCCGCTACGAATGAGTCCAAATTTATCCGTCGTATTTACCGAGCACCTCAAATTTGCAGCGACCATGCCCGACCGAACAGATCGTTGGAAGGGCTCCCAATAAACAAGCTTCTGGACCCCCTGTAAAAACACATTGGGGGGAAGAAAAACAAAGGATGGGTGGGACAAGCACAAGCATGGCTTGCAAGTGCACATGAAAAAACAAGCGTAGTTACCTCGAGACAAGCAACCAACAATGTTCCCGCCAAACACCAAACCCGCTCCCCTAGAGATGCACCACAAAGTCCCACATTGCAATCGAAACCCAACCAACCCGAACCAAAAAAGAAAACCCCTGCTATCAATGATACTACCGCAGGTTCACCTATGGTAACCTTGTTACGACTTCTCCTTCCTCTAAATGATAAGGTTCAATGAACTTCTCACGACGTCGACGGCGGCGAACTACCATCGTCGATGCAATCCGAACACTTCCCTGGATCATTCAATCGGTAGGAGCGATGGGCGGTGTGTAAAAAGGGCAGGGACGTAGTCAACACGAGTTGATGACACGCGCTTACTAGGAATTCCTCGTTGAAGACCAATAATTGCAATGGTTTATCCCCATCATGATGCAATTTGAGAATATTTCCCGATCCTCTCGAACCGGGAATAAAAACTCATTGGCTACATCAGTGTAGTGCGCATGCAGCCTAGAATATCTAAGGGCATCACAGACCTGTTATTGCCTCAAACTTCCATGGCATAAATGGCCATAGTCCCTCTAAGAAGTTGGCCACAAATGGGAACCTTCGCGTAGCTAGTTAGCAGGCTGAGGTCTTGTTCGTTATTAGAATTAACCAGACAAATCGCTCCACCAACTAAGAACGGCCATGCACCACCACCCATAGAATCAAGAAAGAGCTCTCAATTTGTCAATCCTTACTATGTCTGGACCTGGTAAGTTTCCCCGTGTTGAGTCAAATTAAGCCGCAGGCTCCACTCCTGGTGGTGCCCTTCCGTCAATTCCTTTAAGTTTCAGCCTTGCGACCATACTCCCCCCGGAACCCAAACACTCTGATTTCTCAGAAGGTGTTGGTGGAGTCCTTAGAGCAACATCCGCCGATCCCTGGTTGGCATCATTTATGGTTGAGACTAGGATGGTATCTGATCATCTTCGAGCCCCCAAATTTCGTTCTTGATTAATGAAAACATCCTTGGCAAATGCTTCCGCAGTGGTCCATCTTTCATAAATCCAAGAATTTCACCTCTGACAATGAAATACGAATGCCCTCGACAGTCCCTATTAATCATTACTCCGGTCCCGAAGGCCAACACAACAGGACCAGACTCCTATCACATTATTACATGCTAATGTATTCAGAGCATAAGCTTGCTTTGAGCACTCTAATTTTTTCAAAGTAACAGCACCAGAACCATGACCCAGCCAATTAAGGCCAGGAGCATGCCGCCGACAAAAGGGACGGAAGGGCAGGTGCACGCCGAGTAGGCAGACCGACCCTTATGACCCAAGATCCAACTACGAGCTTTTTAACTGCAACAACTTAAATATATGCTATTGGAGCTGGAATTACCGCGGCTGCTGGCACCAGACTTGCCCTCCAATGGATCCTCGTTAAGGGATTTAGATTGTACTCATTCCAATTACTAGACTCGATGAGCCGAATATTGTTGTTTATTGTCACTACCTCCCCATGTCAGGATTGGGTAATTTGCACGCTTGCTGCCTTCCTTGGATGTGGTAACCGTTTCTCAGGCTCCCTCTCTAAAATCAAACCCTAATTCTCTGTCACACGTCACCACCATGGTAGGCCTTTATCCTACCATCGAAAGTTGATAGGGCAGAAATTTGAATGAAGCATCGCCAGCACAAGGGTTGTGCGATCCGTCGAGTTATCATGATTCACCGGAGAAGCAGGCAAGCCCGCATCGGCCTTTTATGTAAAAAATGCATCCCTTCCAAAGAGTCAGGACTTGGTGCACGTATTAGCTCTAGAATCACTACAGTTATCCAAGTAGTATGGTACCATAAAAAAAACTATAACTGATTTAATGATCCATCCGCAGTTTCACAGTCTGAATTAGTTCATACTTAGACATGCATGGCTTAATCTTTGAGACAAGCATATGACTACTAGCAGGATTAACCAGGTAGCACCCTCCCGCTTCAAAGGGCATTCTGAGCGCTCTCTTACCGAGAGCCAGCCTGAACACCCATCAAGTCAAAGAGACGTCAAAATATCATGTAAAACTTTTATGCCATGCACCTCTTACATTGCAAGAAGGAAGCACATGCAACATGCCAAGGACATGGCGAACAAATAGGCAGACCTGCCGAGCCACAATGCACCAAGGCCACTCCGGAGTTTGCAGCCACGGGCCAACCAACAAGAACATGAGCGATCACTCACCGACTCCCTTAGAAATGCCTCCAAAGGCCTTGTTGTGGAGGTAAATCCTCTCTGCGGACAGAGACGATCCCTACTAGCCCAGACCGGGTCTAGCAATAATTAAACAATGCTATCATGCAAGTTCCTAATTGCAAATTAAAGGTGGATGATGAGAACCTACTTGGATTCCAACGCTAATATTCGTAGAAGATATGTCGCCCTCATTCCTTTGCCTCGGTCAGTCACGATCCTCATGATCTCCGTGATTGGACACCTGCACATGCAAAGAACAACAAGAACAACACGAAAACAAGCATAAAATCTAGTAGATGCAATTATATATCAGTCAGAAAAGATATAACTCAACATCAAGCATAAGATAATGAGAGTGGAACCATAATGATAGTCATCTATTATTGATAAATAACAAAGAAGAATACAACCATTGTTCTGACGTCAAATCCTCCTTTGGCTGGGTAGTTAGCTACACAAGTCTTGCAAAGCTTGTTGGGATGGGAAAACAAGCCTCTCTCTCCTTGGTGACAAGAATCTCTTCACTTAGATTTGGCCTTATGGATGCAAAGAAGACTCTTGCAACTTCAATCTCTTGAACTCCTGGAATTCTCTATCACTATGCTGGCACTGGAACTATTGTAACTAGCTTGCTCAAGGCATAGAGGTAAGCTTTTATAGATAGAGAAGAAAGAGATAGGATCAACCACATTATTCATGGGATTGGATTTATCACTTGGAAACTTCCATGAAAAGTGGCAAACCACTTTCCCTTATATGGATATTTGAAGCCAAACCATCCTAGCTCAACATAGATTCAGTTGGTGAATGGGTTGAAGAGAACCTTCAGGAGCTTGTTGGTTAAAAACTTTACTCAATTCGGTTGGCGCGAGTGCGACTCTGAGACAGAGCACCAATGGCGCGCCATTTTTAGAGGATTTCCCTCATTGGCGTGGGCAGTGAACTGTGGACCCGCGCTAATGCAAAAGGAGCTGTTTTCATGGGTATTTTTCAGGAGATGTCTTTAGGGAAGATGAAGCTCATACTTAGAGGAATATGATGCAAGTGATTTCAGGTCATGTCACTTCTCACAGGTCCCGGAATGAGTCCTCCAGTGTACGGGTGAGGGGTAACAGGGACGGTGACAAATGGTGACAAATTACTGTGTAATAGATGCCCCTAAAGCATGAGGCCCAAGGGAGAGAGGGGTGAAATGCTTTACAAGAACATGTGTGACTGAAAATACGGCCGCTGGAGAACCTGCGTAAAGAAGTACAACTGATATTTCAAATACATGATGTATGTGGTATGGGTGCAACCATCCATAGCAAAGTACATAATGATATTGATCCAAGGCATGGACGCAGCCATCCAGAGAGGATCGATAAATAGACTCAGGCATGGTTGCAACCGTCCAGTGAATGAGTCATGTAATGATCATAATATGCCACAAATCGCAACCTGGATTCCAACAAACAAAATCCAGAGTCTTGCGCTCCATCTCGACGTGAACAGAGTACAAGTTCAAGCATGTGAATACAGAAGTTGAAGTCGAACATGCATGAACATCATCTGATTACCAGTCAATGATGAAAACTGTTAACAGACGCGAGAGGTACCACCAATAATGACAATGGACCTCAAGGTACTACAGGTATAATCTACGGCGTGTGAATCAATGAATTGGCATCGAACACCCGTAGAATCATTCGATCGGAGGCCAATGATGAAAACCTCTCGTCGAACACGAAGAACCTGCCATTGAGGCATGCAGGCTCCAAGGCACCGAAGGGAGTCTCTAGATCAGCTTCCTGGATAATGAGCTGAAGTCGACAGGAAGTGACCTTGATCAAAGGTGGGCCATAGTGTTTCCCACATCATTGACACGAGACAGAGGAAAGATGTTGTGGTGATTCAGAATTATGTGAGGTATCAGAGGGAGGTTGTAATTCTACAGAGGTCAACTTCTCTTGAACATATCGGCGGCACGACAGTGGACTTGGCAGTGTTTGACATCAACGGATCAAAGGTCATGGTGACGAGGCAATGAGCAGATGAAAGGTCAAACAGGATCACCCAAACCCACGGAGGCTAGTGTAAAACAAGATGAGAGGTTCCCACCCAGACACGAATGCAGACAAGTGCCATGTTCAAGAGCGACATACTACCGACACAATAATGATTATGGTTCCATTTTCCCCACCATCTCTGGCAAGTACCCCGGTTATTTTTAACAAGCTTGACGGGGATAGCATAGGCTTGTAGGGCGTCAATATGACAGAATCCGATGTCTTTTCATGTTTAGAGAGTTTGAAAAGACAGCAGAAAAGAAAACTCCAGGGGTGTCCTTTTTCATAAAGTTGTGTCTCGCGAGCCTGAAAAAGTATAAAACAATGCTCGAAAGAACTGCCTGATCATTACGATTGAGGAGTACTTTTCATATGTAGTGATTTCGACCTGAAAAAAGTAAAAAAAAGATCGAAGCCACGTCGCTTCGTAACCGTTAACGAACCTAAAACGAAAAGGGTCCGACGATCTTTTCATCTTTACACGGTCAGAAAAGGGTTTAAAGATGACCGCCTCTTATTTCCATTTAACGAGTCAAGAGGGAAATCGGAAATATTTTCATCTTTAAACGGTTAGAAAAGAGCTAAAATTAGACCTCCATTTTTATTCTCTTTAACGAGTCAAAAAGGGAAAATACTTGGCAATCTTTTCATATTTTACGAGTCAAAAAAGAGATTAAAGGTGACTCACCCTAGAGGAACGAGTGGTATAAAGGGTAGCAACTGGTTCCGACAATGGTGGAACTACTCAAAACATGTAATGGTCAAGAGGTTGGCTAATAAAACCACTCATCGCTGTGGTTCCTCAGGAAAGGAAAAACAACCAAGTGAGAGCATATGATCGGCCAAAGAGATGGCGACGATGGAATGAAAACAACCAAGGCTCATCTAGCAGAATTAAGCGGATAAAAATGGCAATCACGAGATGTAAATCAGGTATGGGTTCATTTTTACACAAGCTTGAACCATGGAGAACTTTGCTTGGACTCTGTTTCATGTTTACACAAGCTTGAAATGAAAAACTATGCTTGTTATAAGTTCGCATGCCCCCAGCATAATGATGCAAATTGAGGTACATGCCCCCCAAGCTTCATTGCATTCAACAAAGTGGATGGAATGAAGGTTCACTCTCGAGATCGATGAAAGACTCGACTTGTATTTTACGAGAACTTAATCAAAAGACTCGATTTGGAAAAGGAGGAGTTGTTTCATTTTTTAATGAGGTTGACACAGTAAAATAACTATCCTCATAACCCTTGTTTCATTTTTTAAACGAGCTTGACACAAGATCAGAAACTATGCTTGACCACCTTGTTTCGTTTTTTAACAAGGTCGCCAGAAGATAAAAACTATCCTCGGGACACAAGCTTGAACCAGGAAGGACTTTGCTTGTTGGAAATGCGCATGCCCCCAGTGCAATGGCGCAGGATGAGGTACATGCCCCCCAAGCTTCATTGCATTCAACAAAGTGGATGGAATGAAGCTTTACGAGATCTGAATTGAAAGATGTGATTGGAAAGGGGGAATTGTTTCATTTTTAAACAAGCTTAACACAAGATCAAGAACTATGCTCAGGACTCTTTGTTTCATTTTTTAATGAGCTTGACACAAGACAAGGAACTGTGCTCCGTAAACCTTGTTTCATTTTTTAACGAGCTTGACACAAGACAAGGAACTATGCTCCGACCCCTAGTTTCATTGTTTAAGGAGCTTGACACAGGCAAATGAACTATGCTCCAACACACATTGTTTTATTTTTTAACGAGGTCGCTACAAGATCAAAACTGTCCTCAGACACCTAGTTTCATTTTTAAGGAGCTTGACACAGGAAAGGAACTATGCTTCGCCCAAACTTCATCATAATGAATAGAAAGTCGGGGCTTCCAATATTGCCACTCCCAGTGGAAGGAAAACATCTTGGAAGTCAGGGCCCAATGCCCCTAGGACACTATGCACGATGGAGGCATCAATGGATCCAGGCATGGGATAGGTGGCCACGTAGTTGATCTGTGGTGGGGGAGATGCAACTGGTGGATGAAAACTAGGAGGGGACGACAATAGTGCAGGAGGCATCGGGGGACTAACGAATGATACTTGATCGATAGTCACAATTCTGCCATCGTACGGAAAGCAAACCACACGGAAAAGCGAAGAAATGAGGGCCCCTATGGCGTAAACATAGTTGTGACCAAGGAGCAGGCTAAAGTCCAAAACACCTTGGGTAACCAAGACATCTATATAGACGGTTTTGCCTCCCAAAGTAATAGGGAACTTCGGGAGAACTCCTAGAGATGGACAGGCTCCTCCGTCGAAGGCCAACAGATTCTGAGTGACTGGCCCAAGCTGCGGGGAACCTAAAGCTTGCCAAGTAGTGTACGACATAAGACTGACAGACACCCCTTCATCCAAAACAGTGCCAGGTACTGCCTTAGCACAGGCATGTACTGTGATCTGGAAAGGCATATGGGATGGAAGGCGACCGACGATCAAGTGATTCCAATCAAAGGAAGCGACCAAACTACTTGGTGGGGGAATCATATGATTGCCCCCATGTGCTAAAGGAACCGAAGGAGAACCTTCGGGAGCAGCTAGGTTAGGAGAGTCATTTCGGGACTCAGGAGAATCTGAAGAGACGAGAAGAACATGGGCGTGATTCTCTTCTGAAACAGAGTGAGCGAGCGGCGAACTCGAGTCGACACTCTTTCCGACCAATGGTTGGTCTGGAATAGGCTGGGGACAGCCGAGTTTGGGAAGAGGGGCCTGGACAAGAGAAGAATTTGAAGCAATCTCTTTGTCAGCAGGGGGAGGATTTGTAGCTGCAGAGAGACGTTGATAACCAATGGGAAGTTGGGGTGAAGGAGCTGTAAGACTTTCCAAGACAACGGAGGCTTTGTCCATGAGTGGACAAAGGTGAAGGGGATGATTGCCTTCACAAAGTTGACAGGGGATTCAAATCTTCCCTTTCTCCTTACCTTTGTGAGTCAATAGGGGAACATCACCGTGAGCCTCAGTGGATGATGAGGGGCGGGCTGGATCGCGAGAGCATACTTCTAGTACCCTGGGAATGCCAGGACAATCGCGAAGAAGATGGTCCTCCTTGCATAATCGACAAGGAAAATTGACCTTCCGCAGAGGAGCGGAAGGGGGCCCGACTTCAGGTGTACTCGAGGGGGTAGCTGCACTTGTAACCTCTCCCTTAGGAGCCTTCTTCTTCTTTGTCTTCTTCTTCTTCTTCTTAGCCACCTGGCTACTCGAAGCTAGACTTTCACTAGGTGAAGTAGAAGATGAGGACGTAGAAGTAGAAGATGAGGACGTAGAAGTGGGCATAGAAGGGGAGAGATCCACCTTAGAATCAACATGATGTTATTCAGGTGGAGGGACAGATTGACTAGACAGTGAGACGGCAGGGACCAAAGAGGTTGAGAACAACCAAACCGACAACCCAACAATTAACCCTGGGATGGATAACGTTGCCATATAAGGAGCACCAACATTTCCAAAAGGGGCGAAATGTCCAGGGCTCCCGTGAGAGGGGATCCTTGGGTTGGTGAACCCTGGAAAAGTTGCCATCGAGAATGAAAATAAGCCTACTCAAACTAACGAAAACAAGATCTAACTGGGTAAATGTGAACGCGGCCAAATAAATTTTAATACGCAAGGACACAACTTGACCTTTTCATGTTTTAAGAGTCGAGAAAAGGACAAAAAGATGACTCTAGTCTCCTTCGAATGTTTAGTGAGCCCGAAGTGACAAATGCTCAAGTGAGCATTTTCTTTTAAGGAGTCTGAAAAGGATCAAAATGACTACTCTGGAGAAACTAGGCAAAAAGGTTTACCAAACAAATCCGTAAAACTCCATATACACCTTGGCAGTCATATGAAAACCAAGGACTTCCCGTACGACAGTCAATCTTCCCAAATGTTGTGTTCAGTGTGTTACGGCTTGTAAGGTAGCAGATACGGCTTCCTCTGGATAAAGGATGATAACCTAGTGGGGTCTCCCCATATACTCAGCAGTACGTGGGAGCTCAAGTCCGTGCTAGACCACTTGTTGCATCACGGAAGGAGGAATCACCCAACCTTATGTGAAACAAAAGTGACTAGGTTTAACGACGTCGAAGCACGTCTCTAGCCTAGACCTCTAAACAGTGAGCGTTATGTTCCAATGCGTTTTTAAGTTCATTCATTTCATTTTACGGTTGATCTTTGATTAGGTTTCGATTTCCAGGTCCTACCGTATGTAATCTCTCACAATTCCCTAAATGCAAGCTATATGCCAAAATATATCATTTCGTTCGATGAATGCTAACTACGAGAGGGTTGAGAGCTTTCACACAAACAAAAATGAACATAAAACAATTAACAATAACTCTAATGCAGCTAATGGAAATTAACAAAACTTTTCTCTAAAGTTACTAATCGCTAATAACAACGAAAAGCTTTATTTTCCATTAACTAATGCAACGCAAAAGAGACTGTTCGTTTTCTTTTCAATGGCAAAGTGCACTAAACAAATTTTGAGAGATAATAACACCGAGTAAAAGAGACAAATTTCACTCAATGAAAATACAATCAAATCCGTAAATACCAAGGCAGTCCTTCAGAACCAAGAGAAGATCTCAAAGACCTCAATGGGCCATGTAATCTAAGCCCAAAATGAAGCCAAGCGAAATCCAAGCGAAAAGAAGAGAATCACTCGAATAACAATAAAAAGCTTTGACAACCACTGAGAAAATGCAAGAGAGTAACCAAAAAGTTGACTGGACCAATAGAAGACCAAAACTCCTAAGGAAGGCTTGATGCATAAAGCCACTAGATGCCCTAGGGCTAAAATGTGAAATCGGTGGAAAATGGAAAACACCCAAAGTATGCAAATGTAATCTATGCACACTTTTCATTCATATCCTGAAAATGAGAATTCTAATTATGTAAGCATGATCTATGCAAGAGAATTCTCAAACACACGATGATTCTAATGTAATCTAAGAACCAATCAAGTGAAAATCAAGAAAAACGGGTGTGAGTTCCAAAGATCATAAACTAAAAACACTCAAAGGTGATTAACACTCATACACAATTTAGCAAAAACAAAAGCAAAAGAATGCAAAATTGTGAAAAGACTGAGACAAACGTCCAAGTAATGATCAAAGGAAATCAAATTAATAATTTGCCAAAAAAAACTCAAAACCAGTCAAACAAGACTCTGACACACTCAAGTGATTGGAAAAGGTGTAGCTAGACATAAAACCCAAGCTTGGAAGGTTGCAAACAAGAAAACTAGAAAAGTTCACAGGCCTGGCGCGACTATCAGGCGGAAAAATAGCGCCAATTGAGGATTGGCGTGGGCTGTACACTGGAAAGTGGCGCCAATTGGGGTGACTGTCATGCAAAAAAGAGCACCAATCAAGTTTGCTAGCTTAAAAAGAAAAACAAGCAGTCCAAGGCTTGGTCGACAGTATCCAGACAGACCAGGCAGTAAGAGACAACAGAGCATCCACCCAGAAAGCTATCTAAGCAATCAAAACAAGAGAAACTAAAGAGACAAGACAACTCCAAGTTGTTTAGTCCGTAAACCAAACCGGATATTGAATGAAGTGGCATTGATCTACTTCGCTAATGCAAAGCAATAGCATTTCGAAGGCTATCTGGCCATACTTTAGGCTCCATTTAAAGTTTACAAATCAAACAACACGCTAACTCCCCAGCGGAGTCGCCAATTTGTTGTGGAGGTAAATCCTCTCTACGGATAGAGATGATCCCTACTAGCCTAGACTGGGTCTAGCAACAATCAAACAATGCTATCACGCAAGTTCCTAATTGCAAATTAAAGGTGGATGATGAGAACCTACTTGGATTCCAACGATAATATTCGTAGAAGAGATGCCGCCCTCGTTCCTTTGCCTCGGCAGGTCATGATCCCCACGATCTCCGTGATTGGACACCTGCACATGCAAAGAACAACACAAAAACAAGCATAAAATCTAGTAGATGCAATTATATATCAGTCAGAAAAGATATAACTCAACATCAAACATAAGACAATGAGAGTGGAACCATAATGATAGTCATCTATTATTGATAAGTAACAAAGAAGAATACAACCATTGTTCTGACGTCAAATCCTCCTTTGGCTGGGTAGTCAGCTACACAAGTTTTGCAAAACTTGTTGGGATGGGAAAACAAGCCTCTCTCTCCTCACTTAGATTTGGCCTTATGGATGCAAAGAAGGCTCTTGCAACTTCAATCTCTTGAACTCCTGGAATTCTTTATCACTATGCTGGCACTGGAACTATTGTAACTAGCTTGCTCAAGGCATAGAGGCAAGCTTTTATAGATAGAGAAGAAAGAGATAGGATAAACCACATTATTCATGGGATTGGCTTTATCACTTGGAAACTTCCATGAAAGGTGGCAAACCACTTTCCCTTCTATGGAGATTCGAAGCCAAACCATCCTAGCTCAACATAGATTCAGTTGGTGAATGGGTTGAAGAGAAACTTCGGGATCTTGTTGGTTAAAAACTTTACTCAATTCGGTTGGCGCGAGTGCGACTTTGAGACAGAGCGCCAATGGCGTGCCCTTTTTAGAGGATTTCCCTCATTGGCGCAGGCAGTGAACTGTGGACCCGCGCTAATGCAAAAAGAGCTATTTTCATGGGTATTTTGCAGGAGATGTCTTCAGGGCAGATGAAGCTCATACTTAGAGGAATATGATGCAAGTGATTTCAGGTCATTTCACTTCTCACAGGTCCCAGAATGAGTCCTCCAATGTACGGGTGAGGGGTAACAGGGACGGTGACAAACGGTGACAAATTACTGTGTAACAGGCCTCCACGCCCCAAACCGAGGGCACCTAGGAGTCCACCCGGATAGCAGCAACGATGGATCTCGATCACCCGATCGCCTGCGGTAGCCTCGACGCAAAGGAACCAAATGGAGAACGACCAACCACGCAACCTTTATATTACAAATGAGGCACAACCCTCCTCGCCCCCGCACCGAGGCCACCTAGGAATCCACCCAGACAACAGCAACGATGGATCTTGATATCCCGACCGCCTGCGGCAGCCTCGATGCGAATGAAAAGGAAGGAAATAAAAAGAGGACGACCGACTGCACAAATCCTATCATAGAGACGCCATACAAACCTCCCCGCCCCGCACCGATGGCACCTAGGAGTCCACCCGGACAGCAGCAACATTGGACCTCGATCGAATGATCACCTGCGGTAGCCTCGACACAAAGGCAAGGGAAGGAAATCATACAAGACAAACTGAGCCCGCAACCTCCCTTAGAAATGCCCCCCAACCCACCCCTCCCCTCCCCACACAGGGGCCACCTAGGAGTCCACTCGGACAGCAGCAACGATGGACCTCGATCGCATGATCGCCTGTGGCAGCCTCAATCCAGAGAGGAAATGGAAGGAAATAAAACAAGACCAACCGAGCCCACAACCTCTCTCAGAAATGCCCCCCGACCCTCCATGCCACGCACCAAGGCCACCTAGGAGTCCACCTGCGATAGCAACAACGGTGGACCTCGATCACTTGACCGGCTGCGACAACCACGATGCGAAGGCAAAGGAAGGAAGTAAATGCAAATCAAGAGGGTCGATAAACAATACAAGAACACATATCCGAACAGGAGGAGGAGGGATCGAGAAGCTCCGCACCCCACGCACCATACGTACAGGAAACCTAGGAGATTTCCCAAAACTTTACCGACCAGACGATGAATAATTTTCCCCTACAGCCATCTCCACGCAAAGGAGGGAGGTCGAAGCATTCCACCTCGAAATCCTTCTTCTAGATAGTCCCCACCATCGATGACTATAGTAGCAAGCCTCCTCCCCATTGGACCACGAGTGCATACACAATTGAAACAACAAATGCCGCCCAACCCTCCCCACAAAGAGGCCACCTAGGAGTCCACCGGACAGTAGCAACGATGGACCTCGATTGCATGATCACCTGCGGCAGCCTCAATGCAAAGGAAATGGAAGGAAACAAAACAACAAGACCAACCGAACCCACAACCTCTCTTAGAAATGCCCCCCGACCCTCCACGCCACGCACCGAGGCCAACTAGGAGTCCACCCGCGCCAACAGAAACAGTGGACCTCGATCACTTGACCGCCTGTGGCAACCATGATACGAAGGCAAAGGAAGGAAGTAAATGCAAATCAAGAGAGTCACAACATAATACAAGAACACATATCCGAACAGGAGGATGGATCGGGCAGCTCCGCACCCCACGCACCCTACGTATAGGAAACCTAGGAGATTTCCCACAACTTTACCGACTGAACGATGAATAATTTTCCCCTACGGCCACCTCCACACAAAGGAGGGAGGTCAAAGCATTCCACCTTGAAATCCTTCTTCCAAATAGCCCCCACCATCGATGTATCAAGTCTCCTCCCTGTTGGACCACGAGCGCATACACAATTGAAACAACAAGTGCCCCCCAACCCTCCCCACAGAGAGGCCACCAAGGAGTCCACCCGGCCAGCAGCAACGATGGACCTCGATCACATGATCGCCTGCGGAAGCCTCAATGCAAAGGCAAAACAGAAGGAAACAAAACAACAAGACCAACCAAGCCCACAATCTCTCTTAGAAATGTGCCCCCCCACCCTCCACGCCACCCACCGAGGCCACCTAGGAGTCCGCCCGTGACAGCAGAAACGGTGGACCTCGATCACTTGATCGCCTGCGGCAACCACGATGCGAAGGAAAAGGAAGGAAGTAAATGCAAATCAAGAAGCTCGCTACACAATACAAGAACATATCCAAACAGGAGGAGGGATCGGACAACCCCGCACCCCCCGCACCCTACGTACAAGCAACCTAGGAGATTTCCCACAGCTTTACCGACTGGACAATGAATACTTTTCCCCTACGGCCACCTCCACACAAAGGATGGAGGTCGAAGCATTCCAACTCAAAATCCTTCTTCTAGATAGCCCCCACCATCGACATAGCAAGCCTCCTCCCCATTGGACCTGGGGCACATACACAATTCAAACAACAAATGCCCATAAACGTTGTGACTTAACATTTCCAACTGCAAAAGCCTGCCACGCATGCAAGATGCAAGGGAAAAGCCGACCCCTCGATCAAAAATATGGGCCAACACATCTATCAAAACCTCAAAGCCAACGCAACCACGAACAATGTGCACTTTGAAAGGAATGCCAACCCTTGACTTTACAACAAGGAGAACAGCGCCTCACATCGCCTGACAGAAAAAGCAAGCAAGAGGGAGGGTAGGTGGTTTACAACCAAAACCCTTCCACTTCCCTCTTAAATGTATACATCTCAACCGACAATGCCAACACGGAAAGAGTACAAGCACAAGACACCGACACCATAAACAGCCGAACAATGAAGAGGCTGGCCATCACAAGGAGCCACACCACAACAACCCATACAAATCCCAAAACTTGGAGCAGAAGGGGAATTGTTCACATATGCCTCTTGGGACAAGCATGGCCAACATTATCGCTCATGCACTACCGAGTGGGTATGGAGAGAATATATAAATCAGACACCCTACAAACGACCCAAGGCCATTCTTGAGGCAAACCCGAAAAACCAACTCAATTGCCAACCCACCTTCCACACGAAAAGCAAAATCCTCCACACCAAATAGGGAGGAGGTGAACAATATAACAAGGAGACAATTTCAATGGAGCCACAAATGGCTTTCTAGCCCAATCAAAATTCTCTATTCGTAACAACCAAGGGGCATGATAGCGACATAGGCAACGACGAAGTTTTGGGACTTCCATCTGGGACCGCAACAACGAAGGCTCAAAGGAGCGCAGAGGAAACTATAAACATTCTTATTTTTGGGATGGGAAAGAGGGACGGGGATGAGCATTTCCCACATTACCGCTCATGTGCTACCGAGCGGGGATGGAGAGAACACGAAAATCGGCCACCCTACAAATGACCCAAGGCCATCGCTCGAGCAAACCCAACAAAGCAACTCGATTACCAACTCACCTTTCACACGGAAAGAAAACCTGTCACCTGTATCTTCTGGAGGGGCACGAGGGGGACCAGGACGAGCCAAGGAGCCACACCATACCAACCCATATAGCACCAAGAACTTAGAGAGTAGAAGGGTAATTGTTCATGTATGCCTCTCGGGACAAGCATGGCCAACATTACCACTCATGCACTACCGAGTCGGG
This sequence comes from Pinus tabuliformis, assembly GCA_031772625.1. Taxonomy (NCBI): domain Eukaryota; kingdom Viridiplantae; phylum Streptophyta; class Pinopsida; order Pinales; family Pinaceae; genus Pinus; species Pinus tabuliformis. Next base: position 1,026,340,033 of record CM062817.1, read on the forward strand.
ATGGAGAGATTATGAAAATCGGACACCCTACAAACGACCCAAGGCCATACTTCAGGAAAACTCGAAAACGCAACACGATTACCAACCCACCTTTCACACGAAAAGAAAACCTACCGCTGATACTGGAGGGGCATAAGGGGACCAAGACAAACCAGGGAGCCAAACCACAACAACCCCTATAGCTCCAAGAACTTAGAGAGAAATTTTCCACATATGCCTCCCGGGACCAGCATGGGCAACATTACTGCTCATGTGCTAGTGAGTGGGGATGGAGAGAAGATGAAAATAGGCCACCCTAAAAACGACCCAAGGCCATTGTTCAGGCAAATGCGAAAACACAACTCGATTACCAACCCACCTTTCAGATGAAAATAAAACCTATCTCTGGTATCATCTGGAGGGGCACGAGGGGGACCAGGCCTAGCCAGGGAGCCACACCACAACACAACAACCCATACAGCTCCAAGTACTTGGAGAGCGGAAGGGGAATTGTTCACATATGCCTCCTAGGATGAGCATGGCCAACATTATCGCTCATGCGCTACCGAGTGGGGATGGAGAGAAGATGAAAATCGGCCGCCCTATAAAGGACCCAAGGCCATCATTCAGGCAAACGTGAAAACACAACTCGATTACCAACCCACCTTTCACACGGAAAGCAAACCTGTCGCTGGTATCATCTGGAGCGGCGCTCGGGGACCAGAACGAGCCAGGGAGCCACACCACAACAGCCCATACAGCTCCAAGAACTTGGAGAGCGGAAGGGGAATTGTTCACATATGCCTCCAAGGCCAAGCCTAGCCAACATTACCGCTCATGTGCTACCGAGTGGGGATGGAGAGAAGATGAAAATCGGCCACCCTACAAATGACCCAAGGCCATCGTTCAGGCAAACCCGAAATCACAACTCGATTACCAACCCACCTTTCACACGGAAAGAAAACCTGTCGCTGGTATCATCTGGAGGGGCACGCGGGGACTAGGATGAGACAAGGAGCCACACCACAACAACCCATACAGCTCTGAGAACTTGGAGAGTGGAAGGGTAATTGTTCACATATGCCTCCCAAGACGGGCATGGCCAACATTACCGCTCATGCACTACCGAGTGGGGATGGAGAGAAGATGAAAATTGGCTGCCCTACAAACGAGCCAAGGCCATCATTCAGGCAAGCCCGAAAACACAACTCGATTACCAACCCACCTTTCACATGGAAAGAAAACCTATCGCTGGTATCATCTGGAGGGGCAGTTGGGGACCAGGACAAGCTAGGGAGCCACACCACGACAGCCCATACAACTCCAACAACTTGGAGAGCTGAAGGGGAATTGTTCACGTATGCCTCCCAGGATGAGCATGGCCAACATTACCGCTCTTGCGCTACCGAGTGGGGATGGAGAGAAGATGAAAATCGGCGGCCCTACAAATGACCCAAGGCCATCGTTCAGGAAAACCCGAAAACACAACTCGATTACCAACCCACCTTTCACATGGAAAGAAAACCTATCGTTGGTATCATCTGGAGGGGCACGCGGGGACCAGGACGAGCCAGGGAGCCACACCACAACAGCCCATACAGCTCCAAGAACTTGGAGAGCAGAAGGGGAATTGTTCACATATGCCTCCCAAGACGAGCGTGGCCAACATTACCGCTCATGCACTACCAAGTGGGGATGGAGAGAAGACGAAAATCGGCAACCCTACAAATGACCCAAGGCCATCCTTCGGGCACACGTGAAAACAAAACTCGATTACCAACCCACCTTTCACATGGAAAGAAAACTTGTCACTGGTATCATCTGGAGGGGCGCAAGGGGGACCACGATGAGCAAGGGAGCCACACCACAACAACCCATACAGCTCCAAGAACTTGGAAAGCAGAAGGGGAATTGTGCACATATGCCTCCCAAGACGAGCATGGCCAACATTACCACTCATGCGCTACCGAGTGGGGATGGAGAGAAGATGAAAATCAACCACCCTACAAACGACCCAAGGCCATCGTTCAGGCAAACGCAAAAGCACAACTCAATTACCAACCCACCTTTCACACGGAAACAAAACCTGTCTCTGGTATCATCTAGAGGGGCGCGAGGGGGACCAGGACGAGCAAGGGAGCCACACCACAACAGCCCATACAGCTCAAAGAACTTGGAAAGCAGAAGGGGAAATGTTCACATATGCCTCCCAAGACGAGCATGGCCAACATTACCGCTCATGCGCTACCGAGTGCGGATGGAGAAAAGATGAAAATCGGCCACCCTACAAATGACCCAAGGCCATCGTTCAGGAAAACGTGAAAACACAACTCAATTACCAACCCACCTTTCACATGGAAAGAAAACCTGTCGATGGTATCATCTAGAGGGGCGCGAGGGGGACCAGGATGAGCAAGGGAGCCACACCACAACAGCCCATACAGCGCCAAGAACTTGGAAAGCAAAAGGGGAATTGTTCACATATGCTTCCCAAGACGAGCATGGCCAACATTACCGCTCATGCGCTACCAAGTGGGGATGGAGAGAAGATGAAAATCGACAACCCTACAAACGACCCAAGGCCATCGTTCAAGCAAACATGAAAACACAACTCAATTACCAACCCACCTTTCACACGGAAACGAAACCTGTCGCTCAGATCATCTGGAATTTTCATGGGCCCCCGCACAACCGAAATGAAGTGACAAGGGAGAGCCGGGAAAACGAGCAGCATGAAAATGAACAAAGCCAACCTCGGGTCACAACTTAGCATTTTTTATATGGGATCGTTGGCCCGTGCACACCCTCGCTCGAACAAATTTGCATGGGCGCCCGCACGACCGAAACAAAGCGACAAGCGAGAGCCGGGAAAACAAGCTGCATGAATGAGCACAAAGCCAACCTCGGGTCACAACTTAGCATTTTTTGATATGGGCTCGTTTGCCTGGGCGCGCCCTCGCCCGAACGTCCCGCCCGAAAGAGTTCACACGAATGCCTTGAAATGACCCACCCGAACGATTTTGCATGGGTGCCCAAACGACCGAAACGAAGCAACAAGGGAGAGCCTGGAAAAATAGTTGCACAAATGTGCACAAAGCCAACCTCGGGTCACAACTTAGCATTTTTGATACGGGCACGTTCGCCCGGGCTCGCCCTCGCCCGAACAAGTTCATACGCACGCCCTCAAATGACCTGCCCGAACGATTTTGCATGGGCGCCCGAATGACTGAAACGAAGCGACAAGGGAGAGCCGAGAAAACGATCTATACGAACATGCACAAAGCCAACCTCGGGTCACAACTTAGCATTTTCGATACAGACTCGTTCGCCCGGGCGTGCCCTCACCCGAACGACCCGCCCGAACGAGCTCACACGGGCGCCCTCAAACGACCCGCCCGAAAGATTTTGCATGGGCGCCCGAACGACCAAAACAAACCGACAAGGGAGAGCCGGGAAAACAAGCTACACGAATGTGCACGAAGCCAACCTTGGGTCACAAACGACCTCAGGTCACGCACGCCCTCAAACAACCTACTCGAACGATTTTTCATGGGCACCCGAATGATCGAAACGAAGCAACAAGGGAGAGCCGAGCAAACGAGCTGCACGAACATGCACAAAGGCAACCTCGGGTCACAAATTAGCATTTTTGATACGGGCTCGTTCGCCCGGGCGCACCCTCGCCCGAACGACCCGCCTGAGCGAGCTCACACGGGCGCCCTCAAACGACCCGCCCGAACGATTTTTCATGGGCGCCCCAACGACCAAAACAAACCGACAAGGGAGAGACGGGAAAATGAGCTGCACGAATGTGCACGAAGCCAACCTCGGGTCACAAAGCCAACCTCGGGTCACACGCACGCCCTCAAACGACCTGCCTGAACGATTTTACATGGTCGCCCAAACGACCGAAATGAAGCGATAAGGGAGAGTCGAGCAAATGAGCTGCACGAACATGCACAAAGCCAACCTCGGGTCACAACTTAGCATTTTTGATACGGGCTCGTTCGCCCGGGCGCGCCCTCGCCCGAACGACCCACCCGAACGAGTTCACACGGGCGCCCTCAAATGACCCGCCCGAACGATTCTGCATGGGTGCCCGAACGATCGAAACGAACCGACAAGGGAAAGTCGGGTAGACGAGCTGCATGAACTTGCACAAAGCCAACCTCGGGTCACAACTTAGCATTGTTGATACGGACTCATTCGCCCGGGCGCGCCCTCGCCCGAACGAGTTCACATGGGCGCCCTCAAACGACCCGCCCGAACGACTGAAATGAACCGGCAAGGGAGTGCCGGGCAAACGAGCTGCAGGAACATGCACAAAGCCAACCTCGGGTCATAACTTAGCATTTTTGATACAGGCTCATTTTCCCGGGCGCGTCCTCGCCCGAACGACCCACCCGAACGAGTTCACACGGGCGCCCTCAAACGACCCACCCGAACGACCGAAACAAACTGACAAGGGAGAGCCGAGAAAACAAGCTACACGAACGTTAACAAAGCCAACCTCAGGTCACAACTTAGCATTTTTGATATGGGCTCATTCGCCCGGTTGCACCCTCGCCCGAATGACCCGCCCAAACGAGCTCACATGGGCGCCCTCAAGCGACTTGCCCGAACGACCGAAACGAACTGACAAGGGAGAGCCGGGAAAACAAGCTGCACGAACGTGCACAAAGGCAACCTTGGGTCACAACTTAGCATTTTTGATACGGGCTCATTTGCCCAGGCGCGCCCTCGCCTGAGCGACCTGCCCAAACGAGTTCACACGTGCGCCCTCAAATGACCCGCCCGAACGACCGAAACGAAGCGACAAGGGAGAGCCGGGCAAATGAGCTGCACGAACATGCACAAAGCTAACCTCGGGTCACAACTTAGAATTTTTGATACGGGCTCGTTCTCCCGGGCGTGCCCTCGCCTGAACGACCCGCCCGAACGAGTTCACACGGGCACCCTCAAACGACCCGCCTGAACGACCGAAACGAACCGACAAGGGAGAGCCGGGCAAACGAGCTGCACGAACGTGCACAAATCCAACCTCGGGTCACAACTTAGCATTTTTCATATGGGCTCGTTCACCCGGGCGCGCCCTCGCCCGAGCGACCTGCCCGAACGAGTTCACACGGGTGCCCTCAAACGACCCGCCCGAACGATTTTGCATGGGCGCCCGAACGATCGAAACGAACTAACAAGGGAGAGCCGGGCAAACGAGCTGCACGAATGTGCACAAAGCCAACCTCGGGTCACAACTTAGCATTTTTGATACGGGCTCGTTCGCCTGGGTGCGCCCTCGCCCGAACGACCTGCCCGAATGAGTTCACACGGGCGCCCTCAAACGATCTGCCCGAATGACCGAAACGAACCGACAAGGGAGAGCCAGGCAAATGAGCTACATGAACGTTCACAAAGCCAACCTCGAGTCACAACTTAGCATTTTTCATACAGGCTCGTTGGCTCGGGCACGCCCTCGCCCGAACGACCCGCGCGAACGAGTTCACACAGGCGCCCTCAAACGACCCGCCCAAACGACCGAAACGAACTGACAAGGGAGAGACGGGCACACGCACTGCACAAATGTCCACAATGCCAACCTCGAGTCACAACTTAGCATTTTTGATACAGGCTCGTTCACCCGGGCGCGCCCTCGACCGAACGAGTTCACACGGGCGCCCTCAAATGACCTGCCTGAACAACCGAAACGAACCGACAAGGGAGAGCTGGGAAAACGAGCTGCATGAACATGCACAAAGCCAACCTCAGGTCACAACTTAGCATTTTTGATACGGGCTCGTTCGCCTAGGCGCACCCTCACCCGAACGACCCGCCTGAACGAGCTCACACGGGCGCCCTCAAACGACCTGCCTGAACGACCGAAACGAACCGACAATGGAGAGCCGGGCAAACAAGCTGCACGAACGTGCACAAAGCCAACCTCAGGTCACAACTTAGCATTTTTGATACGGGCTCGTTCGCTCGGGCATGCCCTCGCCCAAACGACCCGCCCGAACGTGTTCACACGGGCGCCCTCAAACGACCCGCCTGAACGAGTTCACACGGGCACCCTCAAACGACCCGCCCGAACGAGTTCACACGGGCGCCTCAAACGACTCGCCCGAACGATTTTGCATGGGTGCCTGAATGACCGAAATGAAGCGACAAGGGAGAGCCAGGAAAACGAGCTGCACGAACGTGCACAAAGCCAACCTCGGGTCAAAACTTAGCATTTTTGATACAGGCTCGTTCCCCCGGGCGCGCCCTCGCCCGAACGAGTTCACACGGGTGCCCTCAAACGACCCGCCTGAACGACCGAAACGAACCGACAAGGGAGAGCCGGGCAAACGAGCTGCACGAATGTGCACAAAGCCAACCTCGAGTCACAACTTAGCATTTTCGATACGGGCTCATTCGCTTGGGCGCACCCTCGCCCAAACAACCCGCCCAAACAAGTTGACACGAGCGCCCTCAAACAACCCGCCCGAATGACCGAAACGAACCGGCAAGGGATAGCTGGGCAAACGCGCTGCACAAACGTGCACAAAGACAACCTCGGGTCACAACTTAGCATTTTTGATACAGGCTCGTTCGCCCGGGCGCGCCCTCACCCGAATGACCCGCCCGAACGAGTTCACACGGGTGCCCTCAAACGACCCACCCGAACGACCCGCCCGAACGAGTTCGCACGGGCGCCACAAACGACTCGCCCGAATGACCCGCCCAAACGAGTTCACAAGGGTGCCCTCAAACAACCCGCCCGAATGACCTGCCCGAACGAGTTCACATGGGTGCCCTCAAACGACCCGCCCGAATGATTTTGCATCGGTGCCCGAACGACCGAAATGAATGCACAAGGGAGAGCTGGTTAAACGAGCTGCACGAATGTGCACAAAGCCAACCTCGGGTCACAACTTAGCATTTTTGATACGGGCTTGTTCACCTGGGCGCGTCCTCGCCCGAACGAGTTCACACGGGCACCCTCAAATGACCCGCCCGAACGAGTTCACACCGGCGCCCTCAAACGACCCGCCCGAACGAGTTCGCACGGGCGCCCTCAAACGACCTGCCCGAACAATTATGCATGTGTGCTCGAATGACCGAAACGAAGTGACAATGGTGAGTCGGGCAAACGAGCTGCACGAATGTGCACAAATGCAACCTTGGGTCACAACTTAGTATTTTTGGTACGGGCTCATTCGCCCAAGCAGGCCCTCGCCCAAACGACCCGCCCGAACGAGTTCACATGGGCTCCCTCAAACGACCCGCCCGAAAGAGTTTGCATGGATACCCTCGCCCGACCCGCCCGAACGCGTTTGCACGGATGCCCTCGCCCGACCCACCCGAACGGGTTTGCATGGATGTCCTTTCCCGAACAACCCACCCGAACAGGTTTGCGCGGACGCCCTCGCCCAGCCCGCCCGAACATTTTTGCACGGACAACCTCGCCTGACCCGCCCGAATGAGTTTACACGGGCGCCCTAAAATGACCCACCCAACGAGTTTACATGGCATATGACCCTCCCGAACGAGTGTTTACATGGAAAATGACCCGCTCGAACGAGTTTACATGGGTCTGACACACGACCAAAATGAAGTCACAAGGGAGATTCGAGAAAACGGGCATCATGATCATGCACAAGGCCCACCCCCGTTCACAACTTAGCATTTTTTATACAGCCACGTGTGCCCTGGGTGCTGTCACATGACACGAAATGACACGACCCAACCCATTTGCACAGGCACCCACGCACGACACGTCCCGACCCACCCGAACGAAATTTGGGGTTTCCATGGGCGCACGACCTGAACGAAATTTCGGGGTTTCCGTGGGCAAACGACCCGGACGAAGGTACGACGGAGCATCAGGAAAATGGGCCACACGAACGTGCAGAAGACACACGGGCGGTCACGAATTAGTATTTTTGGCATGCCCATGTGTTCCCGGGCAACCACACACGGCCCGATTGGCCTTGTGCGAGCCGACCTGACACGGCCTGACCGGACTTTTGCGAGCCGACGTGACCCAACCGAACGCATTTGCATGGGCACCCACACACAACACGACATGACCTGACCTGAACAAAATTTGGGGTTTCCTTGTATGCACAACCCGAACGAAATTTGGGGTTTCCATGGGTGTGCGACCCGAAAGAAGGCACAAGGTAGCGTCGGGAAAATGGGCTGCACGAACGTGAAGAAGGCACACGAGGGGTCATGACATAGCATTTTTGGCACTGCCACGTGTGCCCTAGCACCCAGGCACGACACGACTCGACCCGCCCGAACGAAGGCACGACGGAGCGTTGGGCGAACGGGTCGCGCGAACGTGCAGGAGGCACATGGGTGGTCACGCCCTAACATTTTTTGCACGGCCACATGTTCCCGAGCACCCACGCACGGCATGAGTCGACCCGACCCCACTTGTCTCGCCCGAACGCGTTTGCACGGGCACCCACACATGACACGACCCAACCCACCGAAACGGAATTTGGGGTTTCCATGTGTGCACAGCCCAAACAAAATTTGGGGTTTCCATGGGTGCATGACCCGAATGAAGGCCCGAGGGAGCATCGGGCAAACGGGCCACACGAATGTGTAGAAGACACATGGGCGGTGACGACTTAGAATTTTTGGCATGGTCACGTGTGCTGGGGCACCCACACACGGCACGGCACAACCCGACCCGCCCTGGGCGAGCCAACCCGAATCGCCCGAATGAAATTTGGGGTTTCCATGGGTGCACAACCCGAACAAAGAAGGCACACGGGTGGTCATGACTTGGCCTTTTCGGCACGCCCACGTGTGCCCGCGCACCCCCACACACGGCACGGCACGGGATGACCCGGCCCGCCCAAAGGAAATTTTGGGTTTGAACGGGCGCACGACCCGAATGAAGGCATGAATGTAGGAATATATTTGACTCTAATACATAAATATACCTGGTGTAACATGTCCTTGATATCTTCAACATTTTCTTTTGACTCTTTATAACACTTTAACATGTGCTAGGCCTATTTCAATGAGCAAGAAACTCAGTGACAAATATAATATATATATATATATATATATATATATATATATATATATATAATATATATATATATATATATATATATATATAGATATATATGTATATGTATATATGTATATATTTATTTATTTTCTTGAATAAATACAAATATCAAAAGTACATTTATGAAGACCGAACCCAGTTACACTTTCTTCAACACCCCCTCTCAACTAGGGAGGTATTCATAAATCATTACAAGGTGTTTGGCTATTTTTCAATCTTGAAAAATTCACATAAGAGAAACCGGATTGGCAATCCATCTGTTATAGCATCATATTAGCCAACATTGTTCATAGCAAGGCCTTGACTAACACCTTGGTCATTGTCTCTAAAGGTACATACCCACCCAGGTGTTCCTTGAGTATGACCTTCCAAGACAATTCTTGTCTTGGGTTCCCATCCCTCAAAGAATATCGCTCCTCTTGCCTACTCTTGACTTGAGTGCCCTACACATCCTCAAAGAGCATCAGATGCCAAATGATTGCCCAATCCTCCCGTTATTTCTTGCCAAGTGAAGACAAGAATGTTGTGTCTATCTCTTCCCCTTGATTGGGGAAGACATGCCCAAGTTTCCTCTGACAAGGAACTTGCCCAAGTTTCCTCTGACAAGGAACTTGCCCAAGCTCCTTTGTAGTTGGGAACTTGTTAGAACTCCCTCTTAGCTAGGCACTTGTCCATTCATCAACAACGTCTTCTTCATGGGTCCTTCAACCGCTTGATCTCCTTCTTTCCTTCGATGTCATGAAGTCTTTGTTTGAACTTCTTCTTGGTAGGGTACTGGCCATCGATCACTTTCCCCCCTGGTTTGTCATGTAATTGCTCCCTTCGTGGAAAGTGGCCTTCTTGATATATATCAGGTCCTTTTTCTCACCTAGCTACTCCTTTGTCACCTTGTCTATCCTTCATAACACTTATCACATGGATGCTTAGTTGTAGTCACTTGTTCCCGTACTTTGATTTAGTGGCCCTTCGTGATATTGCTCTTCATCATGACATATTTGTAGAGTGGAAACGGTTATCTGTACCTTACTATCTCCAAGGCCTTCGTAGGTGTCAAGGGTCATTTATCTTTGTCTTCCTTTGTCAGAGTTTTCGTGCCTTCTTTCGAGAGATGTTGAGGAATCTTGTCAAATAGTTATTCTTTGTGACCGTGATGCTCTTCATTTGCTTCTTATTGGATTGATTGGTCAACCACCTTATACTCCTTATGAGAGCACTTCTTCATGTTGACCTTTACTCCACTGTAGCACATGCCTCCGAGCATGTCGTTTGCGAAAGAGATCCTTTTATCCTTGATCGTGATTCTAGAACTTTTCCCATGACCCAATCAATATATATGATGACATGACTTAAACTTTGATGCATACATACCTCACCTTGATTATGCTTTTATCATTGCGGCTTTATTTGATATTTCTCCTCGATTGGTGTAGCCTTTCTTGCTTCATCTGCTCTCGCCTGTATATCATCCTCTCTTGAATCCCATAAATGGGACCCCCAATGAGACCTCTACACCCTTTGAAAGAAGAATTTAAGCAAAGAGGTTGACTTAGTCATAGGAGGATCTTCCTTCTTTTGCTTCTTGTCGTCTTCTTTCACTTCTTGAGTTACATGAGCTTCTTCCCTTTTTCTCTTGTTGTTGTTGTCCTTCTTAAGTTTAGGACAATCCCTTTTGTAGCGTCCATACTCTTAGCATCCAAACCGTTGGACTTTGGACATGTAGTGGTCCCAACCAATTTGCTACTTTCCTTGCAAAAAGACACTAAGGTATACTCAGAAGGGGACATATACTTACTTGATAGAGTTTGAGATGTAGTGAATTTGCTTTCTTATTGATGGCTTGCCTTCCTTAGATCTTGATGTTGTTCAAGTTGCTTTCTTCAAATGGACTTTCTTGATGACTTGACTCATAGTGCCTTTCATTCTTCAAGATGGTGTAGCTTGATGTAGGTCCCTCTTTGATTTGTTCTTCTTGTAGGTGCCTTTATAGAAGGCATTTCTTCTTGCTTTGTAGTCTTCCATCATGAATGACAGATGGTAGACCTTCTTGTCCTTGATGTGATTGAGACTTCTTGGCTTGACGCTTCAACCTTGTGGATGTTCTTGAGATTCCCTTTCCTTGATGTGTCACCTTAGCTCCGATACCGCGTTGAAGAATCTGGGGCAATGGGGTATAGCGGGATTCTTCTAGACTTGATAACAATTTGTGAAGCTCTTTTGAAATTTATCGTGTTATCTTAATCTTCTTCTCTTCTTATTAATGCATGTGCGTTTACTTTCATCAAACTGGTGCCAAAAGCATAAGAAGAAGAACAGAAGATGTTGGCTCTCTGCCAGGGAAAAACCTCTCTCTCTCTCTCTCAGAGGAAAACCCTTTCGTAAATATCTCTCATTGAAGCTTCTTATTGGTCATTGCGAAGCCCTAGACCCTTGAAAATAATATCCCCCAAGCACAAGCCGAGTCCTTCCTCCTCTATGCACTTTGTTTCTTCGGCACTTCATTCCCCGGCACTCTGTCCTTCTTTCAACTTTTGATAGTCTGTGGTGGACTAGCTCTAGAAGAGACTCCAACCATTGATCCTTAGCGAGATCCTTTACCAATGAAGAAACCTTCATTCTCTTGACCAACCGAGCCTTTTTCTTGATGTAAGGTTGCAGGCTCAATGTACACCAAGCTTACTGCACCTGGGGCGATTTCCATCACGACGAGACATGGGAACTGCAAATTTCCTGCGCTTGGGAGGCTTTCGACAAGGCGAGACATGGAATCCCCGGGTTCCCCGCAATTTGGCGACCTCTGTTGAGGAGGGACTGGTAGACCCCATGTCACGCTCCTATCCTAGTGGTAGTATTTCAACCACGCATAAGCGGGTGCGGCACTGCCGTACTTTTTCTTTTTACCAATACTTGAGTACACGGTTTGAGCCTACTTCAACACTCGGTCAATTTTCCAATGTGTTCTTAACAATGAAGCGAAAATAACTTACCATAAATTTATCTTCTTCAATTATTCTTTCAACCTGTCGTGTCGTGTGGTCGTGTTGCACTGGCCCGCAGCCTACACGACACAACTCCACACCTGAACTGCGAACGTATCCGCCCGACTTTCCCTTTCACAGTGCCCAAACTCTGCCCGTCGGTGCGGTCCATAGTGAGGGCGCACGACCCGCATGCAGTGCAGCCTGCCTGCCCGGACGGTAACCCGCCCCTCTCTGCCCGTCCGCACTACCAAGCCCGACCCGCCCTATGTAATCCACCCACCGGTGCGGCCCTCTTACCCGCATCCTTCTCTTCCTTCCGTTTCCGCCCAACTCCTTCCTTCCCACTTGTTCTGCGATGTGGAAGTCTGAGTTGGATGTCCCTTCGTCGAACGCCATCCTCCTTACTTATACACATCCTTTCGCCCAAGGGCCATGTCTCTCGAGGATAACAAGGGTCGGCTCCATCAACATGCATGCCTGGCTAACCTGCCACATAACCTCGACATGCCCCATTCCAACGAACCGTCACATCCCCTCGTGTGCACCGTCGCACCCATGGGTCGGCTCCAACACCTCGCCGATTACACCCGTCGCCACACGTCGCACAGCTGCCCGCATCCTAACTCGTCCGCACATGGTCACCTCCTTCATTCGGGCATGCAACAAGGGTCGCCCGCGCGCCTTCCGTCGGTGGCTCGCCCATCGTGCAGGTATCAAGGGGTGTGCGCCATGCCCAACACAGCGCGAGCGACATGGGAACCCCGCGTGTCATGCCCCAGGCCTATAGTATTCTTTCAACCGTACTTGGCGAGGTCTGGCGCCACCGAACACTTTCGTTTCACCAATACTTATGTTCATGGACTACGCCCAACCATTAGTCTACTTAGTTTGTTTTTCGTAACCAAGTATTATTGTGTTTCCTTTATACCAATGAACACCCATACACATTCATTATCATCAGCAATTATACATGAAGAACATAATTGCACAGTATAAAGGGAGGGGAAACTCCCTGAACAATGAGTCTGCCTGAATACAATATATTATTCAACTCTACAATGTTTACGAGGCTTTACACGTATACATGGGAAACACCAAGTTTCATACTTAGCCAATTTTACAAATAGGCAACACCTCTGCGTGCCAACTGAGTTCCTTGCCCGATTTGGGCGGGCACGCCCTCACAGAGCTTCCAACCGTACTCCTCGACCGAACCTCGTTTACCGCTGCACGACGGGCGGGCGACCTCACCCGAGTCACCCCCCCTTTCCTTTTGCATGACGGGCGGGCGAATTACTCGAGTCACCCAAGACACCTCCGCGTTTCTTCTTCCACGACGGGCGGGCGACCTACCCGAGACACCCCGTGTCACACCGAACGGCGGGTGCCTTCCTTACCCGCGCCCTCACCCAATAACCGAAACCTGTGCGTATCATGTGTGCTTGCCCAAGAGCGGGCGCATATATGCCCGCGCCTCTTTTGCGACCTGCTCCACTACTTTGCACTTTTTTCTTGATCACCGAATGCTCATGTTCGAATGTCCATCTTCGAATGAATGCCAAATCCTGCAACGCCTTGCAATATTTATACTAGCGGTTGAGCGAGTCACTGCCGAAGCTGACTCGACCACCGCGTGCCAAAACGCCCTTACACGTCGCAAACTTGCCATCAGATTGCTGGTTGGCAAACAATCCTTCGTTGAAGTCGCCCCAACATGTAAGTTGGCCCGTGGGTTATGCCAAATGCTCCCACGTTATAAACGAACCCTCGCTCCACCTCTAATGCGCATTATACTTATGTCCCTTCGCACATTTCAGGCATAGAGTTCGCACTTCACACCGACGGGGAGAAACCGAACCGCAGGTCCTTACACCGCATTTCCCAGACTTGGGTAGCAATTTTTGTTGTGACGTGAAATGGAAACCCCGTGTGTGACTGCCAGACCGACAGACCACACAAATCCTATCATAAAGAGGCCATACAAACCTCCCCGCCCCGCACCGATGCCACCTAGGAGTCCACCCGGACAGCAGCAACAGTGGACCTCGATCGGATGATCGCCTGCGTCAGCCTCGACACAAAGGCAAGGGAAGGAAATCATACAAGACAAACCGAGCCCGCAACCTCCCTTAGAAATTCCCCCCAACCCACCCCTCCCCTCCCCGCATAGGGGCCACCTAGGAGTCCACCCGGACAGCAGCAACGATGGACCTCGATCGCATGATCACCTGCGGCAGCCTCAATCCAGAGAGGAAACAGAAGGAAATAAAACAAGACCAACCGAGCCCACAACCTCTCTCAGAAATTCCCCTCGACCCTCCACGCCATGCAACGAGGCCATCTAGGAGTCCACATGCGACAGCAGCAACGGTGGACCTCGATCACTTGACCGCCTGCGACAACCACGATGCGAAGGAAAAGGAGGGAAGTAAATGCAAATCAAGAGGGTCGCTACAAAATACAAGAGCACATATCCAAACAGGAGGAGGAGGGATCGGGTAGCTCCGCACCTCACGCACCCTACGTACAGGAAACCTAGGAGATTTCCCAAAGCTTTACTGACCAGACGATGAATAATTTTCCCCTACGGCCACCTCCACGCAAAGGAGGGAGGTCGAAGCATTCCACCTCGAAATCCTTCTTCCAGACAACCCCTACCATCGATGACTATAGTAGCAAGCCTCCTCCCCATTGGACCACGATCGCATACACAATTGAAACAACAAGTGCCCCCCAACCCTCCTCGCAAAGGGGCCACCTAGGAGTCCACCCGGACAGCAGCAACGATGGACCTCGATCACATGATTGCCTGCGGCAGCCTCAATGCAAAGGAAATAGAAGGAAACAAAACAACAAGACCAATCGAGCCCACAACCTCTCTTAGAAATTCCCCCCGACCCTCCACGCCACGCACCGAGGCCACCTAGGAGTCCACCTGCACCAACAGAAACGGTGGACCTCGATCACTTGACCGCTTGTGGCAACCATGATGTGAAGGCAAAGGATGGAAGTAAATGAAAATCAAGAGGGTCGCTACACAATACAAGAACACATATCCGAACAGGAGGAGGGATCGGGCAGCTCCACACCCCATGCACCCTACGTACATACAACCTAGGAGATTTCCCACAGCTTTACCGACCGAACGATGAATAATTTTCCCCGACGGCCACCTCCATGCAAAGGAGGGAGGTCGAAGCGTTCCAACTCAAAATCCTTCTTCCAAATAGCCCCCACCATCTATGTAGCAAGCCTCCTCCCCGTTGGACCACGAGCGCATACACAATTGAAACAACAAGTGCCCCCTAACCCTCCCCACAAAGAGGCCACCTAGGAGTCCACCTGGACAATAGCAACAATGGACCTCGATCGCATAATCGCCTGTGGCGGCCTCAATGCAAAGGAAACGGAAGGAAACAAAACAACAAGACCAACCGATCCCACAACATCTCTTAGAAATGTGTCTCCCGAGCCTCCACGCCACGCACCGAGGCCACCTAGGAGTCCACCTGCGATAGCAGAAACGGTGGACCTCGATCACTTGACCGCCTACGGCAACCACAATGCGAAGGCAAAGGAAGGAAGTAAATGCAAATCAAGAAGCTCGCTACACAATACAAGAACATATCCAAACAGGAGGAGGGATCGGGCAGCCCCGCACCCCCCGCACCCTACGTACAAGCAACCTAGGAGATTTCCCATAGCTTTACTAACTGGACAATGAATACTTTTCCCATACGGCCACCTCCACGCAAAGGAGGGAGGTCGAAGCGTTCCACCTCGAAATCCTTCTTCCAGATAGCCCCCACCATCGACATAGCAAGCCTCCTCCCCATTAGACCAGGGGCGCATACACAATTCAAAGAACAAATGCCCATAAACGTTGTGACGTAACATTTCCAACCGCAAAAGCTTGCCACGCACACAAGATGCAAGGGAAAAGCAGACCCCTCGATCAAACATATGGGCCAACACATCTATCAAAACCTCAAAGCCAACACAACCATGAACAATGTGCACTTTGAAAGGAATGCCAACCCTTGACTTTACAACAAGGAGAACAATGCCTCACATCGCCCGACGGAAAAAGCAAGCAAGAGGGAGGGTAGGTGGTTTACAACCAAAACCCTTCCACTTCCCTCTTAAATATATGCATCTCAACCGACAATGCCAACACGGAAAGAGTACAAGAACAAGACACTGACACCATAAATAGTCGAACAATGAAGAGGCTATCCATCGCAAGGAGCCACACCACAACAACCCATACAACTCCCAAAACTTGGAGCAGAAGGGGAATTGTTCACATATGCCTCCTGGGACAAGCATGGCCAACATTACCGCTCATGCCCTACCGAGTGGGTATGGAGAGAAGATGAAAATCGGACACCCTACAAATGACCCAAGGCCATTCTTGAGGCAAACCCGAAAAACCAACTCAATTGCCAACCCACCTCTCACACGAAAAGCAAAACCCTCCACACAAAATAGGGAGGAGGTGAACAATATAACGAGTAGACAATTTCAATGGAGCCACAAATGGCTGCCTAGCCTAATCAAAATTCTCTATTCGCAACAATCGAGGGGCACGATAGTAACATAGGAAACGACGAAGTTTTGGGGCTTCCATCTGGGACCGCAACAACGAACGCTCAAAGGAGCGTGGAGGAAACTATCAACATTCTTATTGTTGGGATGGGAAAGAGGGACGGGGATGAGCATTGCCCACATTACCGCTCATGTGCTACTGAGCGGGGATGGAGAGAAGACGAAAATCGGCCACCCTACAAATGACCCAAGGCCATCGTTCGAGAAAACCCGACAAAGCAACTCGATTACCAACCCACCTTTCACACGGAAAGAAAACCTGTCACCTGTATCTTCTGGAGGGGCACGAGGGGGACCAGGACGAGCCAAGGAGCCACACCACAACAAACCATACAACACCAAGAACTTAGACAGCAGAAGGGAATTGTTCATGTATGCCTCCCGGGACGAGCATGGCCAACATTACCGCTCATGCACTATCGAGTGGGGATGGAGAGATTATGAAAATCGGACACCCTACAAACGACCCAAGGCCATCCTTCAGGAAAACCCGAAAACACAACTCGATTACGAACCCACCCTTCACATGGAAAGAAAACCTGTCACTGGTATCATCTGGAGGGGCACAAGGGGACCAAGACAAACTAGGGAGCCAAACCACAACAACCCCTACAGCTCCAAGAACTTAGAGAGCAATTGTCCACATATGCCTCCCGGGACGAGCATGGGCAACATTACCGCTCATCCGCTATTGAGTGGGGATGGAGAGAAGATGAAAATCGGCCACCCTACAAACGACCCAAGGCCATCATTCAGGCAAATGCGAAAACACAATTTGATTATCAACCCACCTTTCAGACGAAAATAAAACCTGTCGCTGGTATCATCTGGAGGGGAATGAGGGGCACTAGGACGAGCCAGGGAGCCGCACCGTAACACAACAACCCATACAGCTCCAAGGACTTGGAGAGCGGAAGTGGAATTGTTCACATATGCCTCCCAGGATGAGCATGGACAACATTACTACTCATGCGCTACCGAGTGGGGATGGAGAGAAGATGAAAATCGGCCGCCCTACAAACGACCCAAGGCCATCGTTCAGAAAACGTGAAAACACAAATCAATTACCAACCCAACTTTCACACGGAAAGAAAATTTGTTGCTGGTATCATCTGGAAGGGCGCTCGGGGACCAGGACGAGCCAGGGAGCCACACCACAACAGCCCATACATCTCCAAGGACTTGGAGAGCGGAAGGGGAATTGTTCACATATGCCTTCGAGGCCGAGCCTAGCCAACATTGCTGCTCATGCGCTACCGAGTGGGGATGGAGAGAAGATGAAAATCGACCGCCCTACAAATGACCGAAGGCCATCGTTCAGGCAAACCCGAAAACACAACTTGATTACCAACCCACCTTTCACACGGAAAGAAAACCTGTCGTTGGTATCATCTGGAGGGGCACGTGGGGACCAGGACAATCCAAGGAGCCACACCAAAACAGCCAATACAACTCCGAGAACTTGGAGAGCGGAAGGGGAATTTTTCACATATGCCTCCCAAGACTAGCATGGCCAACATTATTGCTCATGTGCTTCCGAGTGGGGATGGAGAGAAGATGAAAATCGGTCTCCCTACAAATGACCCAAGGCCATCATTCAGGCAAACCCAAAAACACAACTCGATTACCAATGCACCTTTCACACAGGAAGAAAACCTGTCACTGGTATCATCTGGAGTGGCACTTGGGGACCAGGACGAGCCAGGGAGCCACACCACAACAGCCCCATACAGCTCCAACAACTTGGAGAGCGGAAGGGGAATTGTTCATGTATGCCTCCCAGGACGAGCATGGCCAACATTACCACTCTTGCGCTACCGAGTGGGGATGAAGAGAAGATGAAAATTGGCGGCACTAAAAATGAACCAAGGCCATCGTTCAGGCAAATCCGAAAACACAACTTGATTACCAACCCACCTTTCACACGGAAAGAAAACCTGTCATTGGTATCATATGGAGGGGCATGCGGGGACCAGGACGAGCCAGGGAGCCACACCACAATAGCCCATACAGCTCCAAGAACTTGGAGAGCAGAAGGGGAATTTTTCACACATGCCTCCCAAGACGAGCGTGGCCAAAATTACCGCTCATGCGCTACCGAGTTGGGATGGAGAGAAGACGAAAATCGACAACCCTACAAATGACCCAAGGCCATCCTTCGAGCACACGTGAAAACACAACTTGATTACCAACCCACCTTTCACACGGAAAGAAAACTTGTCACTGGTATCATCTGGAGGGGCACAAGGGGTACTAGGACAAGCAAGGGAGCCACACCACAACAGCCCATACAACTCCAAGAACTTGGAAAGCAGAAGGGGAATTGTTCACATATGCCTCCCAAGACGAGCATGGCCAACATTACCGCTCATGCGCTACCAAGTGGGGATGGAGAGAAGATGAAAATCGGCCACCCTACAAATGACCCAAGGCCATCGTTCAGGCAAACGTGAAAGCACAACTCAATTACCAACCCACCTTTCACACGGAAAAAAAACATGTCGCTGGTATCATCATCTAGAGGGGCGCGAGGGGGACCAGGATGAGCAAGGGAGCCACACCAAAACAGCCCATATAGCTCCAAGAACTTGGAAAGCAGAAGGGGAATTGTTCACATATGCCTCCCAAGATGAGCATGGCCAAAATTGCCGCTCATGCGCTACCGAGTGGGGATGGAGAGAAGATGAAAATCGGCCACCCTACAAACGACCCAAGACCATCGTTCAGGCAAACGCGAAAACACAACTCAATTACCAACCCACCTTTCACATGGAAAGAAAACCTATCGATGGTATCATCTAGAGGAGCGTGAGGCGGACCAGGACGAGCAAGGGAGCCACACCACAACAACCCATACAACTCCAAGAACTTGGAAAGCAAAAGGGGAATTATTCACATATGCCTCCCAAGGCGAGCATGGCCAACATTACTGCTCATGCGCTACCGAGTGGGGATGGAGAGAAGATGAAAATCGACAACCGTACAAACGACACAAGGCCATCGTTCAGGCAAACGTGTTAACAAAACTCAATTACCAACCCACCTCTCACACAGAAACAACACCTATCGCTCAGATCATCTGGAATTTGCATGGGACCCCGCACGACCGAAACAAAGTGACAAGGGAGAGCCGGGCAAACGAGCAGCACGAAAATGAACAAAGCCAACCTCGGGTCACAACTTAGCATTTTTTATATGGGCTCGTTAGCCCGTGCGCGCCCTCGCATGAACGAATTTGCATGGGCGCCCACATGACCGAAACGAAGCGACAAGTGAGAGCCGGGCAAACGAGTTGCATGAACGAGCACAAAGCCAACCTCGGGTCACAACTTAGCATTTTTTGATACGGGCTCATTCACCCGGGTGCGCCCTCGCCCGAACGACCCACCCGAACGAGTTCACACGGACGCCCTCAAATGACCCACCCGAACGATTTTGCATGGGCGCCCAAACGACCGAAACGAAGCAACAAGGGAGAGCCGGGAAAACGAGCTGCACGAACGTGCACAAAGCCAAACTCGGGTCACAACTTAGAATTTTTGATACAGGCACGTTCGCCTGGGCTTTCCCTCACCCGAACGACCTGCCTGAACGAGTTCACACGCACGCCCTGAAACGACCCACCCGAACGATTTTGCATGGGCGCCCGAACGACCCAAACGAAGCAACAAGGGAGAGCCGGGCAAACGAGCTGCACAAATGTGCACAAAGATAGCCTCGGGTCACAACTTAGCATTTTTGATACGGGCTCGTTCGCCCGGGCACGCCCTCGCCCGAACGACCCGCCTGAACGAGCTCACACTAGCGCCCTCAAATGACCCGCCCGAACAATTTTGTATGGGCGCCCGAACGAACGAAATGAACCGACAAGGGAGAGCCGGGAAAACGAGCTGTACGAACGTGCACGAAGCCAACCTCGGGTCACAACTTAGAATTTTTTATATGGGCTCATTCGCCCGGGCACGCCCTCGCCCGAACGACCCGCCCGAACGAGTTCACACAGGCGCCCTTAAACGACCCGCCCAAATGATTTTGCATGGGTGCCCGAACGACAGAAACGAACCGACAAGGGAGAGCCAGGAACACGAGCTGCACGAACATGCACAAAGCCAACCTCAGGTCATAAATTAGCATTTTTTATACGGGTTCATTCACACGGGCGCGAACTTGCCCGAACGAGTTCACACAAGCGCCCTCAAACGACCCGTATGAACAACCAAAACGAACCGGCAAGTGAGAGCTGGGCAAACGAGCTGAACGAACGTGCACAAAGCCAACCTCGGGTCACAACTTAGCATTTCTGATACGGGCTCGTTCGCGCGGGCGCTCCCTCGCCCGAACGACCTGCCCGAACGAGTTCACACGGGCGCCCTCAAATGACCCGCCCGAACGACCGAAACGAACTGACATGGGAGAGTCAGGCAAACAAGCTGCACAAACATGCACAAAGCCAACCTCGGGTCACAACTTAGCATTTTTTATACGGGCTCGTTCACCCGGGCGCACCCTCGCCCGAACGATCCGCCCGAACGAGTTCACACGGGCACCCTCAAACGACCCACCCGAACGACCGAAACGAACCGACAAGGGAGAGCCGGGCAAACGAGCTGCACAAACGTGCACAAAGCCAACCTCAGGTCACAACTTAGCATTTTTGATATGGGCTCGTTCACCCAGGTGCGCCCTCTCTCAAACGACCCGCCCGAACGAGTTCACACAGGCGCCCTCAAATGACCCGCCTGAATGATTTTGCATGGGTGCCCGAACGACCGAAATGAAGCGACAAGGGAGAGCCGGGAAAATGAGCTGCACGAACATTTACAAAGCCAACCTCGGGTCACAACTTAGCATTTTTGATACGGGCTCGTTCGCCCGGGAGCACCCTCGCCCAAACGACCCGCCCGAATGAGTTCACATGGGCGCCCTCAAACGACTCGCCCGAACGACCGAAACGAACTGACAAGCGAGAGCTGGGCAAACGAGCTGCACGAATGTGCATAAAGCCAACCTCGAGTCACAGCTTAGAATTTTTGATACGGGCTCGTTCGCCCGGGCGCGTCCTCGCCCAAACGACCCACTCGAACGAGTTCACAGGGGCGCCTCAAACGACCCGCCCGAACAAGTTCACACGGTCACCCTCAAACGACCCGCCCGAACGAGTTCACACGGGCACCCTCAAACGACCCGCCCGAACGAGTTCACACAGGCGCCCTCAAACGACCCACCCGAATGATTTTGCATGTGTGCTTGAATGACCGAAGCGAAGCGACAAGGGAGAGCCGGGAAAACGAGTTGCACGAACGTGCACAAAGCCAACCTCGGGTCACAACTTAGCCTTTTTGATACGGGCTCGTTCGCCCGGGCATGCCCTCGCCCGAACGACCTATCGGAATGAGTTCACACAGGCGCCCTAAAACGACCCGCCCGAACGACCAAAATGAACTGACAAGGGAGAGCCAGGCAAACAAGCTGCACGAATGTGCACAAAGCCAACCTCGAGTCACAACTTAGCATTTTTGATATGGGCTTGTTCCCCTGGGCACGCCCTCGCCCGAACGAGTTCACACGGGCGCCCTCAAACGACCCAACCTAACGACCGAAACGAACCGACAAGGGAGAGTTGGGCAAACGAGCTACACGAATGTGCACAAAGCCAACCTCGGGTCACAACTTAACATTTTTGATACGGGCTCATTTGCCCGGGCGCGCCCTCGCCCGAACGACCCGCCTGAATGACCCACCCGAACGAGTTCACACGGGCGCCTCAAACGACCCGCTCGAACGAGTTCACACGGGCGCCCTCAAATGACCTGCCCGAATGACCCGTCCGAAAGAGTTCACACGGGCGCCCTCAAACGACCCGCTCGAACGATTTTGCATGGGTGCCCGAACAACTGAAACGAAGCGACAAGGGAGAGTTGGGTGAACGAGCTGCACGAACGTGCACAAAGCCAACCTCGGGTCAAAACTTAGCATTTTTGATACGGGCTCGTTCACCCAGGCATGCCCTCGCCCAAACAACCCACCTGAACGAGTTCACATGGGCGCCCTCAAACGACCCGCCCGAACGACTGAAACGAAACGACAAGGGAGAGCTGAGCAAACGAGCTGCACGAACGTGCACAAATCCAACCTCGGGTCACAACTTAGCATTTTTGATACGAGCTTGTTCGCCCGGGCGCACCCTCGCCCGAACGACCCGCCTGAACAAGTTCACACGGGCGCCCTCAAACGACCCGCCCGAACAACCGAAACGAACCGGCAAGGGAGAGCCGGGCAAACGAGCTGCAAGAACGTGCGCAAAGCCAACCATGGGTCACAACTTAGCATTTTTGTTACGGGCTCGTTCGCCCGAGCGCACCGTCGCCTGAACGACCCGCCCAAACAAACTCACACGGGTGCCCTCAAACAACCCGCCTGAACGAGTTTGCACGGGCGCCTCAAATGACCCGTCCAAACGACCCGCCCGAATGAGTTCACACGGGCGCCCTCAAACGACCCGCCTGAACGATTTTGCATGCGTGCCCGAACGACCGAAACGAAGCGACAAGGGAGAGCTGGGAAAACGAGCTGCACGAATGTGCACAAAGCCAACCTCGGGTCACAACTTAGCATTTTTGATACGGGCTTGTTCGCCTGGGCGCGCCCTCGCCCGAACGACCCGCCCGAACGAGTTCACACGGGCGCCCTCAAACGACCCGCCCAAACGATTCGGATGGGCGCCCTCAAACGACCTGCCCGAACTATTTTGCATGGGTGCCCGAACGACCGAAAGGAAGTGACAAGGGAGAGTCGGGCAAATGAGCTGCACGAACGTGCATAAAGCCAACCTCGGGTCACAACTTAGCATTTTTGATACGGGCTTGTTCTCCCTGGCGCACCCTCGCCCGAACGACCTGCTCGAATGAGTTCACATGGGCGCCCTCAAACGACCTGCCCGAACGAGTTTTCACAGACGCCCTCGCCCGACCCGCCTGAACGGGTTTGCATGGACGCCCTCGCCCGAGCTGCTCAAACGGGTTTGCATGGACACCCTTGCCCGAATGACCTGCCTGAACGGGTTTGCGCGGACGCCCTCGCCTGACCCGCCTGAACATTTTTGCACGGACGACCTCACCCGACCCGCCTGAACGAGTTTACACGGGCGCCCTCAAATGACCCGCCCGAATGAGTTTACATGGCAAACAAACCTCCCGAACGAGTGTTTACATAGCAAACGACCCACTCGAACGAGTTTACATGGGTCTAACACACAACCAAAATGAAGTCACAAGGGAGATTCAGACAAACGGGCATCACGATCATGCACAAGGCCCATCCCCCTTCACAACTTAGCATTTTTTATACGGCCACGTGTGCCCTGGGCATCGTCACATGACACAACATGACACCACCCAACCCGTTTGCACAGGCACCCACACACGACACGTCCCGACCCGCTCGAACGAAATTTGGGGTTTCCATGGGCACACGACCTGAACAAAATTTCGGGGTTTCCGTGGGCACACGACCCGAACGAAGGCACGAGGGAGCATCAGGAAAACGGGCCACACGAATGTGCAGAAGACACACGGGTGGTCACGACTTAGTATTTTAGGCACGCCCACGTGTGCCCGGGCACCCACACACGGCCCGACTGGCCTTGTGCGAGCCGACCCAACACGGCCCGACCGGCCTTGTGCGAGCTGACCCGACCCGCCCGAACGCGTTTGCATGGGCACCCACACACGACACGACACAACCTGACCCGAACAAAATTTGGGGTTTCCTTGTATGCACAACCCGAACGAAATTTGGGGTTTCCATGGGTGCGCGACCCGAACGAAGGCACAAGGCAGCGTCCGGCAAATGGGCCGCACGAACATGTAGAAGGCACATGGGGGGTCATGACTTAGCATTTTTGGCACTGCCACGTGTGCCCGAGCACCCACGCATGGCACGACCCGACCCGCCTGAACGAAGGCACGATGGAGTGTCGGGCAAACGGGTCGCGCGAACGTGCAGGAGGCACACGGGTGGTCACACCCTAACATTTTTTGCACGACCACATGTTCCCAAGCACCCACGTGTGGCACGGCATGACCCGACCCCACTCGACTCGCCCGAACGCATTTGCATGGGCACCCACACACGACACGACCCGACCCGCCTGAACGGAATTTGGGGTTTCCATGTGTGCACGACCCGAACGAAATTTGGGGTTTCCATGGGTGAACGACCCGAATGAAGCCCCGAGGGAGCGTCGAGCAAACGGGCCGCACGAATGTGCAGAAGACACACGGCCGGTGACGACTTAGACTTTTTGGCATGGCCACGTGTGTCGGGGCACCAACACACGGCACGACACAACCCGACCCGCCCTGGGCGAGCCAACCTGAATCACCCGAACGAAATTTGGGGTTTCCATGGGTGCACGACCCGAACAAAGAAGGCACACGGGCGGTAATGACTTGGCATTTTCGGCACGCCCACGTGTGCCCGCGCACCTCCACACATGGCACGGCACGGGATGACCCATCCCGCCCGAAGGAAATTTGGGGTTTGAACTGGCGCACGACCCGAACTAAGGCACGAGGGTAGGAATATCTTTGACTCTAATACATAAATATACCTGGGGTAACATGTCCTTAATATCTTCAGCATTTTATTTTGACTCTTTATAACACTTTAACATGTGCTAGGCCTATTTCAATGAGCAAGAAACTCAATCACAAATATAATATATATATATATATATATATATATATTTATTTATTTTTTTTTTTTATTTTCTTGAATAAATACAAATATCAAAAGTACATTTATGAAGACCGAACCCAGTTACACTTTCTTCAACACCCCCTCTCAACTAGGGAGGTATTCATAAATCATTACAAGGTGTTTGGCTATTTTTCAATCTTGAATAATTCACATAAGAGAAACCAGACTGGCAACCCATCTGTTATAGCATCATATTAGACAACATTGTTCATAGCAAGGCCTTGACTAACACCTTGGTCATTGTCTCTAAAGGTACATACCCACCCAAGTGTTCCCTGAGTATGACCTTCCCGGACAATTCTTGTCTTGGGTTCCCATCCCTCAAAGAATATCGCTCCTCTTGCCTACTCTTGACTTGGGTGCCCTACACATCCTCAAAGAGCATCAGATGCCAAATGATTGCCCAATCCTCCCGTTATTTCTTGCCAAGTGAAGACAATAATGTTGTGTCTATCTCTTCCCCTTGATTGGGGAAGACATGCCCAAGTTTCCTCTGACAAGGAACTTGCCCAAGCTCCTTTGTAGTTGGGAACTTGTTAGAACTCCCTCTTAGCTAGGGACTTGTCCATTCATCAACACCATCTTCTTCGTGGGTCCTTCAACTGCTTGATCTCCTTCTTTCCTTCGATGTCATGAAGTCTTTGTTTGAACTTCTTCTTGGCAGGGTACCGGCCATCGATCACTTTCCCCCCTGGTTTGTCATGTAATTGCTCCCTTCATGGAAAGTGGCCTTCTTGATATATATCAGGTCCTTTTTTTCATCTAGCTACTCCTTTGTCACCTTGTCTATCCTTCATAACACTTATCACATGGATGCTTAGTTGTAGTCGCTTGTTCCCGTACTTTGATTTAGTGGCCCTTTGTGATATTTCTCTTCATCATGACATATTTGTAGAGTGGAAATGGTTATCTGCACCTTACTATCTCCAAGGCCTTCGTAGGTGTCAAGGGTCCTTTATCTTTTTCTTCCTTTGTCAGAGTTTTCGTGCCTTCTTTCGAGAGATGTTTAGGAATCTTGTCAAATAGTTATTCTTTGTGACCCTGATGTTCTTCATTTGCTTATTTTTGGATTGATTGGTCAACCACCTTATACTCCTTATGAGAGCACTTCTTCATGTTGACCTTTACTCCACTATAGAACATGCCTCCGAGCATGTCGTTGGCGAAAAAGATCCTTTTATTCTTGATCGTGATTCTAGAACTTTTCCCATGACCTAATCAATATATATATGATGACATGACTTAAACTTTGATGCATCCTCACCTTGATTATGCTTTTATCATCGCGGCTTTATTTGATAGTTCTCCTCGATTGGTGTAGCCTTTCTTGCTTCATCTACTCTCGCCTGTATATCATCCTCTCTTGAATCCCATAAATGGGACCCCCAATGAGACCTCTACCCCATTTGAAAGAAGACTTTAAGCAAAGAGGTTGACTTAGTCATAGGAGGATCTTCCTTCTTTTGCTTCTTGTCGTCTTCTTTCACTTCTTGAGTTACATGATCTTCTTCCTTTTTTCTCTTGTTGTTGTAGGTACATATACTTACTTGATAGAGTTTGAGATATAGTGAACTTGCTTTCTTCTTGATGGCTTGCCTTCCTTAGATCTTGATGTTGTTCAAGTTGCTTTCTTCAAATGGACTTGCTTGATGACTTGACTTGTAGTGCCTTTCATTCTTCAAGATGGTGTAGCTTGATGTAGGTCCGTCTTTGATTTGTTCTTCTTGTAGGTGCCTTTATACAAGGCGTTTCTTCTTGCTTTGTAGTCTTCCATCATGAATGACAGATTGTAGACGTTCTTGTCCTTGATGTGATTGAGACTTCTTGTCTTGACGCTTCAACCTTGCGGATGTTCTTGAGATTCCCTTTCTTGATGTGTCACCTTAGCTCCGATACGGCGTTGAAGAATCTGGGGCAATGGGGTATAGCGGGATTCTTCTAGACTTGATAACAATTTGTGAAGCTCTTTTGAAATTTATCGTGTTATCTTAATCTTCTTCTCTTCTTATTAATGCATGTGTGTTTACTTTCATCAAAATGGTGCCAAAAACATAAGAACAAGAACACAAGATGTTGGCTCTCTGCCAGGGAAAAACCTCTCTCTCTCTCTCTCTCAGAGGAAAACCCTTTCGTAAATTTCTCTCATTGAAGCTTCTTATTGGTCATTGCGAAGCCCTAGACCCTTGACAATAATATCCCCCAAGCACAAGTCGAGTCCTTCCTCCTCTCTGCACTTTGTTTCCTCGGCGCTTCGTTCCCCAGCACTTTGTCCTTCTTTCAACTTTTGATAGTCCGTGGTGGACTAGCTCTAGAAGAGACTCCAACCTTTGATCCTTAGCGAGATCCTTTACCAATGAAGAAACCTTCATTCTCTTGACCAATCGAGCCTTTTTCTTGATGTGAGGTTGCAGGCTCGATGTACACCAAGTTTACTGCACTTGGGGCGATTTCCATCGCGACGAGACATGGGAACCGCAAATTTCCCACGCTTGGGATGCTTTCGACACGGCGGGACATGGAATCCCTGGGTTCCCCGCAAGTTGGCGACCTCTGTCGAGGAGGGACTGGTAGACCCCATGTCACGCTCCTATCCTAGTGGTAGTATTTCAACCACGCATAAGCGTGTGCGGCACCGATGTACTTTTTCTTTTTACCAATACTTGAGTACACGGTCTGCGCCTACTTCAACACTTGTTCAATTTTCCAATAAGTGTTCTTAACAATGCAGCGAAAATAACTTACCATAAATTTATCTTCTTCAATTATTCTTTCAACCTGTCATGTCATGTGGTCGTGCTGCACTGGCCTGTGGCCTGCACAACATAACTCCACGCCTGAACTGCGAACCTATCCGCCCGACTTTGCCTTTCGCGGCGCCCAAACTCTGCCCGTCGGTGCGGTCCATAGTGAGGGCGCACGGCCCGCATGCAGTGCGGCCTGCTTGCCCGGATGGTAACCCGCCCCGCGCTGCCTATCCGCACTACCAATCCCAACCCGCCCTCTCTAATTCGGCCACTGGTGCGGCACTCTTACCCACGGCCTTCTCTTCCTTCCATTTTCACCCAACTCCTTCCTTCGCACTTGTTCTCCGATGTGGAAGTCTGAGCTTGATGTCCCTTCGTCGAACACCATCCTCCTTACTTATACACATCCTTTCACCCAAGGGCCATGTCTCTCGAGGGTAACAATGGTCGGCTCCATCAACATGCATGCTCGGCTGACTTGCCACATAACCTCGACACGCCCCATTCCAACGAGCCGCCACATCCCTTCATGTGCACCGTCGCACCCATGGGTCGACTCCAACACCTTGCTGATTACACCCGTCGCCGCACGTCACACACCTGCCCGCATCCTAACGCGTCCGCACATGGTCACCTCTTTCATCCGGGCATGCAACAAGGGTTGCCCGCACGCCTTCCGTTGGTGGCTCGCCCATCATGCAGGTATCAAGGGGCATACGCCACACCCAACACGACGCGAGCGACATGGGAACCCTGCGTGACACGCCCCCAAACCTACAGTAGTCTTTCAGTCGTACTTGGCGAGGTGCGGTGCCACTGAACACTTTCTTTTCACCAATACTAATGTTCATGGACTACGCCCAACCATTAGTCTACTTAGTTTGTTTTTCGCAACCAAGTATTATTATGTTTCCTTTATACCACTGAACACCCATACACATTCATTATCATCAGTAATTATACATGAAGAACACAATTGCGCAGTATAAAGGGAGGGGCAACTCCCTGAACAATGAGTCTGCCCGAATACAATATATTATTCAATTCTACAATGTTTACGAGGCTTTACAAGTATACATGGGAAACACCAAGTTTCATACTTAGCCAATTTTACAAATAGGCAACACCTCCATGTTCCAACCGAGTTCCTTGCCCGAGCTGGGCGGGCGCGCCATCACACGAGCTGCCAACCGTACTCCTCAACCGAACCTCGTTTACCACTGCACGACGGGCAGGCGACCTCACCCGAGTCACCCCCCGTTTCCTTTTGTACGACGGGCGGGCGACTTACCCGAGTCACCCGAGACACCTCCGCGGGGTACACGGACATCCCAGTCATTCCTTTGTGCATTGTAGACCTTCATCAACGCATTATCCAATAGCTTGTTAAATGCTTACATTGTCCCATTAGCCTGCAGGCAATATGACATACTCTTCTGATGATAAACCTGGAACTCCTCTGTCAACACGTTGATCGTCTCATTAAGAAAATGCATACTGCGATCGCTCATCAAAATCTTCGGGAAACCAAGTCTAGTCAGTACATACTCAAAGATAAACGTTGTTATTTTTTCCCCTGTACAGTCCTTCACACGATGCGCCTCCACCCATCTGGTCAAATACTCAGTCACGTGATGATGTGCCATGCACTCGTCTTCTTTCCTAGAGGCTAAATTGGTTGTACAAATTCAATCTCTGACTTTTCGAATGGTTGTAATGACATCTACGGATTTAGAGGAAGCTCATCCCTTCGCGATGGCATGCTCGTCCTTTGACATGAATCACATGCCTTACAATAAGCCTTAGAATGCTTATGAAGCATCAGCCAGCATAGCCCAACACGAAAAATTTCCTGTGTTGTAGCTTTTCCTGCATAATTTCCTCCCGCGGCTCCTCCATGAGCTTCAACAAGGATATTGTTCCATTCAAAGTCAGGTACATAACGTCGTAGAATTTCATCCAAGCCCATTTTACATAAACGA
This sequence comes from Pinus tabuliformis, assembly GCA_031772625.1. Classification (NCBI taxonomy): domain Eukaryota; kingdom Viridiplantae; phylum Streptophyta; class Pinopsida; order Pinales; family Pinaceae; genus Pinus; species Pinus tabuliformis. The sequence goes on from CM062817.1 coordinate 1,026,370,154, forward strand.
CCTGGAATGATAGAAAAGTCTGCGCGTGCACCACCAATTCCTTCTTTTGTTGGTTAGTATACCCCTCTAGATCCGTTCCTGTCCTCAGGAAGTGTATAATATCTTCAAAGTGACTGTCCGCGATGTGCACTGCAAAGAGTTGTGCGTCAGGCAATCCTTCCTCCAATTTAGTAGTCTGCTCTCCTATATTAATGCGTGACAGATGATCTGGACCAACATTCAATTGTCCTGGCTTCACGATAACTTCAAAATCATATTCCCGAAACAACAATAACCACCTGCATATTCCCCCCCAACACAGGCTTCTTGACCAAGTATTTCAACGCAGAATGGTTTGTATACATCTTAAAGTGTCTGCCTAACAAATAATTCCTCAACTTCTGGAGTGCTTACACCATAGCCAAACCCTTCGTGCTCCATCGTTGAATAATTCTTCTCAGCTTTAGACAACTTTCTACTTGCGAACGCTATAGGATGATCCAATTCTCCCTCAACGACCTGCATTAGTACTGCTCCCAACGCAATACATGACACGTCCACATGCACATGGAATTCCTTCTTCCAATCTGGGAAGACTAGGATCGACGCGGTGACCATCTTTTCCTTCAACACATCTAATCTTTGTTGAAACTCTTCATTCCAGCATAATGTAGCATCCTCCTTTAGCACCTTCTCCATCAGCGCAATAATCTAGGTATAGCTTTTGGTGAACGTCCAATAATATCCGGTATGCCCCAGCGTTGCGCACAACTGTTTCACACTTCTTGGTGCCTCCAAATTGATGATAACTATGATCTTAGCAGGGTCTACCATTAAGCCTTGTTTACATGCCACATGTCTCAGCAGGATCCTAAAAGGGACACAAAATAAGAATTTCTTCAAATTGAGCATGATATGATACCTCCGTCATGTGTCCAGCATCAAGCGTAAGCTAGCTACATGGCACTTTACCAGCCCAAACACTGTCCAATCATCAAATTATACCTTTGGAAACTTATGAATGAAATCCTTGAATGTCGCAATGATTACATGTGAAACGATTGTCGGTGCATTCTTCAGTCCAACCGACATCACAGTATACTGAAAGCACCCCCATTCAGTCGCAAAGGTCATCTTGCTTCTATCCTTAGGCGCGATCTTGATCTAATGGTACCCCGAGAACCCATCAGTGAATGAATATGCTTCTTGGCCACCAACATTGTCCCGCACTTCATCGGTGAAAGGACTTGGAAAGGGATCTGCACACAGGCGTCATTCAACTTCCTGAGGTCTACACATATCCTTATTTCATCCTTTTTCTTCTTTTCCTGAACCACTATTGGGCTCACCCAATCAAATTCTTCAACCGGTTCAATAATTTCTACAACAAGCATTTTATCCAACTCTAAGGGGATCTTCTCTTTATACTTGGGGTTGAGGCGATAAGGGATTTGATTAATCGGCTTCATGTCTGGTTTCAATGTGATATTCATGACTCCCAAGTCCTCTATTATCCCTTTAAAATATGAAAACTTCATAGGGAACAAGTCCTAATATTCGCGGATCAATTCAACGAACTTATTGACTATTGCATCATCCCAGTGGTCCCCAATTTTTGTAAAATTTCGGCTCCACATCTGTCCCAATGTTCACTTGTCTTGTTTTCAGCGGTGCGTTGATATATGGATTCTCAATTTACGGTCCTTCAACTTCACGTGACCTTCAGTCTTTGGGATATTAATGTTCCTCGGGTCTTCATCGCCTTCCTCAGCAGTCACATTATAACACTCCAGCATGTAGCACAGCTGGGTAGTCCAATCTGGTTGAATTAAGTCCAAGGGGTCTTGTGGTATTTGGAAGATCGATGCCTTGACTTCCTACAATGCTTCGTCAACACATTTAAATCCATCCTCGAAATTAAATGTCATTAAGAACCCTTGATTCAAAATGTCCCATTATTTAGTGCCATGGCGGAGCTCCGTCTCTAAGAACTAATTCATCGGTATAACATCCAAAGTATGACAAAACAGATGCACCCATTCAGGCTTAGGCTCCGCTCCATATACCTTGGTCCATTTGGCTAGGTGATCGCACGGGTCATCCCTCCTATCATATTTCTCTTGGAGATGCACTTGTGGGTGACCAAACCACAATCTCATCATCTTTCTGTACACGTGCCAATCATCAAAAATTTCCTTATGCGTACCCTACCATCTCGCAGGCGTAGCTCGCAGTGCCCAATCCAAGGCCTGGGAGCGATGCTTCTCTGGCACTTCCCTCTCAAATGTATCCAAAAATTCGTCAACGTCAGTTAAACCATCATAGTAAGGCAGATTCTTTACCATTGATGATACATAGAGCAGGGACTTGGTCATCATATTACGTACTTCATGCAGTCGGTTCTACTAGTGTTCCAACTCCTCATCTAAATATGAAGTGCAGGAGATTTCGCGGTCCCATGCAATACGTCCATCTACTGTCGGATTCACGCAATCTTGATATCACACCGTTATCAAATAAATCTGGTCCAAGTTATCATCACTTTCATAATCGCGGATCAGTTCAGTATAGCATGGTCCTTCTACAGGGTCCAGGGGCACTACTACGTGGAGCGATTTCTTCTCAAATATCATCTTCCACTTCTTCAAATTGATTACCCCATTCATGTCAATGGCCCAATCGATCCCAAGGAGAGCAGGGTAGGGATTGTCGTCATCCATAATCTCTATCACTTCGAAGTCAGCCAATGCACTCGCGCCCTCAATATCCACTGTCACTTCCTGTAATCTTCCCATGGGGATGATTTTCTGCTAATTTTCCATCCTTAACTGAATCGGAGACCATTGCAGCGCAGGTCTCCCCATCCTTTCCCATTTCTCTTTAGGCAGAACATTCGCGTCCGACCCTACATCCATAATTACTTGATCCATCTCATATTCTCCTATTTGCGCAATGAGCCTCATCTCATGCCCTGTTGTTGGCCTATTCTTACCAATCTTCCTAACTATGTGCGGTCCATCAAGAGCATTTTCTTTCCCAACACACTTATTTATCAGTTCCTTTGGTCTTTTTACAGCCTTGCTTTCATGCAAGAGCTTCATACAGGTCTCCAAGAAAGTAGTAAGCATGGAAGGGTCCATCTCTTCAGCTGGCTTATCCTGACTTCCTGAGGTAGAGACCTCAATGAAGCTTTTCTTCACTTCCATAAATGTTTCCTGTGCGTGCTTCAGATCAAACTCGACCTCCTTTTCTGGAGCTTTGCGGACCCATTCACTTTCTTCAGGCTACTTCCCCTTATCTTCGTGAGTCGTCATCCCACTCTGTAGCACAATATTTACCTTGGGATCCTCTTCACAAGGCTTAGCCCTCATCATCTGCAGGTTTTGGGTCAGCTGCACCCCCTTTTCACGTATCTTATCTAGAAATATCTTGCAATCTTCATTTGTGTGGTAAAACTAAGTACAATATCGGCATGACATATGCGTCGAATGTGGGCAGTCTTGCGCATAGTGTCACTGTCCTCCACAATTGTAACAAATGACCTATCCTTGATCTCTACCAGGTTCTCCTCCACCTTGGCCTCATCTGCGCCCCTGATATTTGCCTCGCGCTCCCCCAACACCTTGGTCTGGAGGCCAGGTTTCTGCCTGCACCAAATATGCGAGCGTTCTATCCATCATTAACTCATAACTATGACAATTGCACTCATCATGACCCACCGATTTACAAAAGTTGCAGAAGAGCTGTTGCGGTGTCTGTACAAATTTCTGCAGCAAATGGCAATAAAACGTCATGTGTTTTCCAGCTACTTGATAGATAGCACACCATAGCGTGGGCTCTACACTTGGCCCCGCTTGAGCCTCTGGTCTCAGAGGTATTGGTCCTCCTGCTACAACATAATTCGCGAAGACTGGGCAATGATCTTTGTCATGCCCTTGGCTTTTGCATTTCAGGCACCAAACTTCTTCGTGCACCTATGGCCGAACTGTTCTATCGTTCTTCAGACTCTGCATTTCTAGGAAAAGGTTTTGTAACTGTGCATGAATCTCTTGAACCCCTAAATTAGCATCTTGCATCAGTGTCTCATGCAATCTCATTGCAATCTCTAGAGATTCCGCCTGGGTCCCAATCTTTTGTTGTGATAGCGCAACCCTTAGATGAGGTAGGAGCGAAGCCACAAACCATTCGTGGTGCTTCCCATTTGTCAGATTCATCTTAGCTTCGCAGATCTTGCATTTCAATCTCTAATCCAGCTCCCAGGGTCTCTCACTGGGCCTCATCATTATTTAGTCAAATCCAATAATTGATTGCGCATCAGACTTAGGCCTACTGAATTCCTTATTCAGCGCGGTCTGAATATCTGCCAATTCAGACATCGGGTTATCAGTGTAGTACTTAATGTACCACGTTAGTGTGCATTCCTGCAAAGCACTAACCAATGCTTCTTTCTTAATTTGATCATCTGCGATACCCTGAGCTTCCCATACAACCTTCGCTATGAACCAAAACTCGTCTGGATCCTCATTTCCCAAGCCCTTGAACACAGGTATCTTTACTGGGTTCGCCATACTGAATGGTGGCGAAGGTGGTGGTGGTGTAGATAAAGGTGTATGTGGTGGAGGTGAAGATGGAGGCGGTGTGGGTGGATGGGGTATTTGAGGAAACCCTTGTTTTATCAACTTAAAAACGCTCTGTGGAGAAGCCTGTGCTGCTTCCTTGTCGTCACTCAGAGGAAGTTCAATAAGTGGCCTATATTCAGGGTATGTTTCCCTTTGTTCCTAAATGTCTTTCCACTTCGCGTAGCCCCAAACATCAAGGTAGTTTCATAATCCACTTTTCACACAATAGCATCTTCATCCAATTATTTAAAGACCTTAAATACTTACCTCGCGACCCCTTGAAGAAGCAGCGCTCTGTTTCACTATAACTGATCGAGGTATCGACCACGAACTCTGTCACAAACCCTCCTACAATACAATTGAGCCAATGATCAACAACATGTGCAATCTTATATTCAGAGGCTTCTAATCTCCACACTAATTCTAGGGTCCAGACTATTGGACCGTCAAGCCTCCACCTTCTTTGGTCGTCTGCCAATTTCACGATCCACTCATATAATTCAACCAGGAAGGAAAAAAAGAAGATTTCTTGTATCTCTGTGTACAGATATTTGTCCAACCACTGTTCTTTCGTCAATCGGCGGATTCCTATTCTCTCATGCCACGAATTCATGGATCTTTCTATCCAACCAATCTTTGATCTCCTTCTTAGTTGGATTCCAATGATGCGACATCACACATATTTTTATGCAGATCATGTCCTGACAATGGAACCATTTGTTGGCTTGATGGGCCCTGACCCAAGTTCAATGTTAATTAACCAAGAAAATCCCTACACTATTGGCCCTTTAGGCATCAACCTGTGGAGCGTGGACTGAAGTCTCACCCGAAGCAGTATAGGGGGATGCAGGAACCAAGTTTCCATACCCTGAGATGGTAGTGTTGTCTCTTTATACTCTAACCCTTCCTTCATGCAAATCGATAAGCCTTTTATGGCTTATCAATATACTTCCCTTAGTTGTCCTCTAGACCTCCGCAAAGGTCTATGAGTGTCTTTCACGTACCTTAAATAGGTGATCCAGATAGTTACACGCCTTTGTAATTACTCTTACTGCTGTATTTACCTCGATTAACTTAAGTAGTGGATAACTTCAACATGAATTATGATTATATTCACGTAAACATATATTCTTAATTATGTTCATTTAATAAAGTAAAACACATAGATTCACGCATCAATACAACATTAAATCATAAACCTAGTATTAAAATAACATAATTGCATGCAGTCATAACAGAATTAAAATATGTCATACACAGGTAATTCCATAATAATTCTCTTTATTGTGGTTCAGATCTCTCTTACAAACTCTAACTACCCTACGCACATAGCTGCAGGTGTCCATGCACTCAGCTATGGATTCCTACCCTAGACCTCTGCGCACTCAGCTGCAGAGCCTCTCTCATACGCTAAGACGCTTTGCTCTTAGCCCTCACAGAACCATTACATCAATGAATATTCAAAACATATATGAACTGAACTACCAAAACTGCCTTAGACTCTTCTAAGACTTCCCTTTTTATACATTCCCATGGTTCGCCGACCAAGGGTGTATCTCATAAATCTTACACAAGTTACATAAACTAATGATGGAAACCCTTGATGACTCTTTACATCTTCACACTCCGTGACCACAAAATACGGAGAATTTACATTCTTTATACAAAACTTGGGCCTTTAGCCCCAAAAACTGGGCTTTTATCTCCAAAATTGACCCTAGGAGACCCGTTCCCAACACTCCTCTACCTTCATCCGTTGCACTCCAAATCCTAGCCTCCATAAGAAACGCCATTGTCCAATGGTGTATCATAGATGAAGGCACCTCCACCTCTGTGATGGTTGCTAGTGTTTGGAAGCGGATTGGTTCCCCGGACCTGTGCCCGTTCACCATCACTCTCCATGCTTGGAACAATCATCCTGTATGAATTTACAGGGTAAGTTCCTCAGACAGAACACCAAAGGAAACTGCTCACAACTAGATCGCAGATCAATACACCAGTATTTTTGACGTGGTTAAAACCCTCAAAGAGGGAAACAGTCCATGGCCTGAGCCAACGCGGCCACTTCAGGCAATTTATTAATAAAAGAATGGAAATTTACATATGTTTCTCTCATGCACGAATTACCCTACAAATGACCCTCTATGCGCTTTAAATAGAAATCATGGACCAATCGGGTGTCAAGCCACAGATCAAGTGTCGGTAATACCGAGGAGAGAATGAACCGTCAGATCACTACATATCGTGACCGTCAGATTGTAAGTTACAAAATGTACAAGGTAAAGAAACACACTTTACCTAACTCTATACCTAACTCTATACTAGACCAAGTTGTACTTAACTATTTCCTATGTGTCGAAATATCCTAACATCCCCCCTTAAGAACAACTTAGGATAGGATTGAAGGATTTACAAATATGACATAATAGGAGAAGGAAGGAGGCACTAGAGCCTATCCCCCCTTAGTGACAACTTCCTGAACTCCAACCATAAATCGAAGTTTAGTGAACTTCGCCTCTGTGAGAGCCTTTGTGAAGATGTCTGTAACTTGATCATCTGTTGAACAATATTGCACTTCAAGAACATGGTCGTGAATGAGCTTTATGATGAAGTGCATGTGCAGTTCAATGTGTTTGCTGCGCTGATGTTGGACTGGATCTTTGCCTAGTTGAATGGCACTTTGATTATCACACAAAAGTGTAGTCGGATGCTGCTGCTGAAAGCCAAACTCTGACAGGATCTAACGAAGCCACAAGGCTTCCTTACTAGCTTCTACGACACCACGATACTCTGATTCTTCTGATGAAAGAGAAATGGCACCTTGTTTCTTGCAAGCCCACGTAATAGGTCCTGAACCAAGAGTGAACACATAACCGGCAGTAGACTTCCGATCATCAGGGTCACCAGCCCAATCGGAATCAGTGAAACCAACCAATAGAGGAGATGCTTCGGCACTGTAATGAATCCCAAACTGAACTGTACCTTGAACATAATGAAGTATTCTTTTAGCTACTTTCCAATGACTTTCACGTGGGTTTTTCATAAACCGAGCAACAAGGCCAACGACAAAGGAAAGGTCAGGTCGAGTATGGGTTAGATACAGAAGTTTTCCTACAAGTTGACGGTATAAGGTAGCATCAACTTCAGGAGAATTACAAGTGACTGAAAGTTTGACTCCAGACTGGAAGGGAGAAGGGGCTGGCTTGCAGTCTTCCATGTGAAAATGGCGTAGAATATCACAGGCATACTTGGACTGGGAAAGGGAAATACCCTCCTTGGATTGCAAGACTTGAAGACTGAGAAAATAATGTAAGTGTCCTAATTCTGTCATTTCAAATTTCTTTTTAAGGCTAGACTTCACATGGCTTATAAGGTTGGGATCACTACCAGTAAGGATAAGATCATCAACATAAAGAACAAGAATGATAAGAGACTTCCCCACTTTCTTGGTGTAGACAGTATTGTCAGAATGACACCTAGAAAAGCCAGATTCTAAAAGAAAGTTATCCATTTTAGCATACCAAGCTCGAGGAGCTTGTTTGAGACCATAAAGGGATTCCTTAAGCCGACATACAAGGTTGGAGTCTGTTTGTATAAAGCCAATAGGTTGTTCCATGTAGATTTCTTCATGCAAGTCCCCATGCAAGAAGGCAGATTTAACATCCATCTAATGGACTTCCCATTTGAACGAGGAAGCAAGGGAAAGAACAAGGCGGATAGAGTTCATTTTGGCAACAGGGGAGAAGGTTTCAGTGTAGTCAATGCCTTCAACCTGTGAAAAACCTTTAGCAACAAGATGAGCTTTATGTTTATCAACTTTCCCATCTGGTCCATACTTGGTTCTGTAAACCCATTTGCATCTAACAAGTTTTCGTCCCTTTGGTAGAGGAACAAGATCCCATGTATCATTTTCCAATAATGAATGATATTCTTCATTCATAGCTGCTTCCCAATCTGGATGGCCTGAAGCTTCTGCAAAGGTGTCAAGATCATAATTTACTGGAGCTTGAGCCAGTAAAGAAGAGGTTCTCTCGAACTGAGAACATGTACGTCGCTGATCTGTAGGATCACCGGCAAGATCACCTGCTGCATCTCGAGTAGCACGGACCCATTTTGGAAGCTGAGGAGCTGAAGGAGGACCCTGAGATGGTGGGAGAGGATTGTCATCCTCACTTTCATCATCTGAAGAAGAAATGTTTTCAAAAGTAGAAGAGATATGGAGAGGTGGCACATCTGTCGGACTAGGATCGCAGGCCAATATATTTTCATCAAATTTTACATCTCTTCTAATGATAACATCTTTGGACTTAAATGGAATAAGTCTATAGCCTCTGACATCTTCAGAATATCCAACAAAAGTACATTTTTCACTCTTAGGTTCTAAATCTTTATGCTTTTCATCTGGAATATGGGCCCACGCTTCACTTCCAAAAACACGAAAGTGACTTACATCTGGTTTGATTGAGCTCCATGCTTCTTCTAGAGTGATATTCTTTAAAGCCTTAGTAGGAGTGTAATTTATTATGTAATTTGCACAGTTAATTTCTTCTGCCCAAAAACTAAGACCAAGTCCTTTAGATTGTAGCATACAATTAGCCATTTCCTTTAAGGTGCGATTCTTCCTTTCAGCTACACCATTTTGTTTTGGAGTATATGGAACAGTATGTTGCATTTGAATTCCATTCTCAGTGCAAAAGTTGATGAATGTGTTTTTAACATATTCTCCGCCATTATCAGATCTTAGCTTAAGAATTTGATGTCTAGATTGTTTTTCAACAAAGGCCTTGAAGGCCAAAAATGTGTTAAATACTTCACTCTTGAGTCTTAAGAAGTATACCCAAGTGCATCTGGAGAAATCATCAATGAAAGTTAAGAAACACTTGCAGCCAGAGAATGACACAACTGGAAGTGGACCACATAAATCACTATGCACAAGTTGTAAAGGGGTTGAGGCGTGCCAAGAGGCACGTTTTTCAAAACTGTCCCGATGATGTTTTTCGAGTACACATCCGAAACAAACACCATCTCTGCAAGATACCATAGGAAGACCTGTCACCATATTTTCTTTACATAGGTGCTGAAGGGAGCGATAGTTTAAGTGACCAAATCGCTCATGCCAAAGTTTGCTCACTTCATCGTTATGAGCAACAAATACTGAGGGAAGATTTGATGACCCAAAGTTGTGAAACTTATATAAACTTGTAGAATCATCAGCAATGCCAGTAGCTAAAATCTTTTTAGGATCTCTTAGGTCCTTGATTACAACATCATGAGGTGAAAATTCAACGATTTTACCTTCACCTGAATGAGTTATCTGATATACAGATAGAAGGCTGCAGGATAAGGTTGGAACACATAATACATCATTAAACTGACCATTGTCTAGATGAACAGTTCCAATCCCTACAACACTAAGATATCTATCATCACCAACATATATATTTTTGGTTTTACAATCATTTAAAGAAGAAAATATGTCTTTGTTTTTGGCCATGTGATAAGAAGCTCATGAACCAATGAGCCACTCATGAGAATGAGAAGAAGAAGATACATTTAGTGCATAGCCAGACCGAGATGCTTGACAACCACATGCAGAAAGTGCCATTCCTGAAGATGAAGTTGAAGTTGAAGATTGCTCCAGATGGATGTTATGTTTCTTCATCGCTGCTTCCAAGGCTTCCATCTTCTTAAAGCATTTGGATTCTAAGTGGCCATCTCGATTACAAAAGTTGCAATGTCTATCAATCTTCTTCCATTTGTTTTTATTTTTCTTATCATTTTGTTGAAATGATTTTTCATTTTGAGGTTGAGATTGCTTAGGACCCTTGTTTGGTTTAGGACCATTCTTTTTAGGATATGACTTCTTAGGATTCTTTGAATTTGGTTGCTGCTGGGCGGCTAACGCTTTCTTGGAAGAGTTTCCAAGATTAAGAAGACCAAGGTGTAAGAGTTTTTCTTGTTCTCTTATTAAAGAATAACAAAAAAAGTCAAAGGAAGGGGACTTGTAGTATGTTCCTTGAGAAATGAAGGCTTCTCTTATAGAATAGAAGGTGGAAACAAACACAGAGTAGGCTGGTCCCAACTTAGTAAGAATGGAATAGATAAGGTTACTATCTTCTTTCTTAACTTTAACACCTTCCAAGAGATATCTAAGGGTCTTGAACTTGGACAAGAAATCTTCAATGCAAGAAAAATTATTAGGGTCCAATGTAAGCAACTCATTTTCAAGTTGATGGGCTCTAAGTTCATTTTTAATCCCAAAACTTTATTGATTTGTTTCATTACTTCATCAGGAGTATCAAGTTCTGCAATATGGAATCTAAGATCTGGAGAAATAGACATCCCTATCAATCCACGTGCTTGATATTGCCTATTTTCCCATTTAGAAGTCTTATCTTCATCCTTTGGTTTCTTTTCTTGGCCTGAGGCTATTCTGTAGAGACCTTTACTTCTAAGTAAATCCTCAATGTAGGACAACCATTGGAAGTAGTTGGTGCTGTCAAGGGTAACTTGGTATTGACTTTCCATTTCAATGGAAAATAAAGCTAAATATGCTGAAACTAAGTGTTCCAATGGATAGATCTCGAAAAATTAGGCTGGCTTAAAAAAAACGGCTCTGAAAACGGCTTCCAGAAGAAGAAGTTATGGCTTTTTGAAAAAAAGTTGATGAAGTTACCGACGAAGTGCGGGAATGTGCGGAAATGAAAAAGTCCGCCCCCACAAAATGGAAACTTGAACCCAAGACCTCTACTCTCTTAAAATAGCTTTGAACCAATTGAGCTATACAAAAAATTTGAGAGAGAGAGAGAGAGGGGGGGGGTGCTTTGGGTTGCGTGCTTGCTTTGAGAAAGCTCTTTTTTTTCCCTACAAAACGAAAAACACAAAACCCAACACGAACATGCAAAGAAAACGAACCTTACGGCTCGAAGTTAGCTTTACCCGAAAAAACTAAATATTTTCAAAAATGAACCTTGAGGCTCAAAGTTAGGTTTAGCCGGAAACTAAATATTTTCCTCAATGTTTCTGATTTTCCGAGATCACACTAAGGCGCAGGGAAAAGAGCATACGCATGAGAAAAATCCTTCCTTTATGTTTCTGATTTGCCCAGATCACACAGAGTCGCAGGGAAAAGAGCATACGTAGAAATGAAAGGTATAGATCCGGTAATAAAAAAGGCTAAATAAACCGAAACCGAAATAAACAGATAGAAAATAACTGTAAACTGCAAATAAACACTGTATACCTCCAGATCTTAAAAATGACACAGATAGGGCTACCAGAAACCTTTTCGCGTGAAACGAAAGGGGTTCCTCACTGGAACAGATGCTCCCAACACAACAGAGCAGTCCTCTCGGCCTGAAAGCAGTCAGAAATAGTAGATCTAGGAAACGACAGTCGGATGCAGTTCTATCGGCTTCAGATTTGGATCACCAACGGACGTGGCCCTCAAATGGCTCTGATACCATGTATGAATTTACAGGGTAAGTTCCTCAGACAGAACACCAAAGGACACCGCTCACAACTAGATCGCAGATCAATACACCAGTATTTTTGACGTGGTTAAAACCCTCAAAGAGGGAAACAGTCCACGGCCTGAGCCAACGTGGCCACTTCAGGCAATTTATTAATAAAAGAATGAAAATTTACATATGTTTCTCTCATACACAGATTACCCTACAAATGACCCTCCATGCGCTTTAAATAGAAATCATGGACCAATCGGGTGTCAAGCCACGGATCAAGTGTCGGTAATACCGAGGAGAGAATGAACCGTTGGATCACTACATATCATGACCGTCGGATTGTAAGTTACAAAATGTACAAGGTAAAGAAACACACTTTACCTAACTCTATACTAGACCAAGTTGTACTTAACTATTTCCTATGTGTCGGAATATCCTAACACATCCCTCACAACCCCTTGGCTTATATCAAAACTACCCTATCATTGTTGTCGGCAAGACTGTCTCTATTGACAATGAGGTCATTGATGCCCCATTACATTACAAAATCATTTTTGGTCATAGTTATACCTATGCTATGTTAGTTTTCGCATCTGCGTTCACTGTAAGATGTGCTTCCCTCATAATGGAAAGATCATCACTATTGATCAGCTGATGTACTATGATCCCAAATCTCAGACTTCACATCAATCCAATATCTCATCAATGACTGACAATCAAATTGTCTCATTCCTCACCAATTTCTCTCCTGGAGTCTACGAAGATTCCATCTTACTTTTTCTTAATACGGTCCACCACCTACTCCTTCTGAGCCTAGCTCATCCATTTTTTGAATGCTTCAAGCATCATAGACTGCTCACAGGCGGTATGGTATGCCTTCGCAACAACCAACACCTCCGGAGCCTGCTATTCCCAACTCAACCTAGCCTTCCGGTACTACTCCTCAAGTACCATTTCCTTCTACTAGTATCTCTCCTAATCCCTTTCAGCATGGAATTGTTCCCCTAGGTCTTAACCATCTCAGAGCAATTCCCCCTGGTCATTACCATTCTGGTTAGATATTGTTTTTATTTACACCCCCATGAGTTTATTCTACATCTGTCATGACTACATTGAGTTTACATAACATTACCTTGGGTATCCTAGTTTGGTACATTGATCCTTCCGCAAACACACCCCCAGATCAACTCAAACCTTACAATACTTTGACCCTCGTTCTTTGTGTTGTTCCTACCCCTTCCTTTGCTTTAGTTAAACAATAAGCTCAACAAGAACCCACTCTTGTTGTGAAAGCATCTGGTGATGGGGGCAAATCCTAGAAAAAGGCACCAAAGAAAAGTCACCCCAAACAACCCCATATCCTCCTAAGCCACCAAAGCATATTCCTCCATGCGCTTTTTGTGATGTTGTTTTTCATGCCACCAATAATTGTCTTGAGCTCCCTCATATCAAGAATTGTTTCTCTGATATCTTCCATGATTCTAACATTCCTCAGGTCCATGTCACCTTACCTAGGTCATCTAAGAAGAATAGATCATTATACACGAATCACCCCTATGCTTTGTGTGATAATTATGGCCATTATTCTCACTGTTGTCCCTGTCTCAAAGAATTTTGTGATAGAATTCAAGTGCTTCACGAATTAGAGGTCGCTTGTAGTGAATCCACCTCTCCTCTACCTGCAGGTTTTGGTCCCACTCCTACAATAGAGCAAGAGGTCTATCAACCACCCACTGTGATCTCTCCCCCTGATGTCATGATGATGGATAATACCGCTCATATTCTCTACTTGTCGTCATCCATGAGATTGATGTATTAGAACTCTCTAGATGTCTCCTATTAATATTTTGTTGAACCTTCTTCGATGAACACTTTGGTCTCAACATCGGTAGATGTCCCATCTACTAGTCATATGTCTCCCAACCTCGACGATGCGTATGTGAACCTTGTCTCTCATGAAGATGCCTAAGTTAGTTCCTCTTCATCATGTGGTCTATCTCCCTCGCATCCCCCCATCTTCCATTCTGATGAAGACATCATGGAAGCCATGACCACCCATGATTATCCTTGGGATGATATGCACCATTATGTGTACTTCCTTCCGCATTAAACCCATGATCAATATGCTATGGAGTCAAAATAATTCATTCATGGTGAATTTGATTGGTTTGAAAATCCCATTCCTACACTAGATGCTTTTGAAGAAGGAATATGGCTAACATTTCCGCTACCATCAAAATTAACATTTCGAATAAACTAGGGATCGAAGAAAATATCATTTTGGGGGCACAGTGCACCCCAGAATAAATTGATGCTTACACCAAGTTATTTAAATAATTTCGTGATGTTCTCACCTCGTCTTATTATGAAATCCCCAGACTTGATACTTCCATTGTTGAACATCATATTTACACTTGGCCCGATTCCATCCCTTTTCACCAAAAGCAAAGGCCTATCCATACTTCCAAATGTGAAGCTATCAAAGCTAAAATCGATAAGCTCAAGCAGGCTAGTTTCATCTATCCCATTGAATACACCACATGTGTATCCAATCATGTTCTCGTTCTTAAGAAAAAAGGCACCATTCATGTCTACATAGACTTTTGTGATCTGAACAAAGCTTGTCCAAAAGAAAAATTCCCACACCATTTATAGACCAAGCCATTGATGAGTGTGCGAGGCATGTTATAAAATTATATATTACAGAGCAATGGAACACATAAAATATTGCAAAAACACAAACACATAAAATGCATAAAACAAGAGAGAGACATAGATATACGTGGTTCACCCAATTTGGGCTACATCCATGGAGAAACAACTAGTCCTTCCTTTTATATTATCCAACAAAATGAAGAGATACAACCTACAGCTGATCCCCTGTAATTTCCTCTTCGCTCTTACACAATGTCCTCTCTCTTTCTCGCTCAGAATACACATATCTTCATCCACAATACAATTCCCTCATATATAACGAGGGGTTGCCTTCTAGGGAAAAAACCCTAAATTAATCATAACTTCTATTGTTAGATCATCCACCTCATGAATGGCCCAGATTGACTATGAAATTAAAATATTTAAAATGGAAATTTTACATCTTTTTTTTTAGCTTTGGGGGTAGTGCCCCGAACCCCACCAGGGGGAGGCTCATAAAAATTATCGTCGCCTCCCCTGGTGATGAAAAAATGGGCGGCATTTCCGACCCATTATAAACCGGGGTCCAATGCAGCAATACCTCTGAATAAAGAAGATAATCAGGCTCCACAGCCAACAATCTCCCACTTGGAGACTGATTATAGCAACTTCACTTCTGCTTCATTTGTTGGACAATGGCTCCACTTTGGACCTAGTTTTTTATCATCTTCATCATCATACTTGAAGACCAATTGAAACCGAGCAGAATCTCAATTTCTATGTGGTTACAACTTTTGTTAACATATCTGCAAGATTCTGGCTAGTGTGTATCTTTTCCAGCTTCAATTGTCCATCTTCCAACACTGACCATATGAAATGGTACTTGAGTTGTATATGTTTAGTCTTGGAATGAAATGTTGAGTTCTTTTCAAGATGACTGGCACTCCAGCTGTCACTGTATAACCTGCCCAACTCCTTCTTACCCAATTCATCCAGAAACATTTGTAACCAAATCATTTTTTACTAGCCTCTGTAGTAGCAACTTACTCTGCTTCTGTCGTTGAGAGTGCAACAACACTATGCAATTTTGAAACCCAACTCACAGTTGTTCCACCTATAGTAAACACATACCCTATGGTGCTTCTCCTGTTATCTCTATCACTTGCCATATCTGCATCAACATATTTTTATAGAGCAATGTTTGAACGACCAACACATAATGCTTGATATGTGGTACCTCTCAAATACCTGAGAATCCACTTCACTTCCATCCAATGTTTTTTTCCTGGATTGTTCATGTACCTTCTCACAACTCCCACTGCATGTGCATTATTAGGCCTTGTGTAAACCATTGCATACGTTAAGCTTCCAATTGTTGATGCATATGGAACTTTAGACATATAATCCATTTCTTCCAGAGTCTTAGGACACATCTCCTTACTTAGTTTGAAATGGCTAGCCAAAGGTGTAGTAACTGGTTTTGCGTTCTGCATATTAAATCTTTCCAACACCTTTTGTATGTACTCACTCTGAGACAATGTTAATTTGCAATTTTTCTTGTCTCTAGTTATTCTCATACCAAGGATTTGTTTTGCAGCACCCAAATCCTTCATTGCAAATGAATTTTCCTATTTTCCTTTGAGCACATTTATTTCCTGCATGTTATATCTTGCAACAAGCATGTCATCTACATACAATAATAATATAATATAGCTGCCATCATTTTTCCTTTTGAGATAAACACAATGATCAAAGTGACATCTAGTATAACCTTGTTCAGACATAAACCTGTCAAATTTTAGATACCACTACCTTGGAGACTTTTTTAAGCCATACAAGTTCATCTTCAACCTGCACACTAGTTTCTCCTTCCCTTTGATCTCATATCCTTGTGGCTGCTGCATATAGATCGCTTCCTCCAAATACCCATGGAGAAAAGTCATATTTACATATAACTGCTCAAGTTGCAAATCTTCTATTGCTACTAGACTTAAAATAGTTCTGAATGAAGTCATTTTAACAACAACAAAAAATATTTCACCAAAGTCTATACCTTTCTTCTGTACAAATCCTTTCACCACAAGTCTAGATTTATGCCTTTTTCTACCTCTATCTTCTTCCTTCAACCTATAAACCCATTTATTTTGCAATGTTGTTTTACCCATAGGAAACCTGACTAAGTCCCAAGTCTGGTTATGTACCAAGGAGTCCATCTCTTCTTTCATGGCTAGCTCCCACTTGTTCCCGGTTTCTACTTGCATTGCTTCATCATAACATTCTGGTTCACAAAAATCAGTCAACAATACATAATATAATTAAGGACAATATGATTTAGCGGGTCTACTTATCCTAGTATATCTACTAACACCACTTTCAAGTGTTTGAGGTGCCTATTGCTATTGTGATCATTGTTGTTGTTCTGGCTGTTGATCATTATGATTTTCAGGCACCTTTACTTTTTCTGTGATCTCATCAAGCACTGTGTATTCTCTATTTTCTTTTTCTCGTTTCTTTTACTACATATGATCCTTATACAAAACAATTTCATTGGATATGAAATCTCTTCTCTTAATGATTTTGTGATTTTCATAATCATATAACCGATAACCAAAATCATTAACACCATATCCAAGAAAGGTACATTTCTTTGATTTTTCCTCAAGATTTTTTCTATTTTCTTTATTAATGTGGACAAAGGCTTCACAACCAAAAGTCTTTAAAAATGAGTAGTTTACCTTTTTACTTGTCCATGCCTCCTCTGGAATACCTCCATCCAAGGAACTTGAAGGCCCTATGTTTATTAGATAAACAACAATATCTACAACATCTGCCCAAAATTGTAAAGGAAATCCTGCATGCAATCTCATGCACCTTGCACGTTCCATGATTGTCCTATTCATCCTTTCTGACACACCATTTTCTTGTGGTGTTCCTGGAACTGTTTTGTCTCTGCGAATTCCATGGTCTAAAAACTACTTATCAAACTCTTTGTTGCAATATTCGCCTCCATTTTCTGATTTGAGACACTTCAACCTTTTTCCTGTCTCATTCTCAACCAAAGCTTTCCATTTCTTGAAAGTATCAAATACATCATTTTTATTTCAAATACAATAAATCTATGTTTTTTTGGTTGCATCATCAATAAAAGTAACATAATAATGAGAGCCACTGAGAGATTCCAGAGTGACAGTTGCAGACAAGTAGCAATCAAGAGTTGAGGAGCGTAGTGCATAGTTGGTAGAAGTGCAGAGTGGTATAGTGCAAAGTCGGCAACAATGAAAATTCCTTAGTGGATATTACAGTGACTAGTAGCAGTCATAAGTCAGGAGACAAATTCAGCAGACACAACAGATTCAGTAGTTTGGATGCTTCTCAGTTACAGTTGTTACAGTTGTAGCAACAACGAATGAGAGGGAGTTATAGTGCAAATGAAGAGATGGAAGCAGTATAACAGGGTCAAAAGTAGCACATATGCAACATCAAAGTTGCGCAGTGGTTGGCAGGTAGTGGTCAGACATTAACAATGTGGTAGAGGCATGATACAGAGACAAGGTGTTGTAACAACAATGTTGCAACACTAGAAAGCCTTCCTCACTAAGAGGCAGGGCTAGTTTTTGTAACATCAGATGTGTCCTAATCTCGAAACTTTATGGAGAGGTGTTCACTGATGAATATCTGAACCTTGGGTTTATCCTCCTTGAGGTAAGGCACATATCTCAACGGCTCCAAAAACCTGCTAATATACTCATCATCTATCATGGAACCCATCTGCAACTCATAAAACTCCTTACCTATGTCATCATGGTACCTCTCAGACAAGTACTTATTCTTGAAGAGCCTTTCAAACGCATGCCAAGTCAAATCTCCCTCATGCATACCTTTGACATTATTCACGTCTTCCCACCAAATATTTGCTTTACATTTAAGATTGAAAGTGGTTATATTTGCTTTCATATTTTCTGAATAATCGTGCAACGAAATAATTTCTTCATACCAAGCAAACTTGCTTCTACATCCTGTGATGTCTTCGTCCCTTCATCAAAGGTAGGTGGCTTTAACTTATTAAACTCATCCAGGAAGTATCCCATATCACTCCTCCTATAAGGATGATAACAATGATGATCATGATGCATGTAAGATCCAGAACTGGAATAGTACCCGCATCGGTCACCTCTCCTATCCGAAGTGTCCAACAACATGCCATATTTGATCGTGTCAGATATATCCGACTTGTGTCTACTAGGATACCAAATGACATATTCCCCATTAGTTATGTCCTCAAGTCCATGGCTTATCCGAAGTGATCTCTGTCGCTGCAAATCTGACAAACTCTGAAGTAGTATCACATTCACCTCTGCTTGTTTCTCTTGTGCCTGCATGATTTTCTCATTGTCTGCTTTGCAACTCCTTATTTATTCCTTCAGGCTTCTCAATGTGTCTGCCAAGTTAGAAGAGTGCCCCACACCATGCTGCCCATCTGATGTCTAGGGAGATTCTATGTAGTCTACCACCTTGATAGCCATATGATCTCTCTCCTGCAAGGCATACTATGTCAGCTAAACCAAATCATAGTTAACCAATGTACCATAGCATAATTCGGGGAGGATACATTGTCTGCAAGATCATCAAATCAATGTGATACATGTATAACATAATCATAATATCATATATACATATATGGAATAAGTGCATCAATGCATAAATATCATTCTAGTTAGGGTCCAGTCATCAATGCAAGGCCATATCAAAAATGCATGCTATGACCTCATGCATGGCAACAACCATTACTCCATTGCACACATATACACATGAAACTATCAACATGGATAAGCAATTTCTAATCAGCTACACATACATATGAATGCATGTAGGCGAGCATAAGCGATTAATTCTTGTAATCAACCTACAATACTGATACATGTAATCAAAAAATTCAAGAATGCACCTGACATACAAGGATGTAGTCAAGTGACATATAATCAAAATGTAAGTGACATATAACCATATGCAACCAGTCATATACTTCTGACGTTGCATCCAACAAAATCACACTAAGTTCCTCATGACAACCTTACTACAATCATGATCAACATGACGCAATGCAACAAGCACATGGAATGCAAGTGTAAGAGAAACACATGCATTCATGACCAACACATTCACCCAAGGAGAGTGAAACTTGGCTCTGATACCAATCTGCAACACCCCCTCCTCCCAGGTCCACCTAATCAACCGGCTAGTCAGGGTAAACATGCGACGAGAGAGGATACTATAAGGGATTCAACTTCCTTGGTGACCTTAAGGAAATGGAACCAAAGAAACATATCAAACAAACCCATCCACATCAGCAACAACACCCTCAGGAGACATGTCAGCCACTCAGACATCCTGTCCCTGAGTCCCACCGATGATTTAAGCGTTTTATCCCTTGGTCGTTATCATGCTATAGGCAAGACAACGACCAGAAGGAAAAGTCGCTCTCACAGGCATGTGTGCTAATGTCCCTGAGACTTGAGCCACTTTTCTAGCCCAGAATACTGACCTCTGCCCAAAACTTGTTATAACCTTCATAATACATCAAATACATGATGAAAATAAAAATAAATAAGAAATAAACCTCAGGACTAGGCCTGAGCATCCCCAACCGGGATTGGCATTCCGTTAAACACTTGGCATCAATGCAACCCACAGGCTTAGGATACAAGAAAGAGAAAAAATGGCTGAAATAACTTATGAAACATAACCAAAAGGATCACCTCCTTCTCCTTTGAACTATTATATCATCAATTAGGTCTTGCATCCATCCATTTAACAATTAAAAGTAAATACATGAAATAACCATGACATGAACTAGTCATTTAACCATGCTTATAACTAGCATAAAACCATATAAATATCATAGATATGATAGCCATTAAATCCACATATAAACCATTACAAAAGTAAGAGAACTTAGCCTTTATTAGTCACAGGTAAATCTGACCAGGTTCAGGACTTCCACATACCACCCGATCGTAGACATGGCTGAACCAAATCTCTCTTTTAGCCAATCACCTCCATGCCATATTCCAAGCATGAATGTGGGATCTCATAGAACAACCAAGGGAATCCGAAGGTTAAACCACCTCCACCCTCACCAAACAGTGATCACACCAAAACCAGTGCTCCGATCACAATCAAATCGAACTTGGAATTCCATCCAGAATCCATCACTATCCTTGAGGAATTTTCTTCTCTCCTGGGCGGGCTCTCAGGCTTTACCACAGTCCAATCCCAGATCACTGGGCCCTAAACTGAGACCAGTCTCTCAAGATTTACCACAATCCAATACCAGATTACTATGCCCTACTTTGAGACTTCTCCCTTAGGCTTTACCATGTATCCTGCCAAAACTGGTCAAGGGATTCCTCGGCCTTTGGGAATGAAACTTGAGACCACCTCCACCCTGAATTCCAAAATCCATCCGGAAAACCAAAGCTCAAAACTGAGATAAACATCCCAATATAAAATGGCATCTGGAAAAAGGAAAGGTTAGGATGAAAACCACTGTCATAACCCGACAAAACCATGCCACCAACATCAAGAGAACCATACACCAACATGCAAAGCCATGTGTGTCCAAACCACCTAGGAAACCACACATGCAAAAGGTTACCTGCAAGTATTCCTGCTGAAGCTGCCTGATCTTGATTTCCTTCCTAGATCCTTGCTTTCTTTTATTTACCTTTTCTTTCTTTTCCTTCCTTGATCCAAAGCTAGAGTGCTCCAAGAAAACTCTAAGTGACCAAGAGTGAGAGAGAGAGAGAATAATGAGATAGCTCCAAACTTGGACTGACGAAGAGCTTACACTGACTAAGATTGAGCAAAAAACATGAAAATTGATTCTCATAAGCCTTTTTATCAATGAGGCCTTTAATTTCTTCATTTCTTCATTATTTTCCTTCAATTTCCTCCTCACATGCAACATGTGACCTTTGACCTTACTTTTCTCCTAATTTCCATTATTTTCATAAATAAATGTTCCAAAAATGCCTTTTTGCCTTTTAATGCCTTTTCCTTAGCCTTTGCCAATTTCCTTAGCCAAAAACACACATTGAGTGATGCCCACTAGGATATCTTTGCCCAACATTCAGCTTGGAATGAGTGTCCCTTAACCATGGTCTTATTTTTCCTTTATTAACTTTTATTACATGAAATTTTCACTAGGGTTGTTACAGCATCCCATGCCATTGATGGTATCATTGGAACCATTTCACAACCTCAAACTAAACCATATGCTCCACCTCTGATGAGTTATGGTCAACCCCAGGGAGGGACCAGTTCCTCTTCCATCTATCCCTCCCCCAATCTCCCACATGGAAACTCTTATCTAGGTCCCAACACATCATATACATATCCCCATCCACATCAACAAATGTCAGGGCCAGATGTTTCACCAGCTGTTTATCCTAATATTCCCCATATCCTTATTATCTGTATGCACCGCCTAGCTCTCTAGCCCTGTCAACCCCAACACCCTCGCCCCCCATGCCTCCTCCACCTCTCCCACAACAAAAACCTCCTCCACAAGGTCAAGTTTATGCTCAGCAGAGCATGGCCAATCCCGCTAGCTCCATAAAAAGGAAAAATGGGAAAAGTAACCAGAACCAGGCATCTCAAGGTAATCAAGGTAGTCAGGGTCCACCACCTATTGCACGTCAAGGAAACTAGCCTAATCCCCCAACCCAACAACATGGCGAACAACCCAAGAAAGACAAGGGTCTTAGTACGAACAAACCTTGTGCCTGTTGTGACATATATGGCTATTATACTCATGAGTGTCCCCTTTTACCTCAGATGCATCAAGTATGGGAAGCTCAAGTAGTTGCTTCTAGAGGATCACAATCCATATCTCGTCCTCCACCTCCTGCTTCATCTCAACTAGTTGTTATTCCCAATCCTTTTCCTCACCAAGGATATCTTAATGCTCAACCTACACATGGTCATGCAGATCCCCCAGCTCCACCATCTGGTCACAATGATTATCATATTCTTATGATGAATTCTAACGAGGTCAATACCAAGCAATTCAACCTTCAGACTTGATCGTGCTAATATGACAAGCCACCCACTAAGTCAACGACTGAGTCCCAACGCCAAGTTTCCACCAAGCCTCTGTTGTCATCCAATGGTACCTTACATGTCACTCCACCTAATGTAGAGGTTATTCCCAAGATTCCCAAAGCTCCATTACGTCAAAAAGTTTCTTATAATAAATCCTCCCATACCTATAGCATAGTAGATGAATTGGCACAATCTTTTGCTTCCATGTCAAGGCTTGAAGTCCTCCAGATGTGCCTATCCCAACGGAAAGGTCTACTCTCTACTTTGGGTGATGTGGATCCTCATGATGATCGTATGATTTTATTTGACGTTAACAAGTCAGAACATCCTCCTTGTTGGCTTGATGGGCGTTGACCCATGTTCAACATTAATTAGCCAAGCAAACCCCTACACTAGTGGCCCTTTCAACATCAATCCACGGAACGCAGTGATGTCGCTTTATACCCTAACCCTTCCTTCATGCAGATCAATAAGCCTTTTAGGGCTTATCGATATACCTCCTTTAGTTGTCCCCTGGACCTCCGCGAAGGTCTATGACTGTCTTTCGCGGACCCTAAATAGGCTATCCAGACACTTACGTGCCTCTGTAAGTACTCTTACAACTGTATTTACCACGATTAGCTTAAGTAGTGGATAACTTCAACATGCATTATGATTATCTTTGCATAAATAGATATTCTTGCATTCATATAATAAAGTAAAACACATAGATTCACAACAGATTCAGTTCCAATAGATTCCACAACAGAAGCAGAATATGTGGCAACAACTGAGGCAACAAAAGAAATTGTGTGGCTCAGGAAAATTCTTGAAGATTTGCAGGTAAAACAAGTACAATCAACTCCACTCATGATTGACAATACCTCAATAATAAAGTTGGCCAAGAACCCAAAGTTCCATGATCTAATGAAGCACATCAATACTAAATATCATCTAATTCGACATCATGTTGAGGCCAAAACAATCCATCTCCGTCGTTGTTCCACTAATGAGAAAATTGCAGACATCTTCACCAAAGCGCTTGGAAGAGAAAAGCTTGAAAGATTCAGAACGATGCTTGGACTCACCAACATCCCTTTAAGGGGGGAATGTTGACACCTAATCATCGAGATTGGGTGAATAAGTGCAACTGATGTAAATAAATAATGGAAAATATGAAGAGTCACCGGGAGATGAAATGAACGGTCTCTCCTTCATGTATATAATAAAGACCAACCTGAATGAATATAATGAATTTATTTTGAGGAGTTACTTCCTGGTCTGACAGACTCTTATAAGACTTCCCTTTTTATAAATTCCCATGGTTCGTGGACCAAGGGTGGATCTCATAAAGTTGATGCAAGTTACATAAACTAAGGGTAGAAACCCTTGATGAATCTTTACATCTTCACACTCCGCAACCACAAAATGCGGAGACTTTACATTCTTTATACAAAACTTGGGCCTTTAGCTCCAAAACTTGGGCTTTTAATCCCAAAATTGATCCTAGGGGACCCCTTCCCAATAGTCCCCCAACACAAATATGGTGACTCACCCCCGAGTCACTCTATTGGCGTGGAGATCTTGTCACGAAGACCACCCAACTCCACCTGTAATACTGCAACCTCGGCGGTACACTATGTCGCCGCCTGCTTAGCTTGTGCGACCAACTGCTCCGTTGCTGGTGCTGCGCTATCTGCCTATATTTTCTGCAGACTAGCCAATTTTCCTTCAATGGTGGCAATGACCACATAGGCTTCATCTAGCCAAGGATCCAATATGGCCTTTAGTACTGCCTCCTTGCATTATGCTGCGTCCACCTATTCTTTCAGTGCCTTCGCTTCCTGCAGTTTCGCCAACATCTATGTGATGGTGACAGTGCACGCCGTCGCTTTGACCTCGTCATACTTCAGTTGTAGTTCCCTTGCCTCTGTTTCTAGTTTTTGCACGTTGGGATCTTCCTGCAGGCTGGTAACTAGTTCGAGTGGCTGCTCGAAGAGCGAAGTGAAATCCTTCACTGCAGCATCTACTACGGCAACTGCATCCTTGAAAAATTCCTCACGTTGTTCTCTGACTTCGGGTGGAGTTGAAGGCTGGGACCTCAACTCGAGTTCTATGATATTAAGGTTCAGTTCAAATTGAACCTTAGCCAGCTCTGTCCTTGCATCGCGCACACCTGCAGCGAGCTTCCGACTTTTGAGGTCGACTGGTGCATGTTCTGGGATGTTTAGCTCCATAACAGTCCTATCGGACTAATCGCAGAAGTCTTTTCTATGAACATCTGGGCATTATTGACCTTTTGCTCACTGATCACATTCAGCGCACGCTGCTCTCTAGCCCAAAGTTTCGCGATCACACCATCTTGCAGGGTGTGAAGGGCCTCACTTGGCAGCGGGACCAAGTTAAACCCAACCTTATTGAGACTGTTGATGGTTGCCCTCTTAGCTTGCACTTCTGTAGTCAATGCTCCGTCTGGAAGTACGACAACCCGGGGATCCAAGGAGCGGACCAGCTCCACTGCTTTTGAGGTCCTAGGCTCTAAGCTAGTTGACGCCGTGTTGTGTTGTCCCACACTGGTCTACAATTGAGTGGCCTAGATCTGCAACTCGCACAGACCCATTTGAATGGCGATCAAGGATTGCTTCTGCTCGAACTGTTGCAGTAGTTCCGCAGTCGCGTGCCTCACTGTGTCCTTGATATCATTCAAATCACCTTCATTCAAAGTGATCGGGTCAAGTGATGACTTGATGGCCTTGGAATTCTTCCACAACCCTACTTTTTCCTGCTCCCTCGTGCACTTAACCCAAAATGGAGTATTCTCTGGCTCTACACCTCCCTATCTTAATAACTGCTCATATTCCTCTATCTACGGTGAAGGAGACGTTTGAATTCTGTCAGAGTCACGCTCTTCTTCCTCCTCCTCCTCTTTTGTCTGCTTTTTAGTAGCACACTTTGCTTTAGCTTTTTCCTCATTTCGGTGAACTGCTGCATTTTTAACCTCGCCTCTTCCTTCTTCGGCTTCGTTGCAGACTTACTAGACCCAGCTAACAAGTCTAAGGCTGTGTGCCACTCTGCTGGCCAACTCTCAAGGACTGTGACGATTGCATCATCCATCACCAGGTATGGAAGATCATACCATTTTTTTTCGGGGTCCTTCCACGCTCTGATGGAAACGCAGTGGAACTTCACCTTGAACTCCACATATTCTAACAACTGCTCAAAGATAGTTGGTGAGAGTCGCGGCTTGCGGTTGATTGTGGCATGGATGCTTGCCTCCATTAGCTCCCAAAAGATATTGTTGTCTTTGATCCTCGCGGTGTCCTTGGTGGCCCAGAGCGAAGCAAAATTCGTTGCTTCTTCAAAGTGACTGTCTGCGACGCGCACTGCAAAGAGCTGCACGTCAGGTAATCCTTCCTCCAATTTAGTAGGCTCCTCTCCTGTTTCAATGCGCGACAGATGATCTGGACCCACATTCAATCGTCGTAGCTTCACGATAAATTTAAAATAATATTCCTAGAACAACAAAAACCACCTGAATATCCCCCCCCCCCAACATAGGCTTGTTGACCAGGTATCTCAACGCAGAATAGTCTGTGTACATCTTAAAGTGTCCACCTAAATAATAGTGCCTAAACTTCTGGAGCACGTACACCATAGCCAAACCCTTCGCGCTCCATCGTTGAATACTTCTTCTCAGCTTTAGACAAATTTCTACTTGCAAACGCTATAGGATGATCCAATTCTCCCTCGACGACCTGCATTAGTACTGCTCCCAGTGCAATACATGACACGTCCACATGCACATGTAATTGTTTCTTCCAATCCGGGAAGACTAGGATCAGTGCAGTGACGATCTTTTCCTTCAACACATCTAAGCTTTGTTGGCACTCTTCATTCCAATAGAATGTATCGTCCTTCTTTAGCACCTTCTCCATCGGCACGATAATTTGGGCATAGATTTTGATGAACTCCCTATAATATCTAGTATGCCCCATCATTGTACGCAACTGTTTCACACTTCTTGTTGCCTCCAAATTGATGATGACCGCGATCTTAGCAGGGTCAACCATTAAGCCTTGTCTGCATACCACATGTCCCAGCAGGATCCCAAAAGGGACACAAAACAAGCATTTCTTCAAATTGAGCGCGATCTAATACCTCTGGCATGTGTCCAACATCAAGCATAAGCTAGCTACATGGTGCTTTTCCAGCCCAAACACCATCCAATAATCAAAGTATACCTCCGGAAACTTATGAATGAAATCCTTGAATGTCGCAATGACTACAAATGAAAATATTGTCGGCGCATTCTTTGGTCGAAACGGCAACATAGTATATTGAAAGCACCCCCATTCAGTCGTGAAGGTCATCTTGTTTCTATCTTTAGGCACAATCTTGATCTAATGGTACCCCAAGAACCCATAAGTGAATGAATATGCTTCATGGCCACCAACATTATCCAGCACTTCATCGGTGAATGAAGTTGGAAAGGGATCATGCACACAGGCGTCATTCAACTTCTTGAGATCTACGCATATCCTTATTTCATCCTTTTTCTTCTTTTCCTGAACACCTATTGGGCTCACCCAATCAAATTCTTCGATTGGTTCAATAATTTCAGTGGCAAGCATTTTATTCAACTCTAAGGGGACCTTCTCTTTATACTTGGGGTTGAGGCGATAAGGGCTTTGATTAATCGGCTTCACATCTTGTTTCAATGTGATCTTCATCACTCCTAGGTCCCCTATTATCCCTTTAAAATTTGAAAACTTCATAGGGAACAAGTCCTGATATTCGTGGAGCAATTCAACGACCTTATCGACTGTTGCATCATCCCAGTAGTCCCCAATTTTTGAAAATTTCGGCTCCACATCTGTCCCAATGTTCACTTGTCTCATTTTTAGCGACACGGTGATATATAGATTCTTAATTTGTGGTCCTTCAACTTCACGTGACCTTCAGTCTATGTGATATTAATCTTCCTCAGGTCTTCATCCTCTTCCTTAGCAGTCACATTATAGCACTCCAGCGTGTGGCGCAGCTGGGTAGTCCAATCTAGTTGAATTAAGTCCAAGGGGTCCTGTGATATTATGAAGATCGATGCCTTGACTTCCTGCAATGCTTCATCAATACATTCGAATCCATCCACGAAAGTAAACGTCATCAAGAACCCTTGTTTCAAAACGTCCCATTCTTCAGTGCCATGGCAGAGCTCCGTCTCTAAGTAATAATTCATCGGTATAACATCCTGAGTATGACAAAATAGATGCACCCATTCAGGCTCAGGCTCCGCTCCATAGACCTTGGTCCATTTGGCTAGGTGATCACGCGGGTCATCCCTCCCATCATATTTCTCTGTGAACCGCACTTGTCGATGACCAAACTGCAATCTCATCATGTTTCTGTACACGTGCCAATAATCAAAAGTTTCCTTGTGCGTACCCCACCATCTCGCAGGCATAGCTCGCAGTGCCCAATCGAAGGCCTAGAAGTGATGCTTCTCTGGCACTTCCCTCTCAAATGTATCCAAAAATTCATCAATGTCAGTTCAACCATCATAGTAAGGTAGATTCCTTACCACCGATGATACATAGTGCAACGACTTGGTCATCATATTACATACTTCATGTAGTCGGTGCTGCCAGTGTTCCATTTCCTCATCTAAATCTGATGTGCGGGAGCTTTTGTGGTCCCATGCAATACGTCCATCCACTATCGGATTCAACCAATCCTGATCTCACACCGTTATCTTATAAATTTGGTCCAATTCATTGTCACTTTCATAATCACGGACCGGTTCAGTATAGCGTGATCCTTCTACAGTGTCTAGGGGAAGTACTACGTGGAGCAATTTCTTTCTTCTCAAATATCATCTTCCACTTCTTCAAATTGATTACCCCATTCATGTCAGTGGCCCAATCGATCCCAAGGAGCATGGGGTAGGGATTGTCGTCATCCACAATCTCTATCACTTCGAAATCAACCAATGCACTCGCACCCTCAATATCCACTATCACTTCCTTCAATCTTCCCATGGGGATGATATTCTACTGATTTTCCATCCTTAACTGAATCGGAGACCACTGCAGTGCAAGTCTCCCCATCATTTCCCATATCCGTTTAGGTAGAACATTTGCGTCCGATCCTAGATCT
Organism: Pinus tabuliformis; assembly: GCA_031772625.1. NCBI lineage: Eukaryota > Viridiplantae > Streptophyta > Pinopsida > Pinales > Pinaceae > Pinus > Pinus tabuliformis. Next base: position 1,026,399,084 of record CM062817.1, read on the forward strand.
AGAATTACTTGATCCATCTCATATTCTCTTATTTGCTCAGTGAGCCTCATCTCATGCCCCGTTCTTTGCTTATTCTTACCAATCTTCCTCACTATGTGCGGTCCATCAAGAGCGTTTTATTTCCTGACACACTTATTTATCAGTTCCTTTAGTCCTTTTACAACCTTTCTCTCACGCAAGAGCTTCATACAGGTCTCCAAGAAAGTAGTAAGCATGGAAGGGTCCATCTCTTCAGCTGGCTTATCCTAACTTCCTGAGGTATAGGCCTCAACGAAGCTTTTCTTCACTTCCACAAATGTTTCCCGTCCGCACTTTAGATCAAACTTGACCTCCTTTTCTGGAGCTTTGTAGACCCATTCACTTTCTTCAGGCTACTTCCCCTTATCTTCACGAGTCTTCATCCCACTCCGCAACACAATATTTACCTTAAGATCCTCTTCGCGAGGCTCAACCCTCATCATCTACAGGTTTTGAGTCAGCTACGAAGGCTGCACCCCCTTTTCACGTATCTTAGCTAGCAATACCACACAATATGCAATTGTGTGGTCAAACTAAGTACAATATCGACATGAAAAACGTGTCGAATTTGGGCAGTCTCGCACGTAGTGTCTCGGTCCTCCACAATTGTAAGAAATGACCTGTCCCCGATCTCTACCAGGTCCTCCTCCACCTTGGTCTCAACCACACCCTTGATATTCTCCTTGCACTCCCCCAGCACCTTGGTCCGGAGGCCAGGTTTCTACTTGCACCCAATATATGGGCATTCGATCCATCATTAACTCGTAACTATGAAAATTGCGCTCATCATGACCCACTGACTGACAGAAGTTGCAGAAGAGCTGTTGCAGTGTCTATACAAATTTCTGCAGCAAATGGTAGTTGTTCGTAATGTGTTTTCCAACTACTTGACAGAGAGCACACCATAGCGCGGGCTTTGCACTTGGCCCTGCTTGAGCCTCCAGTCTAAGAGGCATTGGTCCTCCTGCTGCACCATAACTTGCGAAGATTGGGCAGTGATCTTTTTCATGCCCCTGGATTTTGCATTTCAGGCACCAAACTTCTTTGCGCACCTCTGGCCGAACTATTCTATCATTCTTCAGACTCTGTATTTCTTGTCAAAGGTTCTACAACTGTGCATGAATCTACTGAACCCCCAAATTAGCATATCGCATCAATGTCTCATGCAATCGCATCGCAATCTCCAGAGCTTCTGCCCGAGTCCCAATATTTTGTTGTGATATCGCAACCCTTAGATGAGGCAGGAGCGAAGCCACAAACCATTTGCAGTGCTGTCCAACAGCCAGATTCATGTTAGCTTCACGGATCTTGCATTTTAATATCTAATCCAACTCCTAGGGCGTCTCGCCAAGCCTCATCGTGATTTCCTTGAATCCAACAATTGATCGCGCTTTAGACTTAGGCCTACTGAATTCCTTATTTAGTGCGTTCTGAATATCTACCAACACAGATGTTGGGTTATCAATGGAGTACTTAATGTACCATGTTAGCACGTGTTCCTGTAAAGCACTAAACAACATTTATTTCTTCATTTGATCATCTATGATACCCTGAGCTTCCCATACAACCTTCACTACAAACCAAAACTCGTCCGGATCCTCATTTCCCAAGCCCTTGATCACAGGTAGCTTTACTAAGTTCACCATACTGAACAGTGGCGGAGGTGGTGGTGGTGTAGGCGAAGGTGTATGCGGTGGAGGTGAAGATGGAGGTGGTGTGGGTGGATGGGGTATTCGCGGGAACCCTTGTTTTATCAACTTAACAACGCTCTGCAGAGAAGCCTTTGTTGCTTCCTTGTCGCCACTCAGAGGAGGTTCAATCAATGGGCTATACTCAGGGCCTGTTTTCCCTTTGTTCCTGAAGGAATTTCCACTTCACGTAGCCCCAAACATCAAGGTAGTTGCATAACATGCTTTTCACACAATGACATCTTAATCCAAGTATTTACAAACCTTAAATACTTACCTCGTGACCCCTTGAAGAAGCAGCGCTCCACTTCGCTCTAACTAACCGAGGTATTGATTGTGAAATCTATCACAAACCCTCCTATGATACGATCGAGCCAATGATCAACAACGTGTGAAATCTTATCTTCAGAGGCTTCTAATCTCCACACTAACTCTAGGGTCCAGACTATTGGACCGTCAAGCCTCCACCTTCTTTGGTTGTTTGCCAATTTCGTGATCCACTCATATAATTCAACTAGGAAGGAACAAAAGAAGTTTTTGTGTACCTCTGTGTACAGATATCTATCCAACCACTGTTCTTTCGTCAATCGCAGATTCCTATTCTCTTGTGCCATGAATTCATGGATCTTTCTATCCAACCAGTCTTCGATCTCCTTCATAGTTGGATTTCAATGATGCGACATCACACATATTTTTATGCAGATCTTGTCTCAACAATGGAACCATTTGTTGGCTTGATGGGCCCTAACCAGGTTCAACGTTAATTAGCCAAGAAAATCCCTACACTACTGGCCCTTTTGGCATCAATCCGCAGAGCGTGGACTGAAGTCTCACCTGAAGTAGTATAGGGGGATTCATGAACCAAGTTTCCACACCCCGAGATGGCAGTGATGTATCTTTATACCCTAACCCTTCCTTCACGCAGATCTATAAGCATTTTAGGGCTTATCAATATACTTCCTTAGTTGTCCTCTAGAACTTCGTGAAGGTCTATGACTGTCTTTCGCGTACCCTAAATAGGCAATCCAAACACTTACACGCCTCTATAATTACTCTTACTGCTGTATTTACCTTGATATTCTTACTTGCGTTCATATAATAAAGTAAAACACATAGATTCACGCATCAGTACAACATTAAATCATAAGCCTAGTATTTAACATAACATAATTGCATGCAATCATAACAGAAGTAAAATAGCTCATACATAGGTAATTCCAGAATAATTCTCTTTACTGTTGTTCAGATCTCTCTTACAGACTCTAACTACCCTGCGCACATAGTTGCAGGGGTACGCGCACTCAGCTATGGATTTATACCCTAGACCTCTGCGCACTCAGCTGCAGAGCCTCCCTCCTACGCTAAGACGCTTTGCTCTTAGCCCTCACAGAACCATTACATCAATGACTCTTCAAAACATATTTGAACTGAACTACCAAAATTGCCTTAGACTCTTCTAAGACTTCCCTTTTATACATTCCCATGGTCCGCAGATCAAGGGTGGATCTCATAAAGCCGACACAAGTTACATAAACTAAGGGTGGAAACCCTTGATGACTCTTTACATATTCGCACTCCGCAACCACAAAATGTGGAGAATTTACATTCTTTATACAAAACTTAGGCCTTTAGCCCCAAAACTTGGGCCTTTAGCCCCAAAACTTGGGCTTTTAACCTCAAAATTGACCCTAGGGGACCCGTTCCCAACACTCCTCTACCTTCATTTGTTGCACTCCAAATCCCAGTCTCCATAAGAAATGACATTGTCCAACGGTGTATCATAGATGAAGGCGCTTCCACCTTTGTGATAGTCGTTGGTGTTTGGAAGCGGATTGGTTCCCCAGACTTGTCCCCATTCACCATCACTCTCTATGCTTGGGACAATCATCCCTCACAACCCCTTGGCTTACATAAAAAATATCATATCATTGTTTTCAGAAAGATTGTCTCTATTAGCAATGAGGTCATTGATGCCCCATTACATTACAAAATCATTTTTGGTCGTAGTTATACCTATGCTATGTTAGTTTTCGCATCTGCATTCACCGTAAGATGTGCTTCCCTCATAATGGAAAGATCGTCACTATTGATCAACTGACGTACTATGATCCCAAATCTCAGACTTCACCTCAATCCAATATCTCATCAATGGCTGGTAATCAAATTGTCTTATCCCTTAGCAATTTCTCTCCTGGAGTCTACAAAGGTTCCATCTTGCTTTTTCTTTTTACGGTCTACCACCTACTCCTTCAAATCCATATCCACAAAGTTCAGAGCTTGGGACACTTACATTACAACTGAGCTCCATGAGGAAGCAAATGACTTATAAATTTGATGAGCCTTTGTCCCGTTATCAAATTTTTCTTATATAATAGTCATCTCATTTGTAATTTGTCTTATGTAATAAATGATACGTAATGAAGTCCAAATGACACATGTGGAATGTGAATAGCCACACATTGGATTTTAATGAGTCATGTATATAATATAAATAGCCATAGAATTCAAAGGGTCATGAGTAAGCTCAAAGGTCATTGTTACTTGTTACAAATATCTCCTCATAACTCAAGCAAATGGATTGGATTCTAGAGGCCTTGTCTTGGCATCTCTTGTAATACATAGGAGATAGATCATTCTTTAGAGAAGCAAGTTGTGGCTTCATGTTCCACTATTGGATACAAAATTCATCTATGTAACAGTGTATTTGGGATCTTGCACTCTTAATCAAAATCTCAATGAGATGACACTTCTTCATAAACGTATCATAGATATAGTAGGGAAATTTTTGTTATTTTTATGGTATATGTTATTTTAATCAAACACTAAGTTAATGAACTAATTTGTTGCTTATCTATGGTTATTATTGAATAAAAGTTGTTATGTTTTAATGATTGTTGTTTATTATGTGGACTAATCTACAAGTATTAAACAAGCCTTTCTCTTTCTTCCCTGGTCCCCCTTTAGGATAAAACTATTACTTTTCTAACTGGTGGCTTATTTTCCCTACTAGTCATGGAAGTCTCCCATGTACACCTTACATTGGGTGTCGCACAAAGCTCACATTATTTTTGTTGACCTCAACACAAGTGACATTATCAAATCATGGTTTCGAGAGCCTTCCAATTTTCGACATCTCCCATTCACATCCTATCTAACCAAGATTCTTAGAGATGTATATAAATACCTGATAGTTATGTGTTGTCAGTTGCATGGGTGAAAGAACGCTGAGGTGAGGAGAATTAGATATATATGCTCAACATGGTGGTATTCCATGGTAGAGTTTTCAATTGGGAATATATATTGTTATATGAGCTGTGACGTCATGTGGGGCAAGAAAAAACATCTTTGAGGGCGAACCATGAACCAAAATTCTACATGTTTTCATTTCCCTTAAATGGAATCTGTGCAAAGTATGCGTTCCCGGGAATGAACTGGAACTTGACCCATGAGGAGAAGTTCCTGGTTTACTTCCATTGGATAGTGTTATTAGAATCAAGCTTCAAAGGCGTATATGAAAAATTGGTTGAGCACTTCTTTGCAATTATCTTTTAGATGATATTCGAGATCGATCCTTCTTGCATGACCGATCAGGTGAAGGAGTCACTCTGTGATATCGCGGACTTGTTTGTGAGAGAAACAATAAATGGAAAGTTGATCCTTTAAAAAAATGAGCTATTCAACTAGAACATGAGAAGAGGAATTAGGATGAGTTTCTCTAATGATTTAGGTCCGGGTGTGACAAAGGACCCTTCCAATACCTTTTACTTTGGTGATGTGTTAAATTGTATTTTTAAAATAACATAAATGAATACATGTGCATGTTGTAAAGAAGAGGAACATGTCAATCATCAACAACATAAAAACATAAGTCGTTGATAATGGATTTCGTCTAGGAGGGACTACGTCAGATTTCGTGTAGGTCATTGCATTAAGTGTTTTCAATAGTGATGATGTACATAAGAGGTGATGTCACTATCATACAAGGAAAATGCCCTCATGCAAGAGTGGCTCCAAGAGATGCTCCACTACAGGAACTCTCAGTCGAAAGGACTCCTATCAGTATGACAAAAACTCATGCATGATGATCATCTCGCCAACATGGCATAAAAGGGATCTCAATGCAAACATACAAGATGACAACATGAGTATCCCATCAACATACAACAAAGGGATCTCAAAACACACCATGAAAAATCATGACAACAAGTACATCACACAGAGGATTCCACATCACATCAAGTAGGAATCATGAAAACAAGTAAGAAACAAGATCCCACATAGAACATCAAACAAGGATCTGTGCAGCACAATGCATAGCAAAAGAAGTACATGAATGCACTGCATATACCTCACATCCAGGGGCCATCTGAAGAAGTGGGATGTCAAACTGCTGAAACTGTTCGAACCATCGATCTCACGGCGTCGAATCTCATGGAATGATTGCTCACATGTTGAATTCTGACACATGCACTCCACTTAGAAAAGTGGTTGAAGAATAGAATCAGAAAATGGAAAATTTGAACACACCATCAGATTTGTTTTGTCTAATAGTGAAAAATTGACTGTCAAATTTCTGAATTCTGAGAAAGTGAGAATCTGGGGTTCAAGGAATCTTTTAGATTCCCCCTAGATTCCTCAAATATTCTATCCTCCAGGTCCTCTGAAAATTGGCTACTCAGATCAAGAAATTGACTACGCCATCGGGTTCATGTTGCTGAGAGGTGTAAGATCGACATAAAGTTTGTCTAATTTGGACATTGCAAAAATTTCACCCTCTTGGAAATTTTTCTCAGTCATGGTTCCACCTGCATTAAAAATTAATAAAAAAATATTCTGCCTCGTTTTCCATGCTCGCTCCTAGTTCCTCCATCTTCCTGAGTGCACTTGTGAAATGAATGTTTCTATAATTTTTTGGCGTATTTATCAACGAAATCATTTTGGTGTAGTGGTAAAAATAGGCAAATGGTTGAGGAGGGGACGGGTGGTCAAACCCCGCCCCTCCCTTTTTTTAACACATCATTGTTTGGTTTTAAAATGAAACGAATTTTAAAGGGGGGTTGGGTCCGCATTGGGCGGCTCACCCCATACCTCCGTATCCATATATGTCGTTGACCGTGGGCGTTTGGGTTGTTGCAATGTATTTTATGGGTGGTACATCACACGGTTTTGGTGTTACATGTATTAAAGGGGTCACCCACTTGGGGGTTGTCCACGTGGGCCGGTCAGGTTCGACCCCCGCCGGTTCCTGTACTAATATTTTGGTGTCGTTTTATTGGCGGGGGTGTGGGTCGGGTCCACCGGAGGAGACCCGTGCCCACCGGAGGTGGCCCGTGTCCACCCCATTTATGTTTATGTTATGGTATTAAACATAGGAGAAGGGTGTGGTGGGGTTATGGCCGTCCACCCAACCTTTGTATATTTGTTTTGTGTTACAGTTAGACCGGTGGGGGTCATGGCCCATCGGCCTGTAAATAATTTATTTTTGTTATGGAATTTTGGGGGTGGCGGGGGTGGTGGCTGGCCACCATAATGTATATATATTTTTTTATTATTAGGAATAGAGGAGGTTTTCCAAACTTTAGAAAATAAGGGATATTAGGCAAATTAACGAGGCCACAATTTCGACTGCTTTCAGAAGCTAGGTTTCATGCCCTGGGGTCGGTCAAATTGTAGGACACTTAAACATGGCCCACAATCCAACTTTGACCAAAACTTTGACTGGCTCGTTCTCCCTCATACGAGCTTGGATTGGCGAACCATTTGCAACACCGCGATCAGGACAACGAGATCTACGCTTTGGTCCTAGTTCGAAACCATTCTGATCATTTTGATTTTTGAACTTCCATTAGCCCTCTTTGTCCTATGTGTATCTCTGTAGCCACCTGGATCAATCCTCCCCACTGAGGAGATTTTGGTCCTCTAAAAGCATGAAAAATAATCTGCAAATTTTATGTACCTTGTCTGCATCATAAGCGTCCTGAAAGGTATCGCTTCCATCTCCTTCACCTTTGTTCTTCGGAGCCTTAAGCGATGAGCCGACCCCTGCAACCTCTAGTACATTGTTTTGAAAATTACATGCTTGACTTTCATTACCAAAAAATGACCCAAGCGTCCCACACTTGCGACGAGTTTATAACACATACTTGGTGGTCAAGTTTACAACAACATGGACGCAATACCCTAGCTACGAAAACAAGGCCAGCATATCATTGCTGCTTCAACAAGTGATGGAAAACACATCATCACTACAACACATGATTTACAATCATAAGGCCAAACACTATTGTCTTGACATGTGATGGAAACACGACATCACTTTCACAGTTTATCATGCAACACAAAACAAGACCAAACATCATTGTTGCTTAACAAGTGATGGAAACACGACATCACTTTCACAGTTTATCATGCAACACAAAACAAGACCAGACATCATTGTTGCTTAACAAGTGATGGAAAACACATCATCACTTTTACATTTTAAAATGCAACAAATGATTTACAAAAGTACGGCCGTGAAACGCTAACATATCTAGAAACCATTTTTCACTTATCAAAGTGAATGGGTCACCTCCTTGTGGCTATTTTTCTTATCGAACAATTGTTTCGCCTGGTTTATGCACCGACACTTTCTCTTTAAGGCGCTGCTCTGGATGGAGCCTCCATCAAGTGGCTCTTTGATGGCCACTTCTGTCGCAATGACTGCGATACATCTTATTTCTCCATATTTGTTTAACCTGTTGTTGAGAGGGTCTTTCACACCTCATCCTTTTGTGTGCCGCCATTCTTTTCCAACACTTCGAAAATGTATGGATATGTAATCCAGAAAAGGTACATGTCTTTCAAAGCCATGTTTTACGTTCATTATTAACAACCTGATCATAATCAAAATTAACATTCGAATGTTGAAAGTGGTTATTCCTTTCCTTGCCATCTCTGGTGTAAGTATGGTGATGAGAGCTGGCCTCATACAAGGAAAATGCCCTCATGCAGTAGTCGCTCCAAGAGATGTTCCACTACAGGAACTCTCAGTCAAAAGGACTCCTATCAGTATGACACAGCCTCATGCATGATGATCATCCAACCAACATGGAATAAAAGGGATCTCAATGCAAACATACAAGACGACAGCACGAGTATTCCATCAACATATAACAAAGGGATCTCAAAACACAACATGACGAATCATGACAACAAGTACATCACACAGAGGATTCTACATCATATCAAGCAGGAATCATGAAAACAAGTAAGAAACAAGATCCCACATCAAACATCAAACAGGGACCTATGCAGCATAATGCATAGCAAAAGAAGTACATGAATACACTGCATATACCTCACATCCAGGGGCCATCTGAAGAAGCGGATGTCAAACTGCTGAAACTATTCAGACCATCGATCTCTTGCAGCCCAATCACTCCCATGCCAGACTCCAGAGCATGAGGAGCCTACTTAAAGGATGAAGCACTTTCTCCTATTCTGCTTGCAATTTCCAGCCCATTCTCCTGCGTACCTTCTTCTCACCCTCTTCATGACATGCTACCTTAAATAGAGAACTGTCATTCACAGACTTTAAGTTCTCCCCCTCCTTGTCAGTGCGCTCTTCCTTTTGAAAGATGCCTCAAACTGTTTCCCCATTTCCCGGGTATAACCAGGGTCTGATAAAAAAAAATCTCCCTCTGGCCCAAAGTTACTGAGCCAATCAATTGTTTCCCAGCTATCCATATTGTTCCATATTTTTTTGTGTTACTTGACCTTGTCACTGCTAATTAATTTGTTTCTGCTTGCCAAGTCTTGCAAGCCAATCTCTGTGATGCCGCCTACCAGCCTTCATGGTTGTCATAAGCAAAAAAATCCCAAGCAGTTTACCTCCTCATCTCTGGAAGTCCATGTCACCAACTTAGCCTTTTTATTTAATTAAATTTATAATGCTTAAAGCAAGCGGGAAATGTATTGAGTTATTATAGCCAACACCACATTACAAGATCCATAATTCCTCCAGGCAGTGTCATCAAATTATCTTACTCCAAAAATTAAAGGACTTGATATTGAAACCTAGAATTAGCTACCATGATGAGAATTCTCTTAGACTAGCATATCAAGAAAATTACACTTCCACCTTGTCCTTTGAAAATTAAAAAATTATAGAGAAATGGCAAGGTGATATGTTTGGAGATGGCCCAGTTTAACTCTTAGTTGCCTCCTGTACACACAGTTTCTAATCCGCCTAAAGGGTGTTTAGACTCTACATACAGAGAATAAATACAAATCTTCTTAGATAATGCACAAGATTCATGGAAATTATCAGTGGTCAATAAACCCTCTAGAGCTTAGAAGTCACTCTCAAGATAACACACATGTGAGGTATATTGGAGGCAAGAATGATAAAAATGAAACCACAATTGCAACCTAGCAATCTCACCCACCCAACACCCCTAAATTGTCTGGAAAAACAAAGAACCCAAAAAACACCACAACAAATAAAAAGCAAGCCCTGAAACTCATAACCCCAAAATTCTTGGATAAGATTTTTTTTTGAAGAGATAAAAATAATCAATGATGACATTGCAAAAAAAACTATTGATTAACCATTAACGCTCATATAAACACTCTTAGTTGATGTTTCTCAACGTTTCCTTGTATCTTGGCATATCCATTATGAACCCATGAATCAACTTGAGCATGCATAACTGAGGGTCAATCCATTTCATGTCTGGGTAGTCCCATGCAAAAGCCCCTTTATATTTCCTAAGGACTTGGATAAGTTTCTGTTTCTGGTCATTACTCAGATTACTGTTAATGTTTAGGATTTTCCCTTGCTCGATTTCAATACGCTTGCTATTATAGACAATGGTTGTTGGTATCGGTTGGTCATTAATGTCTCTCAAGGAATCTTCTTAAATCTCACTATCAAGGACTGCTTCAATTATGTGACATCTCAAATTAGACACTGGAACAGGGTGATTGATAAAGGTGTTAATGACATCATCTTCTGTTTGGTTTTTGAATTCAAGCGCATCTGCCACAGTCAACGGTGAACGAATATTTTCTTTTAAATGTGTTGTTGGTTGTTTCCTAGTTTTTACAATGGTTAGACTTGGCTGAGTAGGAGGGTATAAAGCTAGATTATTTACATCATTCCCTCTGGTTATGGTCATAGTGCCTATTCAGAAACCTATATAAGCATCAAATGTTGGTAGCCAAGGCCTTCCCAGTATTAAGGGATGTCCATCTAATCGATTTCTAGGGTTAATGATCAAAAAATCTGTCAGATATTCCCAAGAGTCCACAAAAACCATCACATCTTGTAATTTTCCTTCTGGCCTAATGACTGAATGTTTATCTAGTTCCAACAAGGTAGTGGTTGGTTCTAAGGCTGTGATACCAAGCACTTCGCAAGTTTCTGTTGTAAGAATGTTAATGGCTGCCCCTAAGTCAACTAAAGCATTGGGAAAAGAGCAGCCATTTATTTGTACTGTGACAATGGGATTTCTCGGGTCTTCGTATTTTACAGGTGTCTCTTTGCGTAGTAATAAAACAGACAAAGTTCCGATGACATGAACAGTAGGTGTTATTTTTGTTTTCCTCACAGACTTCTTTGCACACAATTATTTAATGGTTTTAGCATATATTGGAATATCTTGAATGGCCTGGAGGAGCGTGTTGGGACTCAGAATTGACCTATTTTTGACCTTATCTTTTTGCCGTATTATTATCCTTTTGCAGTCATAAGTTGAAAGCTTTTATTTTATAATGACATAATGACCCCAAGGTATGAAGTAACCTCCCGCATATCTATGTTTAATTGTTCATTGCATATTCGTGAATATCTTTATATTTATCCTTGGAAACGCTGACTAAAACTGTCAAGTAATTGCCTTCAGCTTGCAGGAATTATAATGTATAGTTGTTGTAACACCAAAAACAACAACTACGAAGTTGCTGTAACACCAAAAACAACAACTACGCAGTTGCTGTAACACCAAAAACAGCAACTACGCAGTTGCTGCAACACCAGAAGAAGCAACTCCGTAGTTGCTACAGTCAGCAACAACAATCACCTAAAGCAAGCTATTTTGTAACAGCTGCGAATAATAGATGGCAACTATTTAAAGAACCCTGACGTGGCATAATCAAGCGAGAGTCTAAAGCAAGAAGAACACAGTCGGAATGGCCTAAATCAGGAACAACATGGGGAAATGGCAAAGGAATATGAAGATCCCGAGAAGACGGTCGAAGTCAGTTACCCGATGTGTAACAGCCAGAGCTCAAGAAAGAACATATTATCATACTGTTGTAATAGCGTTATGAATTGCTTATTTTTGATAAGATGGGTTAACTGAATGGGTTGTAATACTTTATTGTAATAGATGTCTCCTCTATGAAGAGGAGACATCTACATGAAAAGGGGATTAGTTAGTGTCTATGGTTAGTCTGTAAGAGGAGATCTTGAGAACATCAGCAAGTCTGAACTTTATTGTATTCAAACCTTTTTGGCAGATGAATATAAAATTGTTTTGAGCACTTAATCTAGTGTTCGTTTTCCTGGGGAATCTTGTGAGAGGGACAGGTCCCACCTTCCTCACAAGATTCACCCATTTACTTTCTTGTCAAGTGTGTAAGTGTGCAATAGTTTCTTTCTGGTACTCTGTTTGGATTTGATAGCATTACCTCTGGTATTCTCTGTTTTGCTAGTACTCTGTTTCATTAATCATTTGAGTTTGTTTCTCACCGGTGAATGAGAGTGCAGTGTGCATTAGTAATCTGATTACAGGGGCAGGTGTTGAACGTCCCCACCTAGAGGATAGGGTCCTGATCCTCTGCCAACAGAGCATCCATCATTTCGCTTTCCAGATTTGTAGTTTTAATTAATTGCTTTTATTTTAACAAGTACTGTAATGACATAGCGTAAGAATCACGTATACTACAGCTTTTCAATGCTTTTAGATTTTAAGTACATACAGTACGCAGTAGCCTTTGGAATAAAAAGACTTTCCCTGGTTGACAATTAATGTGGTACTTGAATGTTTAATTCATAAACAATTCAACTAGCCAACATTTTGGCGTCGTTGCCGGGGAAGGCAACTAAAGAATTCTAAAAGCATTAATGGTTTCTTTGTTAAAATAATAGGTGTATGAGAGGACGCAAGAAACCTAACTTTACAGGCGGAAAAGGAGGAAGGAAGACTTACATCGACGAAATCATCTCTAAGGCCGAAGCATCACAAAGGACGAGTTCCCGGAGACCTCAGATCCAATACTCCTCACAAATAGACCAACAGACGGAGGAAGTAATAGGACATGAAAGGAAGCTGGAAGCACCAGAGTACACTGAGGAACTGGTAGAAGAACCTGAAGAAACAGAAGACACAGAAGATAAAGCGAGTGATTCAGGGAAAAGACCAATGGAGGATAACAGAATAGAAGGGAGAGGGGAAAACTCGCTCTCTACCCTAGAATTCCCTATTGGGGAGCTCCCGAGAGGAACAACCCCCATGAAAAACATCCCACTCTCGGCATTACCCAATTTTCATGGGTTATCCTCCGAAGACCCGGACGAATTCCTTTTTGAATTCGACATACTGTGTAGAAGCTATGATTACATAAGTCCTAATCAGAAGCTGAAGCTGTTTCCAGCAACACTAAAAGGGAACGCATTGAGGTGGTTTATGAGCTTAGGAGCTCAGGCAATCACCACCTGGGACCAGATGAAAGAGGGATTTCTGGCCAAGTATCAAGACTACTATCGGACAAGAGAAAGGAAGGAAGAATTGTTTAAAATGGTCCAGAAAGAGGACGAGAATTTGGAAGATTTCGTGGAAATATTACAGTATAATCTGCAGTGGTCTGATCATCCTAATATGAGTAAAGATATTTTGAAGACCATACTGCTGAAAGGGGTAAGAGATGACTGCCTGGACATGTTGAACATGCTTGGGAAAGGGGACATTTCCAAAGAACCCTTTGATGAAATTATTAAGCTCTGCATGCGGTGTTCAAGGGGAGTGGCAGGTAGATCAAAAAGCAGAGATAATGTGTATTCAAGGGTTCAGAAGTCAGCCAGTGGAGGAGCAACAAGAGCTGAGATAGGTAACTTATTAGAAGAATTTAAAACTGAAATGCTAAGCTCCTTTGCTTCACAAATTGATGCTCTGCAGGTTAAGAAGAAACAAGCAGAAGCAGAAGCTGCTCTGTCAATTTTCTGTTCAAAATGTAGAGAAAAACATCCACTCAGTGAATGTCCACTGGACAAGATACCTATATGCACAATCTACGAGAAGGATCATGAAACACAGCAATGCCCCTCTCTGCCTGGAATCAAAGCAGCACTGCAGACAACTGAAGAATAAGCTGAAGCAGTGTACCTGATGACACAGAGGAGGCAATGGCCGCAAAGACAAGGTATGAGCTCTAATACAACATTCAATCGTTGGAATAATAATTCTCCTTTTTACCCACCCATGAATCAAATGCAATACCCACCCTTCAATACAATGAACTTTCCACTTATGCAGCAACCAAATCTTCCTTTTCCTGACCCTACTATATGGAATCCTTGGGCTCCCCAGCAACCATACTTTAATCAATGGAATCCAAACTGGGCAGCCCAGCAGATACCTTTTCCTCAACAACAACAATCTCTTTCCTTACCATCTAATAATCCTCCGAATAATCAGGCAATGAGACCACAGCTGCCTGTACAACCTAACCCCAATCCAAATAATAATAAAGCCCTGCAAGTTATTGACATTCAAAATCAGCCTATCTCTCCCCTGCAATGTAATGATATTCACCTTCACTCAGGGAGAATAGTTGAACCTATTATAGATGATATTACGGACTCTGACAAAGAAGAGGCTAGAAAAGAGAAACCAGCTAACCATAGTGCTAAAATAGCAGAATCAGCACCTAACAATAACGATCAAACAATAGATCCGCCATTCCCTGAAAGGCTGACTCTCACTAAAACACCTGAACAACCTACCTTCAATATTTTAGGAGAGTTACAGAACTTGTATGTCAAAATCCCATTATTGCAAGCACTAAGGGATGTTCCTATATACGCTAGAACTATTAGAGACATTTGTATAAAAAAACCTGGAAGGAAGGCTAAAGACCCCCTCACAGTTAATGTGATGGGGGAATTAACTGCCTTAATGACTGAAAAAGATTATCCTATGAAGTATGGTGACCCTGGTCACCCTACAGTAACAGTCCAGGTCGGAAAAACCTTTATCTCTAAAGTCTTAGTAGACTTAGGAGCTGCAATAAATATCATGACACTCGAAACAGCTCAATTACTCCAGCTAAAAAACTTTATCAGGGAAACTCCAACTATCTTAGAATTAGCTGACCGTTCTACGATTAAACCTGAAGGGGTCATTGAAGACCTTATAATCTCTGTAGAATCCTGGAATTACCCGGTTGACTTTGTGGTATTACAAACTAAAACAAAGTTGGGGGGTCATCCGTTGATTCTAGGGAGACCTTGGTTGGCTACAGCAGATGCTTTCATCAGCTGTAGATCTGGATCAATGACCATCTCCAATGGACAAGAAACTAAACAGATGACCCTCTATCCTCATGCCACTCCCATGATTAATAGTGACAACTCCGTATGGGTAGACTATGAGGATGAGGAGACCCAACCGATATTAACTATTGGACAAGCTTTGACTTTTAAAGACTCCACTGAAGATGAACTAATTAGCAGTTTTATTTCTGAACCCTCTTCGGTTAATCCAGAAACATTTAACCACTTCGTTGCAATCCTAGAACCTGAATCCCAGCAGAATATGAAAGATGAAAACTTATGCCAGACAGCATTAGGCAACCCTTCCAAGAGCA
Source organism: Pinus tabuliformis (assembly GCA_031772625.1). Lineage (NCBI taxonomy): Eukaryota > Viridiplantae > Streptophyta > Pinopsida > Pinales > Pinaceae > Pinus > Pinus tabuliformis. The sequence goes on from CM062817.1 coordinate 1,026,414,641, forward strand.
GAACAGTTGAAATTGAACCTGGTAAAACGCTGAATATAAATCCTGATTTGACTGATGATGAAAAACAGAAATTAATAAAGTTACTCCAAGCAAACAAAGAGGCATTTGCATGGGATTACACAGACATGAAAGGAATCTCCCCTGAATTATGTACTCACCGAATCTATATTAAGGAGGGATCCCGGCCAGTCTGTCAACCCCAGCGAAGAATGAACCCTAACCTTAGAGAAATTGTGAAGGAGGAACTCCAAAAACTTTTAAATGCAGGATTTATATATCTAATATCTGACAGTGAGTGGGTTTCTCCACTCGTAATTGTACCAAAGAAGAATGGGAAATGGCGAGTATGTGTAGACTATAGATCATTAAATAAAGCAACCCAGAAAGATCATTTCCCTTTACCCTTTATTGATCAAGTATTGGACAATTTAGCAGGTAAGAAATTCTTCTCATTCTTGGATGGGTTTAGTGGATACAACCAAATTAGGATTGCACCCCAGGATCAGGACAAAACCACATTTACCAACCCATGGGGAACCTTTTCTTATAGAGTACTTCCATTTGGGTTGTGTAACGCTCCAGCGACATTTCAAAGAGCGGTGATAAGAATCTTTTCTGATATGTTAAACGATTCATTAGAAATATTCATGGACAAATTTACTCCTTATGGAGTGACCTTTGAAGATGCTCTGCAAAACCTTGAAAAAGTACTTAAGAGGTGCATAGAAGCACACCTTGCTTTAAGCACTAAAAAGTGCCATATGATGATGAACCAGGGTATTGTATTAGGTCATTTCATTTCATTTTTAGGAATCCAAGTCGACCCAACTAAGATTCAGGTGATTCAGAACCTTCCTATCCCTAAAACACAAACTGAGGTGAGAAGTTTTTTAGGACATGCCGGATATTACAGACGATTCATTAAGAATTTTTCTAAAATAGCTTCTCCTTTGTTTGTGTTATTAATGAAAAATGCTGAATTCAAGTGGACTGATGACTGTGAGAATGCATTCAATAAACTTAAGCATCAGTTGTCTGCAGCTCCTATTTTGAGAGGACCTGATTGGGCATTACCCTTTCATATTTCCTCTGATGCCTCAGATACGGAAATTGGAGTTGTCCTGGGTCAGGAAGAAAACAATCTCCCCTATGCTATCTATTTCATCAGCAAAAACATGACACCAGCTGAGCTAAATTATACAGTAACTGAGAAAGAATTTTTAGCAGTTATTTATGCTATTAATAAATTTCGGCATTATATTACTGGCTATACTACCTTTGTGCATACTGACCACTCAGCCATCAAGTATTTAATGAATAAATCAATTACAAATGCTCGAGTCACCATGTGGTTATTACTATTATAGGAATTTGATATCACAATTGTAGATAGGCCAGGAAAATAAAATGTAGTTGCTGATTTTCTTTCTCGTTTAAAAACTGATGAAAATGTTCCAGTAGATGATTCTTTTCCTGATGAGTATCTATTTGCAGTATCTGCTCACTCACCTTGGTATGCAGACATTGCCAATTATCTAGTTGCAGGAAAATTACCATCACACCTATCACACAGGGAAAGAAGGAAGATCATCCAGCAAAGTGCTAGGTACAACTGGATCAGCGGGTGTCTGTTCCACACAAGAATAGATAAAGAAATTAGGAGATGCGTTGGGGAAGACGAGATTTATGATATATTGAAAGCTTGTCACGATGGTCCTTGTGGAGGACATTTTGCAGATAAAAGAACAACTCACAAGGTACTTAGAATGGGTTATTATTAGCCATCACTTTTTAAAGATGCTAGAAAATATGTGAAGGCTTGTGACAGCTGTCAAAGAATGGGCCAGCCCAACCATAGGGATGAAATGCCACTCAATCCCCAGGTAACTCTCGAACCCTTTGAGAAATGGGCATTAGATTTCGTGGGTCCCATTAATCCTCCATCTAATCAAAGAGTTTATATTTTAGTATGCACAGATTACATGACTAAATGGGTAGAGGCCAAAGCACTCATTAAAGCTAATGAGGAAGCAATACTAACATTCTTATTTGAGGAAATCTTTGTTAGATTTGGACTACCCAGAGAATTAGTCACTGATGGAGGACCTCCTTTCAATTCTCATGGTTTCAAAGATACGCTCCAAAAATATCATATCAAGCATAAGATGACCACACCATACCACCCCCAAGCAAATGGGCAGGTGGAGAGCACCAACAAGGTCATAGAAGCTATCTTAACAAAAAAGAGAAAGGAGAATAGAAGGGACTGGTTTCAGCGCTTGCCCGAGGCTCTTTGGGCCTACAGAACCACTTGGAGAAACACAACAGGATTTTCACCCTATGAATTGGTTTTTGGAAAGAATGTTATTTTTCCTGTAGAGTTTGAGATTAAAACCTTAAGAACTGCCTTAGCTGTTAACCTTGATTTAACTGATGCACAGAGAGCCAGGTTGCAGAAGTTGCAGGAATTGGATGAGAAAATACTGGATGCCGTCCATCAAACAACTATGATACAGCAACAAAGGAGCAGATGGCATGACAGAACTATCAAGCAAAAGCAATTCCAGAAAGGTAACTGGGCTCTACTTTATGATTCACATTTCGAGAACTTTCAAGGGAAGCTGAGAACAAGATGGTTAGGGCCATACGAAGTGGATACTGTTTTCCCAAATGGAACGGTTAGACTTTTAACAATTGATGGAAGCAGAACACCACTGTTAGTGAATGGCTATCGACTTCGGTTATATCAGCGGCCGGTTTCCAAAGAGGACTTTAAAGCCAGTTGCATGGCAATAAAACAGTACTCTTTTCCAGGGGAACTTGCTGTCCCTCAAAGCACTTGAATTTCTATTATTTATGTAATTTTTAGGATTAGACATTTTTTTTTTCTTAGAAACTGATAAATCCTGCCAAGGATTGCGATATTACATCTAAGTATTTTGCAGGTGTTAGCATTGGGAAATAGCTGAGAACAAAATCCTCGAAAGGAATTACTGTGTGGACTCTGAATTCCTGTTGCTGCAACACCACTTCCTGTTGCTGCAACACCACTTCCCGTTGCTGCAACACCACTTCCCGATTGCTGCAACACCACTTCCCGTTGCTGCAACACCATCCCTGTTACTGCAACACTATTTCCCGTTGCTGCAACACCATCCCTGTTGCTGCAACACCATTTCCCGTTGCCGCAACACTATCCGTGTGCTGCAACACCATCCCTGTTGCTGCAACACTAGTTCCATTACTCCAGCACATTCCTCGTTTTCACAAACGTTTTCCCCCAATCCCTGTTGCCCCAACGGTAATTTTCTGTTGCTGCAACACCAGCCCCGGTGCCACGATATTGCTTCCCGATCACGAAATATCCTTCCCAGCAAAATTCCCTCACGAACAAATCCTGATAAAATATACCACCTCTCGTGATGATTACAACACCTTACTATCACTTCCCGTCATTATCATTACAAATCACCCATATTCCCATGCTTTCAGATCCGTGGTAATTATTATAATTTGACAGAAGACAGGAAAAGACTTTTTGACGCAGCGATAAAAAAGGTAAAGTACGAAGGTATGCATGTTTATGAATGAGCATTAAATAATAGATAATGCGGAAAAAGGTTGATAGATCCATCAAATGATTGCATTCCCAATCATATCATTTACACGTAGGAAGGGGGGGGGATTACCAAAGCAATTCTCATAATGACAAACCACGCCAACCACCGCCACCCTTAATTCTCCCGGTCGTATGTAAAAGCTACGGCATGTTACCATTTGTGATGTATACTCTGAGTTGAAATCGGTAGCTTGGCTCTGAATTCTGAAGATTCACCGAGACAACAGCCATGGGAGGAACCCTCATTACTCATGAACCTGGCACGACAGCAGTCCTGGAACTCTTTCTGGAAATTTACCAAATTTTCTTGCAAGCTGGATGGATAGAGTATTTCAGGATACTTCCGGACTTTGACGAGCAACAAGTCCTGGAATTCACATGCAATTTTACAGAAGGATTCTCTGTCTTCTAAGGAATTCAAGTTCCAGTCACGGAAGAAATCATAGCTGAAGTCACCGGACTACCAGCCACTGTCACACGGTGGTTCAGTAGAAAGCACCTGATTCTGAATGCACAGCAAGACTTTCTCCGACCAGGCGAGGAAGTAGAAACCAAGGGCAGAGGTGTAGCACTGCGGTCGTTACCTCAACCATGGCCAAAAGTAGCGGAATTCGTTAAGAAATATCTGACGTGCGAAGGTCGTTACCAGGTAATCTACCAGCACGACTTCGTCCTGTTAAATCACTTAAGAAATGGTCAATTATTGAACATGCCATATTATTTGCTGGGTTGTCTCAAAAATATGTCACGATATGCTATGAAAGTGAAGCATCCAGTTCTCTCCCTAAAACACCATCGCTTAGCCCAATTGCTGATTAACAGAGCTCTCGCTCTAAACATCCCTCCACCCCCCATTAATCCCCATCTGGAGGAAGGAATTCCACAGACTAAGCATGAAGGTCCTCATCAAGAAGAGGAAACTCTTCGTCAAACCGAGGACACACCTCAGTAAGACCAAGAGCTTCCTCAACAAACGGACGACATGCCTGAACAAATCCCTTTGGAAAACCCTCAGCAAACAGAGCATATTCCTGAACAACCCCAGCAAACACCCCTGCATGTTACTGAGAATGAACAAGCAACAGCGGAATTAACCACATCTCCCAAAAGAACCAGTCCTTCCGCTCCCATACTCAGTATTTCTACTGATGATTCCGACGATAATATCCCAATTACTCAGCTTAAATGAAAAATGTAGCAGGTAAAGAAAACCCCAGCAAAAAGAAGAAGAACTAGGGTTTCAACCAAAGCACCTACTACCCCGACTACTGTCCCTAGCTTAAAGGCCAGCAGGAAGAGAAAAACACCTCAATTCCCTGCTTCCCTACCAAAACGGAAATCGGTAGTAGTTGAATCCCCTAATTCCTCCAGTTCACCACCCATCGCTTTAAGAACCCGCACTCCAGCCACTCCTCGAAACTCCTCTCCCTCACCCACAGAGGCTGAGATGCAGAGTATTCATAGCTTCATGGCATCATATCTTAAGACAGCTGATACACAAGAACCAGCTGCCGACACCCAGAGTGATAGTGACCAAGTGGCTGCAACACAAGAAACAGCCACTACCCCAGGTGATACACAAGAACCACCTGTGGGGAATACTAATAAAATTGACGAAGCACAACCTCTGCCTCCACTGGAATCTACTGTCCCATAGGATCAACCTACTATAACCGCCCTACAAGAAGAAATTGAGTTTCTGAAATCTCAGATTCAGGACTATTAGGAAGAGATAATAAGGGTCAGGGAAGCATATCAAAAAGAATTCATCCTGCATGTTTTAGCAAGAGTAGCTTCTGCAGCAGAGAAAAGCAAAGATAACGAATATATGTGTACAAATTGTGGTGAAATATATACTCAAGCAGTATATAAGGTAGTACAAGAACCAATGAAGGAAGCCTCCGCTGCTGAAAATGAAACAAAGGAGTCTGCTGATGCAGAAATAGAAATCCCACAACACTCTGCTGAGATAGAAAAACCTGTTGACACACAAGAAACAACAGGTCCTTTAGAAGAAATGCAGGCAGAAAGACCTATTGACACACAAGAACCAACAAGATCTTCAGAAGAAGTGCAGTCAGAAAGACCTGTTGACACACAAGAACCAACAGGATCTTCAGAGGAGGTGCAGACAGAGAGACCTGTTGCTACATAAGAACCAACAGGATCTTCAGAAGAAGTGCAGTCAGAAAGACCTGTTGACACACAAGAACCAACGGGATCTTCAGAGGAGGTGCAGACAGAGAGACCTGTTGCTACACAAGAACCAACAGGATCTTCAGAAGAAGTGCAGTCAGAGAGACCTGTTGCTACACAAGAACCAACAGGCCCTCCAGAGAGCATGCAGGACCAATATCAAGAACTTACTGACACACAAGAACCAGTAAGTTCACCTCAAACTGCACAAGATCAAGGACTTACTGACACACAAGAACCAGTAAGTTCACCTGAAACTGCACAAGACCAGGAGCTTACTGACACACAATAACCAGTAAGTTCTTCAGACACTGCACAGGAAGAAAAGAAAGAGGAGAACAAGGATTCACCCCAGCCTACCCAATCTGCTATAGAACCAGGAAATGAAGAAGGAAACACTGAAAGTGTTATGGAACAAGAAGAAGACATAGAAGAAAATGAGGAAAAAGGTACAGACTCACCCCGGCTTACCCAGAGTATTATGGAGGAAGAAGAAAAAGACACAGACTCATCACGGCCTACCCAGATTATTATGGAAGAAGAAATAATTTTAGGAGAAAATGAAGAAAAACTGGACTCACCTAGCCCTATTCAAGTTGCCAAGGAGCTAGAAGAAGAAGAAAAAGATACAGACTCATCACGGCCTACCCAGATTATTATGGAGGAAGAGCAAATAGTTTTAGAAGGGAACAAAGAAGAATTGAATTTTCCCAGCCTGAGTCAAACTGCCAACGAGCAAGGAGAAGTCGAAGAAAAAGGGACAGATTCGCCCCGGTCCACCAAAATCACTTTGGAGAAAAATGGATTAGTCCAACAGGAGGAGGAAATTGTAGTCAGAGATGAAGAGAAAGATGCTGGATCATCCTAGCCCACTTCAACAGAGCAGATGACCCTGATTGACGCATGTATACAAACAGAACTCCCCACTATTAGTGATGCATGTATAGAAACAGAAAGTTTTCAGGAATTAAAAGGTAGGTGGTGGAGAGAATATCAGAAGTCTCAAGGCAAAGCATTTGAACAACAAAAGGGGACCTGGTTTGATCATGCTTATAAGAACTGGGAAGCACTGGAACAGTGTAGGGCCCAGTATAAAGAAATCAAGGAACTAAAAAATAGAATGTCCCAGATGTTTGAGTTATGTCAAAGAATGCTTGCCACAAGGAAACCCTCTTTTAACTATGCTACATTTTTTAGGGAAAGACTTGCATTCATACAGCTGAAGGCTGTCAAAGAAGGGAGGCCTCATCAAGTGGTCACAGCAGAGCAGTTTATGCAGACCTTTGCAGAGGCATCCAAAAACGATCAAAACCTGCTATGTGAACTATACCTCCATAATGAGGCCGTGTCTGAAGAAAGGAACATGAACATGATACCTGTAGTTGGTGACATTCAATTGAGAGCCTTCATCTCCTTTTTGGCTAATCAACTTACCTGGCAGAATGCCTATGTCTCAGCCCATCAGAACGAACAGAATTGTCTTCTGTGGATTCGAGCTGAACCACAGAACGCTGCCACTTTCATTTCACAACACTTAAAAATGGTAAGCGATCCTGATATGAAGGATCATGTCATGAAACTGCAAATAGAGGTCCTAACAGACTGTCAACATTATGTATAGACCAAAGCATCCTTGGCTGTTAAAGCAAATAAACTGTTTTGGGATAACTGCCCCGCAGAAAGGCAGGAATATCACCCGTATAACCCATCAAATCTACAGGTAGCACTTTCAAGGGTACCTCGGTATGTTGAATGCATGCAGCGTTGTGCTAAAAATTGTATGGGTTATAAATTTAAGTTCCCACTTTTATAGTTGTCTGGTGATCAGTATAAGGGCCAGTTTGGACTTTCTAACAGAGAAGAAGCGGCAGCATGGAAGCATATACAAACTGTTTGTGGTTTCAGAAAGAAGTTTGATGTTACTCCCTACAGCTATTGTCTTAGTAATCTGCATTGTTCATCCCAGTTCTCTGACTCAGACTCAGAGTAGCCATTGCATGGGGACATGCAATCTCTTCAGTTAGGGGGGATGTTGGGACTTAGAATTGACCTATTTTTGACCTTATCTTTTTGCCGTATTATTATCCTTTTGCAGTCATAAGTTGAAAGCTTTTATTTTATAATGACATAATGACCCCAAGGTACGAAGTAAACTCCCGCATATCTATGTTTAATTTTTCATTGCATATTCGTGAATATCTTTATATTTATCCTTGGAAACGCTGACTAAAACTGTCAAGTAATTGCCTTAAGCTTGCAGGAATTATAATGTATAGTTGTTGTAACACCAAAAACAACAACTACGCAGTTGCTGTAACACCAAAAATAGTAACTACGCAGTTGCTGCAACACCAGAAGTAGCAACTCCGTAGTTGCTACAATCATCAACAGCAATCACCTAAAGCAAGCTATTTTGTAACAGCCGCGAATAACAGATGGCAACTATTTAAAGAACCCTGACGTGGCATAATCAAGTGGGAGTCTAAAGCAAGAAGAACACAGTCATCATGGCCTAAATCAGGAACAACATGGGGAAATGGCAAAGGAATATGAAGATCCCGAGAAGACGGTCGAAGTCAGTTACCCGCTGTGTAACAGCCAGAGCTCAAGAAAGAACGTATTATCATACTTTTGTAACAGCGTTCTGAATTGCTTATTTTTGATAAGATGGGTTAACTCAATGGGCTGTAATACTTTATTGTAATAGATGTCTCCTCTATAAAGAGGAGACATCTACCAGAAAAGGGGATTAGTCAGTGTCTATGGTCAGTCTGTAAGAGGAGATCTTGAGAACATCAGCAAGTCTGAACTTTATTGTATTCAAACCTTTTTGGTAGATGAATATAAAATTGTTTTGAGCACTTAATCCAGTCTTCATTTTCCTGGGGAATCTTGTGAGAGGGATAGGGCCCACCTTCCTCACAAGATTCACCCATTTACTTTCTTGTCAAGTGTGTAAGTGTGCAATAGTTTATTTCTGGTACTCTGTTTGGATTTGATAGCATTACCTCTGGTATTCTTTGTTTTGCTAGTACTCTGTTTCATTAATCATTTGAGTTTGTTTCTCACCGGTGAATGAGAGTGTAGTGTGCATTAGTAATATGATTACAGGGGCATGTGCTGAACGTCCCCACCTGGAGGATAGGGTCCTGATCCTCTGCCAACAGAGAATCCATCATTTCGCTTTCCAGATTTGTAGTTTTAATTAATTGCTTTTGTTTTAACAAGTACTGTAATGACATAGCGTAAGAATCACGTGTACTACAACTTTTCAATGCTTTTAGATTTTAAGTACATACAGTACACAATAGCCTTTGGAATAAAAAGACTTTCCATGGTTGACAGTTAATGTGGTACTTGAATGTTTAATTCATAAACAATTCAACTAGCCAACAGAGGGCTATTTTTATACAGAGATTTTTGAGTTCACCTAGAACATCAAAGTCAGGATATTCAATTGGTCGAGGTATCATCAATATTTCTGGGAGCGAGGGAGAAGTAATTATAATTTGATCATGATATTTCTGCCTGACTGTATCTTCTCCCTGTTTTATTTTCTTGTCATCTATAGTCGAAGGCTTATCTAGATGCGTTTCTTTAACTTTAGGTTGCAGATTTTTGTCCTGATCTGGAGAAATTATGCGTCCAGTTCTTACTTAAGTTCATTACATTCTCTCAACTCAACTTCAGGGTCTAGAATCTCAATAATTTGTATTGACTGGATTGGTTTGTTGTTAGGATTTGGGTTGGGTTGAGCTGGGAGTTGCGGTCGTATATTAGGTTGAGGATTTTGCTGCAACGTGTAAGGTGCTAGTAAATTTGGTTGAGGCATAGGAACTGTCCCCATAGGCTGGTTTGCGGATCGTTGCCAATTTGGTTGCCAGTTATGATTTTGTGAGGTATAAGGAGACCATTGAGAGGAATAGGGGTTGTTTTACCAGAATGGTGGAGGGTAAGAAGAATTTGGCCAATTATTATTTGGATTTGATTGGTTGGGCCATGATGGCATAGAAAATGCTTGAGGTGGCCAGGTAGAGAAAGGTGGCTGGTTCTGCCATGCTGCCCCTGGATACTGCTGAGAATTAAATTGCGAGGAAGGAAAGAACAAAGAAGGTTCTGTAGGCATACCTGTCGGACGTGCTTTCCATTGACGACGTTGGTTCAACAGATATATTGATTCCACTTCCTCTTTTGCTTCCTTGAAAACTGCTTTTAACCTAGGAAGCAATGGACAACTTTCCATAGCATGATCCTTAGTGAAAATGGCGCATGTTTGTATCATATCTAGTAGAAATTCTCTATGATTGTGTTTCTTTATGAAACGTGGATAGAAAATAGCCAGGTTCTGTTCTACTTCAACCTATTTTCATTTGGCTTGCATGATATTCAATTGTGTCGTCAAGGTCCCCAAGATATCAATCTTGAAATCTTCCAACAGATTGTTGATTTCAACTTGTGTAATGCTTCCCCCTGAGGCTTTGCTGTCTCTAGCGATTGCACCTCATCCAGTTGGTTTCAGCCTTGTACTACCTCTGGAACACCTAATGCACAATTGTATAATATTTTCATAATATTCTTGATAAATATCACCCTTCCCCATTAAATTTAGTGTTTCTACCCATTGGTCTTTCATACCTTTGATCATCGTAGTTTTAAGAACTTCAAGAGGAAAATTTGCATAACGAGATCTTTGCAAATTATATTGAAAACATTCTACATATTCTTCAAGAGTCTCATTAGTATTAGCTACCATTTGAAATATTTCATCCTTCAGTTCTCTAGTTCGACAATAATCTTGGTATTTTTTTAGAAAGGTTGTTTTCATTTGGTCCCAATCATTGATGGTACCTCCACCAAGCCCCATAAACCAATGTAGAGCTGCTCCTTTCAGAGTAGAGGGAACAACTTCAGCTTCTGGGGGTCGATAGTGTATTTACAATCCCTACATAAAACATTGAATTCGAAAAGGAATGCATCAGGATCCTCTGAAGTTAGCCCATGAAAGGTAGGAATATTCTGTAATGGAATAGCTTTCATGGGAGAATTGACAATTGTATCAAAAATAGGGTATTGTAATGTAGAGGTCTGAGGCTATTTTTTATTATTAGCCATTTGATAAAAAATATGCCAATATTCTTCAGGGATTTCTGGAGTTGGAGATTTGTTCCTAGGGGATTCAGAAGAGACTTTTAGAATGGTTTTAACAACGCTACCTTGGTCTGGAATACTGGGTGTCATCTGTTCAACTACTACTTCAAGATATTTGGGTTTTGATGATTTAATCTTTTCAACATTACCTGTTTCTCCCTCTCCTTCATGGAGGTTGCAAGAATTCCCTTCTTGTAAAGGGTTAGGCTGTAAGTTTTACGTGTTCTGAAAACTTTTTTCAGACCCTTTAGTCTTGTTGTGAATATTAGCATCACCTACAGATGGTGATCCTGCGGCCTGAAGGGTTACAGTATGATTTCTTGTAGAAACGGTTCGGGGTCCTACTGATGACTGAGACCCAGCTGTCCTGATGATTTCGTCAATGAAGGTTGATCGTCTAAGGGGCACTGATCCCTTATATTTTTCAGATATGGGTGGAGGAAGAATATATTTTTCTACTCTTTTCTTCTTAGTCATTCACACATAAATTCAAACATTTATTTCTACTTTAATTCCTATGCAATTTTTCTGAAAAGCGGGCAAAGGAGCAAGCACTTTACTTGTTCTTACGTAGTTTCTTACCTTCCTTTTTTAATACCCAATTCTTTCACAACAAACAAACATCAAACATCTATTTCTACTTTAATTCCTACGCAATTGTGTTGAAAAGCGAGCAAGGGAGCAAGCACTTTACTTGCGTGTACACAGGTTCTTACCTTCCGTTTTTAATACCCAATTCTTTCACAACAAACAATTATAAAACACACATCACCTTCTGTGAAATGGAAACACTCTCGCCGGCAATGGCGCCAAAATGTTGGGTGCATATAAGGTGTCTTTTAGAACTCCTAAATGCTTCACCTTAATTATCAACCTGGGTAAGTATTTTTGTTTCAAGAGTGTACACAATATGTGCAAGTGATGGAAATCGTTATATCTACTGAGAGTAATGCTTTGAAATAACTTATTGATTTCAATACAAGAGTAAATGGATCAAACCATAACTATCAAACTTTAACTTCAAACCATAACTATCAAACTTGTAACTTCAAGGAAATTAACCTATTCAAGCACCAAAACTCAATCTTAATCAAGAAGTTCTAATTGCAATTACATCAACCTAGTGCACCATAGCAATAACAAATCTCTTTCAACTGAATCTAAACTTCTGCATAAAATTAATACACTTGATCTAACCAATAACACTCTGGCTTTCAATTAACAAGAAATGATTCTTACCTAATAATTAAATTGATCTACGACATGAATAAATAAAACCAATCGATAGAAATAAGAATTAATGCAATGAATACACAGACTCAACACTAGTGAAAGTAAATCAATCGTAAAGCTATGAAACAGAGTAATTAAACTTGCAGCAAAAGAAAGGTAAACTATAAAATAGGGAACATCAGTGAAATCCACCAGTGACTGGGCCCAAGCCGCTAGTGATTACTACTTAATTACTTCAGAATATTGCGAATGAACAGCAAAGCGAATTATATATTATTCATCAAATCCAAATGTCATTACAGCACAATGTATCCTTCAGAATAACACTCTGTATATTAAAATTACAACTGAAGTAAAAAGGCGAAAAGTTAAGTCCCTCTATTCTATTCGTTTTTCCCCTCTTATAGTCAAAGAGGAAAAGAGATAAATGTGATTCCTCAGGATAAGGAGATCCTGAGGAATTCGCAACCAAATACTATTATCAAACAGTCTTCCATCTTGCGTTGATCCTCCTGATTCGCTTCTTGATTTGATTGCGCTCTTTTCTCCTTGTTTAGCCTTTGTTGTTCAATAGTTTGAAAAACAGTTGTTCCATTCACTAATTTCTGCATAAAAAGCAACGAAAGTTAGTTTTGACAGCCAAATCACATCAAAAGAAGTTTCGTTCACTTCTTATCGAAATTCTGTCAAAACCTTATTACATCATGGCACAAATACATAAAAAGGAGGAAAAAGATAGTGTAATCAAGAGTAAATTTATACCTGTTGCACAACCCAACAGTGGGGTGAGATATTTTTCTCTCTAATTATTTATGTCAGATACTTTCTGATTGGATTGCTAGTTGGGCATCCATAGATTGTACTTAGATTTCACTACTACATAATAAAGTAAAACCCTCATCTTTTTGCATCAATTTTCCCAATGTTGGGTTTTTCCAAGGACATTTGTCCAAAAACAACAGTGTTAATTTTATGTGTATGTGCTAGTATTTTCTCAGTTCCAACACTATTTATTTCCACAATTTTTATTTGTGAAGGTTGAATTGTATTTATTTCGATGTTGTCGTAGCAATAAACCGAATAATTAATTTATCAGTTAGAAGAAATAATACCAGTTTTTGCAATAAGATTATGGTTTTTGGATTTTTCACAACCCTGGCCCAGATGGCAAGGGTATTGAATTTTTCCTGGGTATTTATGAAATTATGAGTAGTGATTTATTAGATGTGGTTAAATAATCTTGTTTGAATCATCATATGCTCCTTTCTTTAAATTCTACTTTCATTAATCTGATTCCTAAAGTGGAATACCTTATTTCCTTTGATGATTTTAGGCCTATATCTATCTATAATGAAGTATACAAAGTCATTACGAAGTGATTTCCCTTCGTCTCAAACCATTCTCTTGGCCTCCATCTCCAAGGAGCAATTTGATTTTGTTGAAGGCATACAAATTCATGAAGTAATTGGGGTGGCTCAAGAAGGCCTTCATAGTCTGAATACTATGAATCTCAAAGGTGTTATATTAAAACTTGACTTATCAAAGGCCTCTGATCAGGTTAGTTGGATGTATCTTTGGTTACTTCTAACACATGTGGGCTTCAATATTGATTTCATTACATGGGTTATGAGTTGCATTCAAATGGTATCTTTTGTTGTGCTTATTAATGGTGTTTCTTCTCCCTTCTTTCATGTACAAAGGGGTCTTTGTCATGGGCGCCCCCTCTCACCTTTATTATTTCTTATAGTTGTTGAGGGCCTTAATCGGATTTTGGGAGAGGTGAAAAACAATGGGGATTTTTAGGGATGCATGGTAACTCGAGCCTTGGATTTTTCTCACCTTATTTTTGTCGATAATATTCTCATATTATGTAATGGAGATATCCAAGAGGTATGTTGAAAAACTGTCAAAAATGATTTCTTCTAGTTTCAAATCTAGAAGAGGATATTTTTCGACAAATTATTGATCTACTTCTGAAGGATTTCTCTCATCTATATGGTGGCCTTAAATATTTGTGTTTTATCCTAAAAACCAACACTTACAGAATGATGGATTAACATTGGTTGATCACAAAGGTTTAGAAGCATATAAATATATGGTGTCACATACAGATTTCTCGAGTTGGCTACTTGGTTCTTATCAAATATGTTCGCGAAGCAATTTATGCTTATTGGTCTTCTCTTGCCTAGATTCTAAAAGGTGTTTGGGAGTGTATTAGGTTGGTTTGTTTCAAATTTTTATGGTCTGGATCAAATTATGATGTCACCCTCCCATGTGTGGGATGGGATAAAATAAGAAAGCCCAAGGCCTTGGTTGGTTTGGGCTAGAAGAACATATTTCTCTTCTCACATGCTCTTGATGCAAAATGTGGATGACGTCTTCTTACTACCCAAAGCCTATGGCCCACAATTTTTATTGAAAAATACATTTCTCCATTCTCGGTGGAGGATTGGGTTCATCGTGCGGATAAAACTCACCTAAACATCTCTAGAATTTGGTGTTCTATTGTAAATACCTTTGAAACTATCTATAGTTGCATGGTTTGGAGAGTTGGATCGGGTCTTTGGGTTCATCTGGGTATGGATCCATGGCCTGGATCCCATCATGATCATCTTCTTCCTTATCCAATAATCAACTTTCTTTAGGATCGTGTGATATCAAATTATCTCACATTGTTGATCTGACATCTACTTCTATTTGGAGGCAAGGGTGGAAATCTGTGGCAGATTTGGGAATTCCAGATCCTTTCACTAGTTAGTGGAATAATTTCGTTAGCGCTCTTTGATTGGGCCATGTTCATCTATCAGACAAGGACGATGAAATCATTTGGTTTGGAGCCACGAGAGGGATTTATTCTCTAAAATATGGTTATAATTACAATTCATCTTAGTGTCATCCAAATGATACACTATGGTGGTAACCAATTATATGGAAATCCAAATTCCCACCGAAGGAAAAAATCCTAACGTGGTGTATTATGAACAGGAAGGTTCCTACATGGGATGTACTTCAAATTTGTTATTCTATTGGCCCTATATGGTGTGCTCTTTGTCAAGATGAGGAGGAGTATATCACTGACCTCTTCATGAATGTCTCTTTTAGCCACGTAATTTGGGACCTCTGTAGATTTGCATAATCTCAAATTAGTCCTTGGATGGGTCCATCTATTTAATCCACTTAGCAATACTGGCTCTCTCTCTTGTCCTCCCACACTTTCAAGGCCCTTCCATTAATCATATGTTGGGGCATTTGGGTAGCTCACAATAGAGCTATATTCTAGGATCATATATCTTCTCATAGGATTATAGTCGTTGAAGCAATGGTGATCCTCAGTCACTCCATAGGAGAAAGAAGTTCATAGGGTGTGTGAAATAATGGCTAAACAACTCGATGAACTAAATTGTGGGCATATTTTGACAGTGCTTCAATTGATTTGGGTGGGAACAACAAGGGGTGATTTTATTCTTCATCTCACTTCTAACATCTATTTTCATGTATCTGTTGGTATGGGGGTTGGATCAAATGACTATGCTGAAATTCTTACTTGATGGAACCTATTTGTTTTTGCCATAGAACAGGGTGCATCTCATTTACAACTTTTTGGAGACTCCAAGCTTGTGATCCACTTGTTGAATGACACTTAATATTGCATAAATTTTCTTTTATCACCCTTCTGGATGAAGTTATGATATTAAAAAATATGTTCTCATATTTTTAATGTCAACATATACACATGGAATTAATTTAATGTTCATATGGCATCTCCAAACAAACTCTTAATCTGGTAAAGGATTATTGGCAGATCACCGAATTTCATGGAGGCAGATCACCGAATTTCATGGAGGAACCTCAACTACAACTTCTCTCAGCCGATCTCCTGCACATATTTCTAGTCAGCGATTGTGATATGATTGTTGGGATCTATGATAATTTGTATATACAATTTTTTCCTTTCTTCTATTTTTTCTCTAGACATTATTCATCTTGATCTCTATTTAGAATTGTTTTATGTATTATTTTTGGGACTCTCTATGTGCTCTTGTTGGATGATCTTCATGATATTTTTGTATTTTGGGGACAATAGTTAGTATATGAGCCCGATTTGATATATTATGGTAATATTGAGTGATTGATTGATAAATATGCATACATACAACAATGTGTCTACAAAATGTAATTTTTATTATCTCTGTTGACACCTAATCCGAAACAGATGAGGTGAAGCCGGACAGTCATCTAGAAGATGAACTGATCCGTTTCTTGTGTATATATAAATAATAGTTGTCTAATGAGAAATTGTCAGTTCTGTCTTGCACTCATAAATTGCTAGAGTTACCCTGGCCTGACATGGTATCAGAGCTCAGGTCCCAGTGCTTAAAATAGTAGTAACTCCTGTCTTGAGAGCTGCTCTGGCGTGATTCCTTGGCTCTGGCTCTGCCTTTGCCTGAATCCGCTGCCCCTCTGACCAGAATTCTCTGCGCTGCCTCTGATTTCCCTGCGCTCTCTGACACTGCCCTCTCATGAGACTGCGCCCTCTGCATTTGAATAAACGTTTGTATCTCTGCGGCTTTCTCTAATGAATGCATCCATTATGAGAACTCCCTTGTGCGTTCCTGGACATACCTGTGCGTGATTCTTTGCAGAATCCCTAAAACTCTGTCACGGCTTTCTCTAAGAGATTCTGGCATAAACGTATTGTCATCTCAATCTGAATCGAAAGTAGGGTCTCCTGAATTGCAGAGTTTACTTGCTTGACGGAAAGAGTTCTAGATTCATCGTTTGTGAAGATGGAATGGTGATTGAATTCGGTGCCGCTGTGGAGGAACGTTGAAGCCTGAAGCTTGCTCATTGAAGCCTGAAGCTCTGCAGATTAAACACGACATGGATTGCTGTGACATGATGTATTGAAGCTGCGGCCTGCGTTTTTATTACTGTGACATGCTGTATTGAACTTTGGTCCACGGGAACGCTTCGGTCCTTGCAAAAGATGGTGGGTGTACCAATATTCCCGTCGCCTATGGTAAATCAAATCGCACAGTCCTTCATTTAATCTCCCATACACATATATATTGCATCTCCATTGACCTCCGTATCTGCATAATCGAGGTTATATTATAGTTGAAGAAATATTCGTGCAAAGTTCATGCGGAACCTGTTTGAAGACTGAAATGGGTGACTGCGTTTTCATTGACTGTGCAATGGTGACAGCATTTTCATGGTTCCGTTGAATGTTTTTTTTTAACGCATAAGTAACATCAAAGACTATGTGTGTGTGAGATATATATTATGCGTTGAATGTTTAACATCAAAGACTATGTGTGATATATCGTTGAATGGTTTTTGAACGGTATGTAATGTATGATGGTAGTTATTGTCAATAAAGCAGAAAATGGAAATGCCGTTGCTGGTATGCATTGGTTTCTGCGCTGGCCTGCTACATTATTTTTTTGCAGAGCGAACGGATGTGGATCATATTTCATACTGACATAGTGACATAGGTACAAGAGAGATGATTTTAATGGTAGTATAATGTGTGCCATTGCTATGTATTTATGACAGCAGTTTTAATATTGTAAGCAGTTTTCAAAGGGGTCATATAAGCAGTTTCAAAAGCATTCAAGGTCATATTAGCCAGAACAATTTCACAGTTTGTTTTTTTATGCTATATTGAAGCACAAAGTAATATAATAATTCAATGAAATTCTGATGCCTTCTGCCACATATTAGAGGGATTTAAAGGTTGTAAACTGAGGATTTTTTAACAGAAGTCTTTTGTCAACAGAAGTTTTTTTGGCAGAGATATTTTTTTTTACAGAATGCATTCAATCATTTCAATGGTCGGAATAGTTCTCACTGGCAAGGAGAACTATTCTGAATGGTCCCGGATGGTAAAACACACCCTTATATACAATGAACTGTGGAAAGGAGTGTGTGTCGGAGAAGAAGACAGAGACCCTGTGTAGCCCACATCAGACAAAGAACTCGCCATTTGGGAAAACAAGAACAGCAAAGCCTTTGCATTGATCGCAGCATCTGTAAATGAGGAAGTAAGTCGTCATATTTCATCCTATTCCACTGCCTTTGAAGCTTTACAAAGCTGAAAGAACTCTATGATACACATTCTGCACTTGAAGTTGTTCAGCTCATGATTAAACTCTTTACCCTTGAACTAAAAAATAATGATCTTCTTACTCTTGCTTCTGAAATAAAGTCTATAGTGCATGATATTAAATCCACTAAGGTTGAGTTGGATATCTCTCTTATTTCCTTTCTCAAAGCACTCTATCCTACCTACTCTAACTATCTTGAGTCTTTACAAGCAAATGGAAATCTTAAAGATATAACCTTTGACACTCTTGTGAAAAAGTTTGCTGAAAGAGAGAAAGCCTTTGGAAAGAAAATAGTCCCTGAATCTTCTGAAGAGACTGTTTGCCTTGCTCATAAAGAAAAGCATCCTGCTCAAGATTCTACAAGAGGAAGAGGTGGACGAAGAGGAAGAGGAAGATACTTCAGAGGCAGGGGGGGCAGACATCCTCAAGCAGAAAAGGCAGATCTGCATTGCATTCGCTGCAAATGAAATGGATCACATGATGCTTCTACATGCAAGCTACCATGGGACAAAGTTGAGCAGAGAAGAAATCAGCAAAAAGGTAAAACTGATGACACAGACAAAGGTAAAGCACCTGAATCCGCTCACTATATTGAGGCACAATGTAACATTGGAGTAAATGAAGATCTATTTAATGCTTCACTTACTTCTTCGAAAAATGACTGGTTGCTTGATTCAGGAGCAACCTGTCATATGACTCATAGGAAAGATTTCTTTGAATATTTCACTGACAATGTTGATGGAGCAGTATACTTTGCAGATCAGTCAAAAATCAAGCCATCAGGGCTTGGCACAATCAGGCTTAAACTGCCTGGTCTTCCAGACTTTCTTCTGGATCATGTTCTATATCTCCCACAGCTGAAGAGAAACTTGCTGTCCCTGTTCCACATCCGCCAGCAAGGTCACTCCATTCACATGTTTGATGGCAAGCTTGAGGTAAGAAAGGCATCTGACCACTCACTTGTCATGAGGGGTATAGAAGAAGAAAGACTCCTTAAACTGCAAGGAACCTCTGCCCATGCACAACATTTCTCATATATTTCTCATCATGAAGAAGGTGCACTTCCATCAAGTTTATTATGGCATGCTAGATTTGGAAATTTAAACTATGATAGTCTTCGCTTGTTGAAGAAAAATGGTGTTGCTAGTTTGCCTACAATTCCTAGAAAACATAAACAATGTGATGCTTGCATTCTAGGAAAGCATAGAAAACAGTCTTTTCATGATTCACATTCAAGAGCACATAGGAAGCTTGAACTTATTCATTCAGATTTATGTGGTCCAATGCCTGTTCCTTCTGCAAATGGAAATAAATATATCATGACATTTATTGATGATTACACCAGAATGTGTTGGGTTTACTTATTGAAGAACAAATCTGATGCTTTTCAAACATTCAAGAATTTTCATAAATGGATTGAAAATGATGCACAATCTCATATTGGGTCTATTCGCACTGATAATGGAAAAGAATATACATCAAATGAATTTGAACACTATCTTCGCCAACATGGGATTAAACATCAAACAACTGTGCCTTATAATCCTCAACAGAATGGTGTAGCTGAAAGAATGAACAAAACAATTTTGAATATGGTACGATCCATGCTTTTCTTCAAAAATGTAAAGACAATGTTTTGGGCTGATGCTGTTCTATGTGCTGCATATATAAAGAATAGATGTCCATCTAGTGCTATAAGAAACAAGACTCCTTATGAATTATGGTATGGACATGTTCCTTCGGTAAAACATCTCAGGATATTTGGTTCCACCTGTTATGCTTTAATACCAAAGGTACATAGAAACAAACTTGGTGCTAGAAGTCGTAAGTGTATCTTCCTGGGGTATTCAAACACATCTAAAGCATACCGCCTTTATGATGAAGTAAATAAAAAGTTTGTTTTATCTAGAGATGTCATTTTTCTTGAATCATCCAAATCTGACAGTGTTGTTGAGCGGCAACTTGATCGCTTGGATAGATTCACAAAACCGAAATCATTCCAAGAGTTTGATAATCAGATTCCACATCTTGAAGGGGGGATTCCTATACTAGATCAACATGTGGAATCTCCTTCTGAAGAACAATCTCCCCTGCATGACACTCCAACAACGGATGATGCTTTAAGTGATGTAATTGATATAATTGGGAGACTCAATCTTGATTCAGACCCAACTCAATCAACAAAACAGCCTGGACCATCTCAGAAAGGTCCCCCAAAGTGGCTGACAAAGACACTTGAAAGTGTTCATCCTGATGAAATTGGAAAAACAGAAACCAGAAATTCAAACCGACAAGATGGAGGTGATGTAGATAACTCTAATTCACCTGTTGATATGGATGTTACTTATGATTGTGAATTGAACTTGTCTACAGATTTTGAACCAACTTCCTTCAAAGAAGCTGCTTCTCATGATGAATGGAAAGAAGCGATGCAGAAGGAGTATGATGCCCTAATAAAGAATGGCACTTGGAAGCTGGTTGATCCTCCATTTGGAACTAAACCAATTGGCTGCAAGTGGGTCTACAAGAACAAGTACAAAGCTGATGGCTCACTTGACAAGCACAAAGCTAGGCTTGTGGCAAAAGGTTTTGCACAGAAGGAAGGGGTTGATTATGAGGAAACTTTTTCTCCCACAGCAAAATGGGCCACCATCCGGACACTCTTTGCACTAGTTGCTCAGAACGGTTGGAAAGTCCATCAAATGGATGTAAAACCTGCATTCTTGAATGGAGATCTAAAAGAGAATGTTTTTATGTCCCAGCCTAAAGGATTTGCTGTGAAAGGACATGAACACAAAGTATGCAAACTTGTGAAGTCCTTGTATGGACTCAAACAAGCACCACGAGCCTGGTATGAAAAACTAACTGAGCATCTTCTGAAACTCAACTTCAAACATTTTGATCTTGATGATGCAACTTTATTTGTCAAGAAAGTTGGCAAAACAGTTGTATATCTTGTGGTATATGTAGATGATCTTTTAATGACAGGGAAAAATGAAAGCTATATTGCATCCATAAAGAAAGAATTAGGAAAATTTTTTGAAATGACTGATTTGGGCTATGTTCATTACTATCTTGGCATTGAAGTAACCCAACATCCAAAGTCCATATTTATTTCTCAAAAGAAATACATTGGAGATTTGTTATACAGATTTGGCATGACAGAGTGCAATCCCCTTTCTACTCCAATGGAACAAAACTTGAAGCTCACATCTACTAAAGGAAAGGAATTTGAGGATGCAACAAGGTATAGACAACTTGTAGGAAGTCTCATCTACCTCACTACTACCAGACCAGACATTTCATTTGCTGTTGGAATCCTCTCCAGGTTTATGCAAAAGCCTTGTGAGGGACATTGGTCTGGTGCAAAAAGAGTTCTAAGGTACTTGAAGGGAACGCAAGACCTTGGAATCAAGTATACACAGGTGGACGACTTCAACTTGATTGGATACTCTGATTCAGACTTCGATGGAGACAAAGAAACTGGGGTATCTACTTCAGGATATGCTATGAGTCTTGGATCAGGAGCTGTCTCCTAGAGATCACGCAAACAATCAGTACCAGCAGATTCCACAACAGAAGCAGAATACGTGGCAGCAGCTGAAGCAACGAAAGAAATTGTGTGGCTCAGGAAAATTCTTGAAGATTTGCAAGTAAAACAAATACAATCTACTCCACTCATGATTGATAACACATCTGCAATAAAGTTGGCCAAGAATCCAAAGTTCCATGATCATACTAAGCACATCAATACTAAATATCATCTGATCCGACATCATGTTGAGGCCAAAACAATCCATCTCCGTCATTGTTCCACAAACGAACAAATTGCAGACATCTTCACCAAAGCGCTTGGAAGAGAAAAGCTTGAAAGATTCAGAACGATGCTTGGACTCACCAACATCCCTTCAGATTAAGGGGGGAATGTTGACACCTAATGAGAAACGGATGAGGTGAAGCCGGACAGTCATCTAGAAGATGAACTGATCCGTTTCTTGTGTATATATAAATAATAGTTGTCTAATGAGAAATTGTCAGTTCTGTCTTGCACTCATAAATTGCTGGAGTTACCCTGGCCTGACAATCTCTTAATAAAAAGTACAATATTTTTTTTTGTGGGAAAAAAGTATTGTATTCATTAATTCAAATTTATCATTCACCATTTTAAAATGTACGTTTATTCATGTTCATCATTCATAATTTTATAACATACATTAATTTAAATTCATTATTCTTTATTCATTATTCTAGCATTTGATTAGTACTAAACAAAATAGTAGATATTAATGTCCCAATGCTGGAATAGTAAATTGAAATTATTGAAATTCAAAAAAGTAAAGATTGATGAGTCAAATACTTGATGTGAGGTCATAAATATCTACAACCAAGAAACAAAAGTTAAAACTAAAAATTAACAATGGGTAATGAACCATGTTATCTGCTCATTGAACCTATCGACCACAATAATGAGAAAAATAACATACAAGTAAAAGCAAACCAAAAATTGATCGACCGAAAAATAAATAAATATTCATGTGCATCCATATGAATCCAAAAAATTACATACAAATATGTAAAGTTTCTTATATATATATAAAGTAGGTGTGCATATAACAAAAATAGCACTAAGTGCAATCCATGTTTGAACAAATAATATGTTAAGAAAGAGGCTCTAGATGGCCTCTATAGTCCAAAAAAATCATGGTACAACAAATACCTACATATCATCAAAATCATTGCCTATATTGGGATACTTATCATCAATATCACTCTTTAAGCATTAAAATAAGATATAAAAATATTAATATGTAAATTTGAGATTTTGTTTGAGTGATAGATTCATTTTTACTAGGGTCATGACAAAGGATTTTAACAACTAATACCACAAAAATTGAGGTACATAGAGGGCTTGGTCCTCTTGATTGAATACTAGTTCCATACCCTCAAACATGATAGAATCCAATGACAACATTGGAATCCTCCACCAATCCTAAAATCTTGAAAAATGTTACTTTTGTTGGATTTTGAATGGGATCCAAAATTCTACTTTCTCCATATGAAATCTAATGAGGTTGGAACCACTCTCAAACATCTTGAATCAATTAATGGTATTGTTAAAAATTTAATTAAAAGGATGAAAATGGAATATAAAGGAGAATGCCACTTCTTGACATTACAATTAATTACATAGCATTAGTAGGGAACTAGGGTTGAATATCAAACTTCCTTACTCATAAATTATTTCTTTTAGGAAAAATTCAACGGGTTCCCACAAGAACCCCCTTTGGGGAAATGCATTCCCCACATCGGGAAAATGTTCCCCCCTATGTTTCACTAAGTTTCCCCAAAAGAGGGAAATGGGAAACATTTCCCTAGGTGTCTCCTATCTTAGGAGTGCGGGGAATGTATGGAGAATAATCCCCTCTCCCCAATACTACATATGGGTGAAAAATAAAACGCTTTACTCTGATAGTAATAATAAAATCAATCGTAACGTTAGATTTTATTTGGATTTTTTGTATTTTTTTAATCCCTGACCATCATTAGATATCTTAATTTTTTCATTAATGTGTTGGATATCTGACGCAAACACTGGATATCCGACGTGCATGCTATGTGTGTCGGATTCCTGACATATGACCAGGTCAAGCATAGCAATGTTGGAATACTAGCGGTGGAGGAGGTCAATTTTTTTGTTCGTTATACAATTTCTCTACATAATATTTGGATGGTGTAAATTTGAAAAAAAAAATATTATATTTAATGGAATTACAAATTGCATCACAAATAGTTAAGTTGTGATTGATTTTTAAAGATAGTCAATATTGAAAGTTTGGTAAGGAAAAATGGATGATGGAAAATATTATTACACTTATACTAGATGCAGGGGCTACAACAGGAGGAGACTTTTAATAAGAACAACTAAACACCATTATAGAGAATTTGGACACCTTGAAGATAGGCATGAATATCGTTCCTTAGTAAGTTATTCATTATATGTTTTTATATTGTAGACTTTTTTTGTAAAGTAGGCGTTTATGGTTTAAGGGGTTTAAGGTTAGGGATCAAGGGGTTAAGTCAGCTTATGGATTAATAATTTAGGGGCTTAGGGGTTATTGGTTATAAGGGTTTGGGGGCTAGGGATTAAGGGTTAGGGGATTCAAGGCTTAATTATAAGGAATGGGCATAAGGTGTTAAGGATTAGAAGGATAGGATCTAAGGGGTTATGGGTTAATAATTTAGAGGTTAACAGGGGGTAGGTGTTGGCATTATGTTTCTGGTATGGCTATATGTTACAGATGTTGTACTTGATGGCAACTCCAGTGGAAAGGCTCTCAATATGTTGAAAATTAAGAAGTACGCAGGAAATCAGTTCAGAAGGTGCGTACTCGCAGGTACACCATGCAGGGACCGCGTCCAGATACACAGGCCAGCCGTTCAGGAGGTGCGTACTCCCAGTGCACAAATTTCAAGGCAGAGAAAAGCACACGTGGGGTTTCTTATGTTTTACTCTTGGTATTTAGCCGACGATATTATGGTTTTGGCTCGTGGTATTGTTCCATGATTTTAGGAGGAGCTTGCCTATATAAAGCAAAGGAGATCACTTGGCTAAGTATCTTTTGCAATTGAATATCTTTAGATCTGAAATATTGGGTTATGGTCTTAAAAGCTTGATCTATATGAAAGAGAAGTTGAAGGCGAATCTGTGAAGGGTGATCTCTCGAGCGCATGATCAGATCTGAGCAACTGTGCCACTCTGATGGACTGCCTATTCGGCCCTAATCAGAAGGCCGCAGGTGTTTAACAGAAGAGCTGTGTGGGTACGCAGTGCAGAAACAGGAGATCTGCATCGGTATGCAGAGCAGAAACAGGAGATCTGCATCGGTACGCAGAGGAGAAACAGGAGACCTGCATGGGTACGTAGAGAAGAAGAAGGAGAGCTGCGTGGGTACGCAGAGTGACTAAGGTTCAGGTGCGTACGGATAGTAAAAGTACGCGGCGTGATAGTATCTCTGGGTGCGTACCTGCAGTAACAGTACGTGGCGCGATAATGTCTCTGGGTGCGTACCTGCAGTAATAATACGCAGTGCGGTTGAAGGAACAATGCGTGGGCACGCAGTGCGGCAGAAGGATCTCTGTGGGTATACGCAGGGAAGCAAAAGGTGAACTGTGTAGCGACGCAGGCCACAGAAGGGAAAACTGCGTCCCTGTCTTAAGATGTTCTGTTGATTGAATTTTTCTGTTGCTAAGGTGTTCTGGGTTAGTTCTGTTATTGCTGATCTGATAACTATAGTGGACTGTAACTTTCATGTACTTGATGATCATTTGATGCTTTATGAAAAGAAGTAGGGGGTTGTAGCTCCCTTCCAGGAGAGACTGGAAAACGAGAGAGAGTTGTAGCTCTCTGCAGGTTGCAGCCTGCGTACTGGTAAAGGACTGCACCAGTACAAAACCATTGTAAAAGGAGTTTCCAATATGAAAGAAGATAGAGACATATTGCAGCAGGTGGTTTTCACCCACATTGGGTTTCCACCTTACATCTTGTGTTCCTTGGTGTGACTATCTATTTTTTCTTTGTTCATGCTCATTATTTTATGGTACTAGCATGCAAAAATAATTCAAAGAACAAATAAGGAAGATTTATTAAAAGAATTAGATAATACTGATTCACCTCCCCTCTCAGTATTATTTTCAACAATTGGTATCAGAGCGGGTCCTTCAGAGAAGCTTGATCGCTTGAAGGTAGATCGTTCATCATGAGCAACTACGAGAGAGAAGCATCAATCAGGGCACCGGTTTTTGATGGGACAAACTTCAATTATTGGAAGGTAAGAGTTACTGCCTATCTTCAATCTCTTGGTACAGAAGTTTGGGACATCGTAGAGACAAGCTATGCTTTTCCTTCAGCTACTCCTACAGATGTTGCCGAGAAAAAGAAGTATGAAACAAATGTGAAAGCAGTCAGTACTCTATTAGGATGTATATCTCAATCAGAATTCATGAAGGTAATGCACTATAAATCTGCAAAAGAGATATGGGACAAAATTGTCACGAGCTATGAAGGAGACGAACAGGTAAAGCGTGCTAAACTTCAAACTCTCAGAATTCAGTATGAGACTCTCAAAATGTATAATGATGAAAGTGTGGCTATCTATTTTCTTCGGGTAGATGAGGTTGTTAATTGTATGAAAAATTTGGGTGAAGAAATAAAAGAGGCTATTGTGGTTGAAAAGGTCCTAAGATCATTGTCCCCCAAGTTTGAATCTAAAGTATCTGCAATAGAAGAGAAGGAAAATATACGAATTCTTACTATGTCTCAGCTACATGGAATTCTAACTGCTTATGAAATGAGAAAGGGAGGTCCATCAGACAGAAGAGAAGTTGCTTTCAAGGCATCAAGCAAAGGAGATTATTATGAAGCAAGCCACGTCCCAGAAGAAGAGGAAGAAGAATCAAATTTTGTCAGAAATCTTCAAAGGGGTTTTGGAAGGTTCAGAGGTAAGTTACCTTTTAAATGCTTTGCTTGTGGAAGAGTAGGTCATTATGCTGCAAAATGTCCTTATAAGGATAAAGGAAAGGAACCTGCTAGATGGAACAAGAAACAGAACGCAAATAAGAAAATCTACTACACTCATGAAGATAGTGATGGTCTATCAAACAGTGATGAAGATGAACAAGGTAATGAATATAAGTTGTTAATGGCATTTGAAGATGATGATTATATGGATGCTATAGATGTGGATAACCTTTATGATGAAATTACTAGACTCAAGAGATGTATAGAAGAAAAGAACATGATCATTGATACTCTACAATTTCAAATTGATGAAAAGGAAAAACATCTTGAAAAATTAGAAGGTGAAATTGTTGGTCTTAGAAAAGAGATTGAGAAAACAAAAGCTATTAATCTCAAGTTTGTCAAAGGATCTGAAACTTTGGATGAGATTATCAATGTGCAGCGGTCTCCACTAAACAAGACAGGTCTGGGCTATAATGGAGAAACTTCTCAAGCATCCACCTCAAAAAGTTATCTTGATGCAGAAAGAAGAACTGAGCGAAAGAACAATGAAGATCATCAGGTAAAGCAGTGACGAATTACAAACAGAAACTATCAGGGGCAATCCATCTTAAGGGTGAACAAAAGCTACAACCAGCCACAGGTAAAATCTTCTCAATATGGTTCAAGAATAGATGAAAATAGAAATTACAATCAATTGGCTGGTAGATTCGATAACCGCAGAAGTTTCTTCAATGGACAATGCTTTTCTTGTCATAACTTTGGCCACAAAGCAGCTCAATGTGTTGCATATAAAACAATCATGACTAGGGAAGCTCAAAAACAAAGAAGTATGACAGGGATTACAAAAAGGACCTATAACAACTTTTTGGTTCTTGAAAATGAAGTTGAATGTTCTATTTGCAATAACTTTGGTCATGAAGATTCTGAATGCAGCAGCAGGTTTCAGTAGAAAAAGGAACAAGCCTCAAGCACCAAAACATGGAGAATAAAGGAACCTCAAACAGAAAGATGTGGGATAGCATTTTATGCAGAAGGACAGGAAAATCTATGGTACATTGACAGTGGATGTTCGAAGCATATGACAGGTGATAAAGAAAAACTTGAGTCTTATTCTGCTCTAGAAAAGGGAAAGAAAGTCTCTTTTGGAAATGATACTCCTGCAACTATAAAAGGAAAGGGCATTGCTCAGTTAAAAGAAAAGGTCAAGGCTGGAAATGTTTTGTATGTTGATGGATTGAAGCATAATCTTCTAAGTGTCAGCCAGATGTGTGATCAAAGAACCAAGGTTATATTCAGATCAAATGGATGTCTTGTTCGTGATCTTGATACAGGTAAAATAGTGATCAAAGGAAAAAGAACTCCAAATAATTTGTACATATTTGAAGAAGGACAACAACAATGCTATCTGAGCAAGGATGATGAGCACTAGTTATGGCATCGAAGGTTGGGGCATCTAAGCTTTTCACAAATAAGGAAAGCATGCAAATATCAGGCAGTTCGCGATCTTCCAGATATCAAAATTCCTGACAACACCATATGCAAATCATGTCAGTTTGGAAAACAAACCAGAACTAACTTTCCAGAGAAGGAAGGATCAGCTAGCATGCCTCTTGAGCTAGTACATACAGATACATGCGGTCCATTCAGGAAAAGAACACCTAGAGGAGAAGAATACTTGATATTATTCATTGACGATTTCTCCAGGTTTGTCTGGCTAGGACTTATGAAGCACAAAGAAGAATCATTCGAAAAATTCAAATCCTTCAAAGCCTTGGTTGAAAATGAATCAGGTCACAAAATTAAGTGCCTCAGATCCGACAGAGGTGGGGAGTTTACCTCAAATGAATTTTTCGATTTCTGTGAAGAACATGGGATAAGAAGAGAATTCTCTACAGCTAGAACTCCTCAGCAAAATGGAGTTGTGGAAAGAATGAACAGAACAGTCCAACAAATGGCTCGTGCTATGCTTGATGAATCAGGAACTCCCGCAACTTTTTGGGGTGAAGCTGCACATGCTGCGGTTGTTATTCTCAACAAAACAAATGTCCGGGTGAACAACACTCAAACTCCTCATGAGCTCTGGAGTGGTAAGGCTCCTTCGGTAAAGCACTTCAAAATCTTTGGGAGCAAATGCTATATCAAGAATACTGATGAGCAGCTTGGCAAACTTGAACCTAGAGCAGATGAAGGCATTCTTCTTGGTTACTCTCCACATAGCAAAGCATACAAATGCTACAATAAAAGACTTGGCAGAATTGTTGACAGCATTGATGTAGTGATTGATGAGAAGGGATACATTCCTAGGCAAGTTCATCATGAAGACATCGGAGAAGATGAAGGCTATCCTCAAAGACAGAATGATGAAGAAGAAGAACCTCAAGAAGAACCTCAAGAATAACCAAAGGAGCAGACAAGAATAGAAGAGAAAACCCCATCCAGATATGTTCAGAAGAATCATCTAGAATCTCAGATTGTGGGGCAGAAAGAAGCAGGTGTACAAACAAGAAGAACAGTTGCAGAAGCCTCAAGCTATTTGGCATTACTCTCCTCCACTGAACCACAAAATGTGAAAGAGGCATGCAAAGATGAATTTTGGGTGAAAGCAATGGATGAAGAACTTGAGCAAATCGAAAAGAATAACACTTGGGAGCTGGTTCCTAGACCAAAGGATAAGAATGTTATCGGAACAAAATGGGTCTTCAAAAACAAATTGAATGAAAATGGAGAAGTAATTAGAAACAAGGCCAGACTTGTTTGTAAAGGGTATGCGCAGCAAGAAGGAATAGACTTTGAAGAAACCTTTTCTCCTGTTGCAAGACTTGAGGCCATCTGAATGTTCCTTGCTCTCTCAAGTTTTCAAAACTTCAAAGTATTTCAAATGGACCTGAAATCAGCTTTTCTAAATGGAGACTTGGAAGAAGAAGTATACATTGAACAGCCAGATGGGTTCATTCTTGGAAATGATCCAAATCTTGTATGCAGATTGAAAAAGGCTCTCTATGGTCTCAAACAAGCTCCAAGGGCTTGGTACTACCGTTTGGACAAATATCTTCATCAACAAGGTTTTTCAAAAGGATCAGCAGATAGCAATCTTTATATAAAAGTTGAAAATAACAAATTGCTAATACTTGTTGTGTATGTAGATGACATTATTTTTGGGAGCAATGAAGAAGCTATGAGTCAAAGCTTTGCCTTGGTCATGTAGAAAGAATTTGAAATGTCCTTGCTAGGAGAACTGACATATTTCCTTTGTTTGAAAATCCAACAAAAAGAAGGAGGAATCTTTTTATCTCAAACCAAGTATCTCAAACAAATTTTGAAGAAATATGGTATGGAAGATGCAAAACCAGTATGTACACCCATGGTCACAGGATGTAACCTTAGTAAAAATGATGAATCTGCAGCAGTACATCAACCAACCTATAGATCTATGATTGGAAGTTTACTTTATTTGACAGGTACATGTTATAGACATTTTGGTGCTTTACAGCATGAAGCATGAAATGTCAATAATCTGAGGGATCCAAAGTCCCTAAACATGTTGTTCCTACCCCTAGAGGAACAAGGTCAGCAAACCACAACACTAAAAATCAGTTCTCCACCTGAAAACACTCAAAAACAAGCTATTTCTGGATCATGTCAGCTGCTCCACTGAGCATCTGCGCTGAATGTCAACTGCTCCACTCTGTACCTGTGCTGAATGTCAAAAGCAATGAAGGCTACCTGCGCTGGGCGAGATTAGCCAAGTGGCACAGTCATTCCTCAATGTGTCAAATGCCCAGGAAGCTTCCAAAATGACACTTGGATCAGGGAACTCGCCTATTGATGAGTAAGAGGGTCTTGATCTCCAAGTGGAAGCAAGAACCTCCAAGTGGACTTAAGAACTGAAGAATAACTGAAGTGGGAGAGGACACTAGTCAGCTTCATGCCAACCTCAAGCTGACTCATCCTTTCTCCAAAACTCCTATATATAGAGCTCTCTCATGCGGTCTAGGGAGGCTGGAATCTTGTGTATGTAAGGAAGTGTTGTTGGTTTGAGTATAGAACTATTGGGTGATTTGCTTGAAGGAGGTGAAGAGGAGATTTCTTTCTGTTGGGAGGTGTTTCTGGATTGGGCCTCTTATGGTTGTAACACTCTCAGAACTTTACTTCTTCCATTAATAAAGCATTTGAGGTTCTTCTATATGCATGTGTCTCAATGGTGTATTGATGCTTGTATATTTGATTTATTCTAATCCTTGAATCAATTATGGATGTATGCTTCTTGTAGTTTCCTTTTCTTGTGCTTTTACAGGATCTTTGTGTAGCTGGGCCAGTGAAAGAGCAAGGAGCTGGGAGCAAGCAGCAAAGAGGGGAGATTGGATCAATCATTAGCGGAAGATAACGGTTAGTGGATCTCTTCCTCCTCTCTCTCACATCTCATAAAGAAGTAATCTTGAATAACTTTGCATTCAGTTGTTGTTGAGCTACTATCACCCTTAGAGTGGGATAGGGTCATTCCATATTGGATACTTTTCCCAACAACAAATTGGAGACTCCGATGGGGATCGTATCTTGTTGGTTGTTTGTGTTTTTGCTATTCATTTCATAAACAAAGGGAGTACCGAATCGAACTGCATTTGGATCTTTCAAATGCAAAGTAGAGGGCAGCTACTCTAGCTTAGTTTCTGGGCAAGTTTATGATTTGAAGAGCTGATCCACAAGGACTCTGAATAGCTCTTAGTGATAGCTTTTCATCCTCCTTTTCATCCCTTAGTGTGTACTTGACTGATAGCTTCTGATTTGGCCAAAAACTGTGAATTTTTTAGCAATCCGTGACCCGGAAACCAAGAGAAACGAAAGTTTCGTTCTTCAGTGCAGGCTGTGTGAAGGTTGTCTGCATTTCAACGCAGTTCCCGAAGGGGCTACCTGCGCTGAAGGTCAAACTGCCTGTGTACTACCTGCGCTGAACCAGTTTTACCTAGTGCTACTGGGGTTCCCTCCTGTTTATTGCCCTGTTTTCACCTTTGTTTTTGCAACCTGTTACCAGTCAATGTACCTATCTGAAACCAACTTTCCTTGCCACTATTCTGCCTCGGTTGTATAAAGAAACTGTATTTGTTCTTTGTGTATTTCTTATATCATTTGCAGTTTCCCATAACGAAAGTGAACTAGTCTTGTTGTGGCCTCTTAGATCTAGACCTGTGTAAAGTGTCGTTCTGATCTTAAGAGTTAGTTTATTTGTTGTTCATAGCTGATTGAGCTTTTGCTTTCATCATATGGTTTGAATTTATATATTTCTAGTGTCGAAACAAGTAAATCTTAAGGTGTCTTTTGATTTTGGACAAGCTTGTTTGCTTTCACTTGAAATTGAATTCAAAGTTATACAACAACTTTCTTTTTGTATTGCACCAAAATTAAGAAAGAGAAAAGAAATACCTGCATTGTGCATGTGCATTATGACAGTTTGCATGTTGATTTAGGGAAAAATGCATTAGTGTGTGCTCTATGATCTGTGTGAAAAGATGTTATCTTTCTTTTCCCTCAGTAGTTAAGATTTTCAAAGTTGAAAAAGCTTGCTTATCATCTTAGACTGCATTTAGGAGTGTTACTATACATCTCGTGGTGATCCATAAAGGAAAACTGCTAAACAAGATCAACCTTAAAATAAATTGAATTTACATAACAACGCATTGAAACATAACGCAAACACATAGAGGTCTAAGCTAGAGACGTGTTCCAGCGTCGTTAAACGTGATATCTTAGCGTTGAGTGGTTGGGTGATTCCTCCACGGTGAAGCGATAAGTATTAATACGGACTTGTGCTCCCACGTACCGTCGCATATATATTAAGAGACCCCTATAGGAACAAAGCCTTTATCCATAGGAGACCGTGTCGGCCGCCCTACTGATCGCAATGTAGTGAACACAGCATTCACGAAGATCGACCACTCGTACCGTAAAACATATTCTGTGGTTTTGCGAAAAGTTTGGCACACCCTCTGCCTAGAACTCCAGAGCAGTTTCTTTTGGCCTTTTTCAAACTCTATAACTGAAAAATTCCATCCGAGCATTTGTCACTTCGGGCTCGTTAAAACATCGAAGGAGACTAGAGTCATCTTTATCTTTTTCTCGACTCTTAAAAAGTGAAAAAGCAAGTTGTGTCTAAAGCGTCGTTATACAATTTATTTTAAACGAAACATAATCACCTCCCATTCCTGCGTTGATCTGTAGGTTGAGAACATGGAACGCCCCAACCAAGGAATTCCACATGATGGAAATCCTAGTCCTTTCTCCTCTTGGGGAGAAGTTGGTGCGCCCCATATGGCCACATTGTCGCTTCCAGGACTGACAATTGGCCTGCCTATTTGGCTATTCTCGACCAATATAGTTCAGAACACCATGGTTCCTAAATAGTCGAGTCAACAGTTAGATCAGTCTAGAGCTGCCCACCAGCCTTCAACTTCCTATAACTCTTCCTCCAATCCTTCATCTTCGCAAGGTAGGGCCGGCAAAAGCCACGCTCCCATGGAGAAGAAGGAGAAGAAGAAGAAGGAGCCTAAGGTTCCTGGGGGCAAGCAAAAGACATCTGACAAAAATCCACACCCAGCACAGACCGGGCCTAAATCGCCATGTGTAATATGTAGAGGAGACCACTTCCATAGAGATTGTCCCTGTATTCCCCGGATACTAAGGGACTGGTCCCCTCGGTTGCACAATTCGGGAGCATCAACTTCTGATAGCCATGTTGATTGCTTACCGTCAACCAGCGAAAGTGAAGGTTCAAGACAAAGCGGGGGAGCAAGATCCCCCTGTAGACTATGTGAAGGTGATCACGCCATCCACCGTTGTCCCTTCTTAGACGAAGTGAAGAGAGTTTTGGAAGATCGCCCGGTTTCACCGTTGAGACTTCCTCCTGGATACAAAAAACTCGTGCCAAGTCCTTCGTTGGTTGAAAATATAGCTGGTCCGCTCAAATGGTCAGCTGAAGCGTCAGTCATTAAAAATGAACCTACCGAACCCAGACCAGACGAAAGTCTAAAGGTCGATACGGCAGTTGACCCGGTTCTTCCTTCAGAGGTTTCATCCTCAAATGACACCGTCACTAAAGATTCATCTTCAAATGACACCCTAACTGAAGAGAATAAGGATGACACCATCCAAATTCTTTTCATCAACACAGATTCTGATGAGCATCAGGGCAATGCGCCCATTCCTTTATCGCAGGAAAGAACATCGTCAGGGTCATATCCGGCTGTGTATTCGGTCCCACCGCCAAGCAACCTGGTTGTGTCCTTTGATTCGAACCAACTAGGCAGACCCCGGTTGCCAGCCAGTATACCATTCAGAATCATAGTCCAAATTTACAGAATGGTAATGGCTGGCACTATCATTGATGAAGGGGCGTCTGTGAGTATCCTTTCCTCTATTGCCTGGAAAGCACTGGGTTCCCCGGCGCTTTTACCTGAGATAAGTAATCTCTCGGGTTTTGATAAAGGAACCAGTCGACCATTAGGGATCCTCCCCAATGTGACTGTTACATTGAAAGGGAAGACCGTTCAAATGAACGTGATGGTCGTTCAAGGACCCTTGGATTATAACCTACTCCTTGGATGAGACTATATATATTGCATGGGAGCTATAGTCTCCTCACTCTTTAGAGTAATGTGTTTTCCACACGAAGGAAAAATGGTCAAGCTCGTAGACCAACTTTCATTTCCAGGATCATGCATCGCAAATAGTCATATACCAACCCTCAATGGTCTATTCACCCAAGAAATGTCTCCACCCCCAGTCCTCCTTCCCGATGAGTGCGAGTGATTCGGAAAGATGGGACTGGAACCCAGGGGGCATGCATCCTGGTCTGCTTCGGGCAGATGAAACCTTGGGTATAAGATAGAATTTCCGTGAGAGAATATGACTAGTCCGTACCCCGTCCGTGGTTGGAAGAGGGGTTGTTCTAGAATAGGATTCTTTTGTCAAAGTTACGTGTTTGACAACAGTCATTCACCATTGTCTACTTCGGTAGACAGTGCCGAGGAAATGTTTTCGTTTGATGGTGTTAACAAAACAATCTTTGGGTAACCAGAAAGAGGCAAGCCTCACCCTTTAAAACAAATGTTTTGATGGATAAGTAGGGGTAGCCTTGAAATTCTACTTTATACCTGGGAGCATGCAACCTTTCGGAGTGCAAGCAAGGGGCGACTATTTATTTTTTTTAAATTTTAGGTCCTCCCTTTAAACCTGTAGGTCTAACCCTTTAAACCCGTAGGATTATCCGTTTCCGAACTTGCATAAAGAAAGGATGAGAGGGAGCAACGATTAGTGAAGATGAAGCTCTATAAAAAATAGAGATCTCACAGGAGACATTTCTTATCTTATGACTGGTATATCGAGCAGTTTTAGCATAAAGTTCATGCTCGTTAAAAAATAAACGCAAGATCCGAGCAGTTTTAACGCGGTCTTCATGCTCGTTAAAAAATAAATATAAGCAGTGAGCAATGTTTCCTCCAGAGTTTAAGCTCATTTTTAAATAAAAAATGAACCTGTTTCGGTAAATAACCATTGTGATCGTAAATTTATTAGCCATAAAAAGCCTTGGTTGTGTTTGCACTTGCCACCTCCATTCCATTTGGCCGATCGTTCACCCCCATATGATTGTTTACCCATTTTGAGGAACAGCTACGAAGAGTGATTTCATTTAGCCATCCTTGTGACACTGCCGTGATTGGAAAATTCCAACCTGTACCTGGAATCTGCTGCTATCCCTGTTTATCACTCATTCCTCAAAAGACGAGTCTTCTTTAAGCTCTTTTCAACTGACTCGTAAAATATGAAAAGTTTGCCGAGTTTTGGCCTTCCAGCTCGTTAAAGTGATCGGAAGAGCTATCCCTCCTCTAGATTTTAATCTTTTTGGACCTGCGGGATTATTACACAAAAAGGTCGAGCGCTTGTTTTACTCGGCTCGTTAAAGTTATCGAAAACTCATCCCTTCTGTATTGTTTTATACTTTTTCGGACTTAAGGGATTAGATGACGAAAAAGGAATTTTGGAGTTAACTTTCTGTACCTTTTCAGACTCTCTAAAAATGAAAAGGACCGAGTTGTCTTTGTCGCTACACTCGTTAAAATGATTAATTAGCGACAAACTTGTCTTTAGACGAGAACGAGTTTCCCTATCGCTAGGCTCGTTAAAACATAGCGATGGGCTTGCCCGAAGGGCAGGTTATAGAACAAGCATATGTTATCCTCCTCAAGCTTGACAAAAATAAAGAGGTACTGGTCAGAGATGACTGGGGAAAAATTGGGAGAACCTCAAAGCTTTAATGGTAGTAAGTCGCTCTTGAACATGACACTTTGTCCTCTGTATCACATCGGGTTGGGTTGTTTCATTCACCGGTCTCATCACCATGGTCTTCGCCAAACCATCCACATTTGGGGTAATGCTACCGATCCATCACATCAGTGTCGTTATATGTTCAAGAGATGTTGTTCAGAAAGAGTCAACCGTGTCCCATCCACTGCCATACATTATCCTTCATCCACCCATGATTGCCACCCTGAATCATATCTCACAGATTGTTTTCACCTCCACTAAAGTCACTAGCTCCTTTCCATGTCACTGATGTGGGATTCATTAAGGCCCTCCTTTGACAGATCGCTTCTTGTCGACTTTAGCTCATTATCCAAGAAGTTGATCTAGGAACACCCCCCCCCCCCCAGTACTTTGAAGCTTGCATGCCTCAATGGCAAGTTTCTCACTTCCGGCGACAGGTATGCATCAATGACCTTCGACCAGAAGATTTTGCGTGGTGTTCGACGCCAAGTCCTTTATTCACACCACGTGAATTGTACTGCAGTACCTTGAGGGTCATTATCATTATCGGTGATTCATCTCACGCTTGTTAACGGTTTACATTATTGACCGGTAATCAAGCGATGTCTTTCCATGTTCGACTTCAACGCAATTCTCACATGGATCGACTTGTACTGAGAGTGAAGATCGAACGAGTTTGAAGACCCCGGATCTAGTTTCATCCATCCGGGCTGCGATATATATTCAGGAAATATAAAGACATTTGATATGTACATTATTGCAGCAGATGATCATCCTACTCAAAGGATGATAATTTCAGCAGAGAATTATCAGTCTAACATCAGACGATCGTCTGTTATATGTACCAAAATGAATTTATAAAGCTGAGCATGGGAATGCCCGCCTCAGCTAGATCATGAAAGCAGAATGAAAAATAATGTATTGTATTGTATTTTATTACAGGGCGCCTCTCAGCGATTGAATGAACTTCGGATCCTCCTGATAAAGCATTTCACCCGATGAACGACCTCATACTTTAGGGGGCAACTGTTATAGACATTT
Source organism: Pinus tabuliformis (assembly GCA_031772625.1). NCBI lineage: Eukaryota > Viridiplantae > Streptophyta > Pinopsida > Pinales > Pinaceae > Pinus > Pinus tabuliformis. Next base: position 1,026,451,824 of record CM062817.1, read on the forward strand.
TTGTGCTTTACAGCATGAAGCATGAAATGTCAATAATCTGAGGGATCCAAAGTCCCTAAACATGTTGTTCCTACCCCTAGAGGAACAAGGTCAGCAAACCACAGCACTAAAAATCATTTCTCCACCTGAAAACACTCAAAAAAAAGCTATTTCTGGATCATGTCAGCTGCTCCACTGAGCATCTGCGCTGAATGTCAACTGCTCCACTCTGTACCTGCACTGAATGTGAAAAGCAATGAAGGCTACCTGCGCTGGGTGAGATTGGCCAAGTGGCACAGTCATTCCTCAATGTGTCAAATGCCCAGGAAGCTTCCAAAATGACACTTGGATCAGGGAATTCGCCTATTGATGAGTAAGAGGGTCTTGATCTCCAAGTGGAAGCAAGAACCTCCAAGTGGACTTAAGAACTGAAGAATAACTGAAGTGGGAGAGGACACTAGTCAGCTTCATGCCAACCTCAAGCTGACTCATCATTTCTCCAAAACTCCTATATATAGAGCTCTCTCATGAGGTCTAGGGAGGCTAGAATCTTGTGTATGTAAGGAAGTGTTGTTGGTTTGAGTATAGAACTATTGGGTGATTTGCTTGAGGGAGGTGAAGAGGAGATTTCTTTCTGCTGGGAGGTGTTGCTGGATTGGGCCTCTTATGGTTGTAACACTCTCAGAACTTTACTTCTTCCATTAATAAAGCATTTGAGGTTCTTCTATATGCATGTGTCTCAATGGTGTATTGATGCTTGTATATTTGATTTATTCTAATCCTTGAATCAATTATGGATGTATGCTTCTTGTAGTTTCCTTTTCTTGTGCTTTTACAGGATCTTTGTGTAGCTGGGCCAGTGAAAGAGCAAGGAGCTGGGAGCAAGCAACAAAGAGGGGAGATTGGATCAATCATTAGCGGAAGATAACGGTTAGTGGATCTCTTCCTCCTCTCTCTCACATCTCATAAAGAAGTAATCTTGAATAGCTTTGCATTCAGTTGTTGCTGAGGTACTATCACCCTTAGAGTGGGATAGGGTCATTCCGTATTGGATACTTTTCCCAACAACAGTACACGACCAGACATCATGCATGCAGTTGGAATAGTTGGAAGATTTCAGGCAAATCCGAAGGAGACTCATCTTCAGGCAGTGAAGAGAATTTTCAAATATCTTCAAGGGACTCAAAATTATGGCTTATGGTATCCTAGAGATACAGATCTTACACTTCATGCTTATACAGATGCAGATTGGGCCGGAAGCGTGGATGACAGGAAAAGCACAAGTGGTGGTGCGTTCTTTATGGGTTCCAGACTAGTATCTTGGTTCAGCAAGAAACAGAGTTCGATTGCCTTGTCTACAGCTGAAGCGGAATATGTTGCTGCTGCATCTTGTTGCACCCAACTCCTTTGGATGATGCAGACTTTGCAGGATTTTCAAATCACTTGTACACCACCAATCCCCATCTTATGTGATAACACAAGTGTAATCAGCATCTCAAAGAATCCGATTATGCATTCAAAAACCAAGCACATACCAATCAAGTATCATTTTCTCCGAGAACAAGTGCTTGAACAGAAGGTCAAGTTGGAGTATGTTCCTTCTAAGGAACAAGTTGCTGATATTCTCACCAAACCATTGCCCAGGGACACTTTTGAATACCTCAGGCAAAAGCTGGGGGTTGTTGATGCATCATCTTATTGTTGAAACTCTTCTGATGATTGTACGCATGGTATATGCGTACATGTGTTGGGTGGCTGATTGGTTGAAGATTGATGGCACCGGTTCAGGGGGAGCATATAATGCATTGTTGGCATTATGGAGGATGTTCAGAAGGAGATCTTGGAAGTAGCTGCAATATGTCTCTATCTCTTTCATGGTGGATTATGGTTCTTTGTTACAGATCTGGTTCATATTCAGGGGGAGCATGTTCTTAGGGGGAGCATACCCCTTTGCCCTTGATGTCAAAGGGGGAGAATGAAGCTGAAGATTGTGAGGTTGCCATCAAGTCCAAAGGGGGAGATTGTTGGCATTATGTTTCTGGTATGGCTATATGTTACAAATGTTGTACTTGATGGCAACTCCAGTGGCAAGGCTCTCAATATGTTGAAAATTAAGAAGTACGCAGGAAATCAGTTCAGAAGGTGCGTACCCGCAGGTACACCATGCAGGGACCGCGTCCAGATATGCAGGCCAGCCGTTCAGGAGGTGCGTACCCCCAGTGCACACATTTCAAGGCAGAGAAAAGCACACGTGGGGTTTCTTATGTTTTACTCTTGGTATTTAGCCGACGGTATTACGGTTTTGGCTCGTGGTATTGTTCCATGATTTTAGGAGGAGCTTGCCTATATAAAGCAAAGGAGATCACTTGGCTAAGTATCTTTTGCAATTGAATATCTTTAGATCTGAAATATTGGGTTATGGTCTTAAAAGCTTGATCTATATGAAAGAGAAGTTGAAGGCGAATCTGTGAAGGGTGATCTCTCGAGCGCATGATCAGATCTGAGCAACTGTGCCACTCTGATGGACTGCCTATTCGGCCCTAATCAGAAGGCCGCAAGTGTTTAATAGAAGAGCTGCATGGGTACGCAGTGCAGAAACAGGAGATCTGCGTCAGTACACAGAGCAGAAACAGGAGATCTGCGTCGGTACGCAGAGCATAAACAGGAGACCTGCGTGGGTACGCAAAGCAGAAGAAGGAGAGCTGCATGGGTACGCAGAGCGACTAAGGTTCAGGTGCGTACGCATAGTAAAAGTACGCGGCGCGATAGTATCTCTGGTTGCGTACCTGCAGTAACAGTACGCGGCGCGATAATGTCTCTGGGTGCGTACCGCAGTAATAATACGCAGTGCGGTTGAAGGAACAATGCGTGGGCACGCAGTGCGGCAGAAGGATCTCTGCGGGTATATGCAGGGAAGCAGAAGGTGAACTGCGTAGCGACGCAGGCCACAGAAGGGAAAATTGCATCCTTATCTTAAGATGTTCTGTTGATTGAATTTTTTTGTTGCTAAGGTGTTCTGGGTTAGTTCTGTTATTGCTGATCTGATAACTGTAGTGGAATGTAACTTTCATGTACTTGATGATCATTTGATGCTTTATGAAAAGAAGTAGGGGGTTGTAGCTCCCTTCCAGGAGAGACTGGAAAACGAGAGAGAGTTGTAGCTCTCTGCAGGTTGCAGCCTGCGTACTGGTAAAGGACTGCACCAGTACAAAACCATTGTAAAAGGAGTTTCTAATTTGAAAGAAGATAGAGACATATTGCAGCAGGTGGTTTTCACCCACATTGGGTTTCCACCTTACATCTTGTGTTCCTTGGTGTGACTATCTATTTTTTCTTTGTTCATGCTCATTATTTTATGGTACTGACATGCAAAAATAATTCAAAGAACAAATAAGGAAGATTTATTAAAAGAATTAGATAATACTGATTCACCCCCCCCTCTCAGTATTATTTTCAACAGTAGGTTACTGATGTATGTGTGTGTGTGTGAGCTTTAAATATTTTTATTTGATTTTTAACTGATTTGTTGTCAACTTTATTTCTGGTCATATGCTATGATTTATATTTTGAGCGAAAAATGAAGGCAATATAAGAATAAGTTATCTTTTTTGGTTCTGATTATATATCTCACAAAGTGTTTATTTTTCTATCTGCTAAGAAAAGTAATGTTTTCCCTAAAAAATTTCAACATATTCCATGAACCTCTTGATAAATTACAGAAGCTTCGTCATTGATTTGTTGTTTTCATTTCTCGTTCTCACCTAAGTTTATTGCTCCATCTAGACTACCAACTCCTTAATACCCCTAATGCTTGGATTTTTAATTTTTGAAAATTTAAAAATTTATTTAATAAAAGTTACATTATCATACACGTTTTATTAAATAATAATAAATACCCCAGCGTCAAGCATTCCACCAGGAAAAACTTCATCGATTAATGGTCCAAGTTCTTTTAAGGATGAAGTGAGAGGGAAATTTGCCACACTAACTCCAAATATGGCTATCCCGGAGCCTTACATAGTTGAGAAGGAATAAAAAGCATAACATCTATCAGTAAAATTGATAGAAGTGAGTGGGATTTTCACTGTTCTCCAAGCTATATCTATGATCTACCGATTTAATGGCTTATGGCCCAAGTCTGAAGATCTACATCAATGGATCTACATCAACTGGACAAAAAATTATGATATATGCCCATGTGCAAATGGATTTTTTGTGTTTCAATTCGACAATCTGAAATATATGGACTACATCATAAACGAAGGAGCATGGTTTTGGGGAAGGGAGGGTATCTTCATCATTCCATGGTTTGCAGATTTTGATGCTGCAATAATGGTGATTACAAAGATGCCAATATGGGTAATATTTCACAATCTCCCACTTCCTTTTTGGAACCATCAAGTTTTAAAAGGCATTGAAAATTCATTTGGGAGAATTCTAAAGATGGATCGACAAGTAATGGAAAAATGTATGTTTACTTTTTCCTGCATCTGTATGGAGATATACCTAATCAAAGGCATACCAAATTGCATCCATCTAAATCATCAAGATTTCAAGTGGACACAATGTCGAGACTTTGAAAAAATTGCATTTAGGTGTCGAATTTGCCATTAGACAAGGCATCTGCAGAACTCATGCCCTTAAGCAAAAGGAAGGACAAATAAAAGATCCCAAATTCCAAAGGGATGGAAATCTTCAAATCCACCTTCTTCAAATGATAAAGATGAAAAATGTATGAGAGTCTTCAACAATCAAAAGCATAGAATCAACAAGGCTCCTAAGTGGAGGAGGGAGAAAAGAAGCAGAAGGATTATGCTAAACATGGCGTACCCTTTCAAAAGGAAGTAGGGGGGAATAAAGTGAACCCATACATTAGGGAGTTTAGATTCAGAAAAAGAAGTTCCCTCGAAGGTAGAAGGAAATCAATTGGAAATAAAATAAACCACTCCTAATCAAGGAGTTTGGCGAAAGGTGGAAAAAAAGAAAGGAAAAAGGGGGAGCCTAATTAATTATTATCACACTCAGCCTCGACAATTTTATGTAATTTTTTTGTTTTTTTTTTTCTTTTCTCTTTTTGTGCATTAGACGAAAGGTTGGCTTGATTGAATTCTTTCGGGCATTTGCAAAATGTAATTTTGTTCCTTCGTTTTTAGGTTGAATACAATTATGATTTTTCTTCGAGGAATATATAATATTGATGTGTGTAATTTATTTATTTTTAATTTTATTTGTATAATTAAAATTTATAAATTTTTATTAATAATTAGATTTGAAAGAATATCAACCAAAAAATTACCTAAATGTATTATAAAATTATATCTTTAAAAATCCTAAAATATTCAAATTATAAAAAATTCAACTTCAAATTATAAGTTAGGGTACTTAGTAGTTAATAGGTTAAGTGGTTAGGGGTTAATAAGTTAGGGTTTAAGTTAGGTTTAGAGGTTTAGGTCCTGGGGAATTTAAAGGTTAATTGGTTATTGGTTAAGGGTTTAGGATTGAATGATTTAGGTGTTAAGGGTTAAGGGCTTAGGGGTTAGGGTTTTAAGGGATTATTTAGGGGGAATGCGGTTAAGGTGTTAAGGATTAGGGGGATAGGGTCTAAGGGGTCAGGGTTTAGGCCGGATTAAATGGTTAGGGCCGGTTAGTGGTTTAGATATTAAGGGTGGGATAAAGGCTAAGGATTAGAGGGAAAGTTTCCATTGACTTAAAAGCCCACATGACCACCAAGTGAACTCGAGGAAGAATATGGCATGATGATGAAGGCGAAATAAGAATAAATTATTTTTATTATTATTGTGACTATCTATCTCACAAAGTATCTCTTTCTACGTGTCAATACAAGTAACATTTTTCCTAAAAATTTTCAACATATTCCATAAATATCTTGATAAATTGCACAAGCTTCATCATTGATTTGTTGTTTTTGCTTATCACTCTCACCTAAGTTGATTGCTCCATATAGACTACCAACTCATAAGTACCCCTAACACTTGGATTCTAATAACCTCTTAACTGCTATTGTGTTAACCCTTAATCCCTCAGCTTTGAACCCAATATAAATTAAACCATTGTCTTGAATTAATTTGGCAAAGAAAGTTGCCATCAAAATCAAACTCGCAGTCTCCAAGTGAAATAAAGAAAAAATAGGACATAATGATGAAGGTGAAATAAGAATTGGTTGGTTTTTTCTAGTTGTGAGAATATATCTCATAAAGTATATCTCTTTCTAAATGTTAAGAAAACTAACAATTTTCATATATTTTTTCAACAGTCATAAACATATTAATAAATTGCACAGATTCATCATTGATTTGTTGTCTTTGTTTTGATATAGTATATTTTTAAATTTTTGTATCATTTAAAGATTTATTATATACACCAATATTACTTTATTGTTTGTAATTATGCAGAAACAACGCCTTAGGGAACTGGCCATGGATCAAGATGTCATGGTCGTTATACAAGCCCCTGCTCAGGAACATGGAGAGAATATTGAATATCAAGTTAATGATCCTATGGAAGAAGATGATGATGCTAGTAACATAGTTGAAAAAGTGGGGACAAATATATTGATCCAGGATACATTTAATAATGATGGAATGAATGATGACGATGACCAAGTAGATGGTGTTTTTGATATACCTCTAATTGAGATGGAAACACAATCTCTTTATGAAGGCTCCAAAACAAGTCTTCTCTATGCTATATTGCTAATGGTGAACTTAGATATTATGAATGGTTTGTCACACACTTGGGTCACACAACTCCTAAGCTGTGTAATATATTTTCGAACATTTAGTACTTGATGATAATTTTTTTTGTTTTTCCTCTATTTTTATTGTAAGTTGATCATCTATAAAATTTGGATGCAATATGTATGATTAATTTTCTTTATGTTAAGCAGTACTAAGTTTTTAATTATGTTGTAGATTGTTAGGTAAATTTATGTTACCATTGTCAAATGTTTTACCTCACACATATCGATATTTACATGCCATTATGAAATATATTGGAATGGAGTAACAAGCTATCCATGCATGTCATAATGATCATATTTTGTATCATGGAGAACATGCGTTGAAAGAAGAATGCCAAAAAATTCAAATTAATAGATATCAAATGGATCAAGTAACAAAAAATGTGCCTCGCAAAGTGGAAATCATGCTTTAATTAATTGACCCTGCACAAAGGGGGTTTTGAATGGGGCCAACGTTGAAATTTTTTTAGTTTGTACTTATATGCACTAAAATTTTACATGGTTATAGTAGATGCATGTGTTGATAGTATGGGAAGGTTCCAAGACTCAAATATGACTCACACAAAGAATTCGACAAAATTATAATATAAATGTCGAGGAGATGAAACTATGTAAGTAGCAAGATGTGATCATAGAAGCAAAAATTGAGCAACTACTAGAAGAAAAAACATACCAATGATCATCACATGGATGCCTCGAATCCTAAATTTATCCATTCTCATAATAGTGAAACACCAAACAAGATTGAAGTGGAATTAAAGACTATTGTGTATGATGAGATTTAACAACAAGAATTTTGTTATCCCTCTTATCCTAATCTTGTCTCCTTCTAATTGAAAATATGCCTTTGGTTTATGGCTTAATTGATCAACCTAAATTTTGGGCGATAATCCTTAAGTCTAATATCCACTCCCTCTTGTAAATTGTAGTCCCTACTTCACCTTGAATGCTTTAACCATATACTACATTTGTAACATATGGTCTCTAAAACTTAATAAATCCCCACGCCACTAACTCACGTAATCCATACAACCCTGATAACTCTTGAACCCATAAGCCCCAAAATCTGTATAGGCTAATATAAATATACAACCCTCAATATTGAAATTTTAACTCTTGAAGCCTTTATCTCATAATATAACATTTAATGCACCTATAACTTGATACTTATATCCACTCATCACAATAACACCTGACCATTAAGCCATGTAACTTATTTCACATATAAAACTAAACTCCTAGTCCTTAAAATATAATCACAATACAAAATTTTAATTAATCATTGAAACAAGAGTAGGAGTAGCTTCGGTCTTAGATGTGATCCAGGTCCGGGTGTGAAGAAGGACCCTTCCAAGACCTTTTACTTTCGTGATGTGTTAAAATTGATTTTTAAAAGAACATTAATGAATACATCTGCATGCGGAAAGAAGATGAACATAACAATCATCAAAACATGAAAACATAAGCGTTGATAACAGAGTTCGTCTAGGAGGGACTATGTCTCCGGGCCCCGTGTCAAGATCGTGTAGGCCGCTACATTAAGTGTTGTCATTAAAGGTGATGTACACAAGATATGATGTCGTGGTCATTCAAGGAAAAATGCCCTCACGCAGGAGTGGCTATAAGAGATGTTCCACAACTAGAACTCTCTATCAAAAGACTCCTATCAATATGATACAAAAACATGCATGGTGAGCATCCCACCAACATGGCACAAAAGGGATGTCAATACAAAAAACATGCATGATGACAATAAGAGTAGCCCAGCAACATACAACACAACCAAGGGCCATCTGAAGAAGTGGAGGTCTCACTGCTAAAGCTGCTCAGGCCATCGATCTTAAGGCGATGATCGTATGAAGATGGCTACTCACAGAAGAAAGTGGACGTCTGAAACATAGCTATCAAAAATGCCAAAGCTTGCTGAATATCAATTTCACAGCATCGATTTCAAGAAGAAGAATCAATCAAAGAAGAATAACTGCTCTGGACTTCTCGCTCTGCAGCTCTATGGCTATCTGGCCCTATAGCGCTCTGGCTTATCACTGCAGCTCCGCGATCTGCAAGAATTTCAAGTGTTGTGACTCTATGGCTATCTGCACTCTGGATTGATCAAGCTATGTGGCTTTATGGGGTTCAAGCACTGCGCTGGCTTTCTAGCCCTCTCTGGCACTCAGGATCTCGGGCCTCTTCCTCGCAGCCTTTCCACGAAGCCTCTCGGACTTTCTATCATACTGCTCTCGCCCACTGTTACCCAGCCTTTCCATGCTCCCCCTCGGCTCTCTATCACCATCGTGTGTTATAACACACTTGGATCAAAGTTGCGCTTAAAAATCAGAGGTCGGTTTTGTTCAAAATAGAAGTCGTTTGCTTAGAAGCATCGGCTGGTGCAACAAAATCCTCGGAATAGTTTCTATTTAAAACATAAATACACTAAAAATTGATAAATCCGAACAAAATCCTTTAAATCCTATCTTCAAAATATTTTAAATTGGCCCTACAAATCCTATCGGGTCCACCTTTATATGCTTATATCAATCGTTGCAACTCGGGGTCCTTCCTTTGGCATCCGCCAATCATCAACGCCAATCGTTCCAATCGCCGATATCAACGATCGCTAATCGCAATCAGCCCAAAGGTCTGGGTCTTGTGCCTTGGGTTTCGCCGACCCAATCCACCGATGTCGACATTCCATCGCCGATTTGCAAGTGTCGATATCGCCGATTTGACTTCTCCGACCCCATATCTCGGTAATCGTTGATCAAGGGTCTTAAATTCCACCCTTTGCATGATTCCCGAGCTGATTTTCCTTATAAAGGATTTAAGTCCATTTTTATGAGAAAAACCTCCTTTCTTCAAAGGAACCAAAGCAACTCTTTTCATGATAACTTCATCATCCGCACTCAGATTGACGAACCATTCACACAGCCACGATCAGGAAGATGAGATATACGCTCTGGTTCTGGTTCGAAGTCATTCTAAGTGCTTTTGATTTTAGAGCGTTCATAACCCTCTATCATGTGTGTCTTTCTGGAGCCACTTGGATCAATCCTCCCCACTGAGGAGCTTTTGGTCCTCCAAAAGCATAAAAAGTAATCTGCAACTCTCTCTGTACCCTGTCTGCATCACAAGCATCCTGAAAAGGTCTCGCTTCCATCTCCTTCACCTTTTTTCTTCAGAGCCTTAAGCGATGAGCCGACACCTGCTACTTCTGCAACCTGTAGTACATTGTTTTTGAAATCACATGCATGAATGATATGACCAACTAATGACCCAAGGTCCCACGCTTGCCACGAGTTTATCACATACTCGATGGTCAAGTTTACAACAATATGGACGTAATATCCCAGCTATGACAACAAGACCAACCTATCATGGTTGCTTCAAAAAGTGATGGAAAACACATCATCACTGCAACACATGATTTACACACATAATGCCAAACACTATTGCGTAGACAAGTGATGGAAACATAACATCACTTTCAGATTTTTAACATACAACTCAAAATACGATTCAAGACATGACCAGACATCATTGTTGTTGAACAAGTGATGGAAACACTTCATCACTTTTACACTTTAAAATGCAACAAATGATTTACAAATAATGACCATGAAACAACATGTCTAGAAACCATTTTTCACTTATCATGGTGAATGGGTCACCTTCTTGAGGTGGATTTTCTTGTCGAACAACTGCTTTACTTGGTTCACGCACCGACGCTTTGTCTTTAGGGTGCTTCTCTGGATGGAGCTTCCAGCAAGTGGCTCTTTGATGGCCGTTTCTATCGCAATGACTGCAGTAGAATTTCTTCCTCCATATTTGCTTAACCTGTTTCTTTTCATGTTGTTGAGAGGGTCTTTCATGCCTCATGAGTGTTGCCATTCTTTTCCAACACTTAGAAAAGGTATGGTTAGGTAAACCACAAAAGGTACATGTTTTTCGATGCCTTGATCTTCGTTCATTATTAACAACATGATCATAATCAAAATGAACATTTGAAGATCGAAAATGGTTATACCTTCCTTTGTTGTTTCTGATGTCAATATGGCGATGAGAGCTTGCCTCAGCTCTCTCCCTGCAATGGAAACTGCCATGGGATGATGGGGATGTTTTCCCATCATTCTCTTTCCTCGACAATGTCTCGGACGAATCTGACACCTTTGAGCACTCTCCTTTAGTGTATCTCGAGCCTGAAAATCGATGTTCGTGCACAACCTCCAAAGGTTGAGTGATGCCTTGGTTATTAGCACCAAGTTCTTCTTTCTCCTCATGCCTCATCCTTGTAAGGAGCCTCATGTTTGTCCCTATAATTGGGATCTCCAAATCTCCAACAGACATCATACTATGAGAAGATGAAATCAAAAGGAAATCAACATCTTTTACCTTCTCTTTCGATTTGGAAAGAACTGATGAGGGCTTTTCATCATCCGTCGTTGGTGGTTCGCTAAATGTCTTAGCGCATTCCCCAACTTCTTTCCTGACATACCCAAGTCTTGCCTGACGGGGTAATTCCTCTACTTTGATGGGATTGACAATGCCTTGGCCATTAACACCCAATCCTTTTCCTTCATACCCCATTCTCTTCAACAGTTTGGAGCCAATTCCCGTGGTGCGATTTTCAAACACAGTGAAATCATGATCAGGAAACATACATGAAGATGGAGAGCTAGTTTTTACCTCGCATGGGTCACGCTGCAGCTTTTCCAAGGCCTTGTCCTTTGCTTGCAGCTGTCATAGAAAACTTTGTTTTTCCTCTTTCTCTTCATGTAGGCGCATCTTCAATTCATCACTCTGTTTGAAAATTATGTTTGTTTTGCTTCAGTTCTTCCATGGCCTTTTCTATGGCTTGCAACTGAAGCTGCAACCGCTCCTTTTCCTCTGTCTCTTTCTATAGAGTTTCATACATAAGTTCCACTCTCTTGGAAATGTCGAGCATGGTCTCGTACATCACTCTTTCATCCTTTGTCATTGTTCACACTGCAATTCACATTAATGCAAAGACTGCTTTGATACCACTTGATCCAGGTCCGAGTGTGAAGAAGGACCCTTCCAAGACCTTTTACTTTCGTGATGTGTTAAAATTTCTTTTTAAAAGAACATTAATGAATACACCTGCATGTGGAAAGAAGAGGAACATAACAATCATCAGCACATGAAAACATAAGCGTTGATAACGGAGTTCGCCCAGGAGGGACTACGTCTCCGGGCCCCATGTCAAGATGGTGTAGGCTGTTACATTAAGTGTTGTCAATAAAGGTGATGTACACAAGATATGATGTCGTGATCATACAAGGAAAAATTCCCTCACGCAGGAGTGGCTCTAAGAGATGTTCCACAACTAGAACTCTTGATCAAAAGACTCCTATCAGTATGATACAAAAACATGAATGGTGAGCATCCCGCCAACATGGCACAAAAGGGATGTCAATACAAAACACATGCATGATGACAATAAGAGTATCCCAACAACATACAACAAGGGATATTAAGGAATAACATAAAGAGTTATGACAACAAGTACATCACATAAAAGGTTCCTCATAACATGAAGCAAGGAATCATGACAACATAATAAACAAGATCCTGCATCAACATCAACCAAGGATCTGTGCAACATAATGCAGAAAGAAGAAGTAGATGAACACATCATATACCTCACGACCAAGGGCCACCTAAAGATGTGGAGGTCCCACTACTAAAGCTGCTCACACCATCGATCTCAAGGCGACGATCATATGAAGATGGCTGCTCACACAAGAAAGTGGACATCTGAAACATATCTATCAAAAATGTTGAAGCTTTCTGAATATCAATTTCATAGCATCGATTGCAAGAAGAAGAATCGATCAAAGAAGAATCAATCAAAGAAGAATCAATCAAAGAATAATTGATCAAAGAAGAATAACTGCTCTAGACTTCTCGCTCTGTAGCTCTATGGCTATCTGGCCCTATAACGCTCTGTCTTATCACTGCAGCTCTGTGATCTGCCAGAATTTCAAGCGTTGTTACACTATTGCTATCTGCACTCTGGATTGATCAAGCTTTGTGGCTCTATGGGGTTCAAGCGTTGCGTTGGATTTCAAGCCCTCTCTGGCACTCAGGTTCTCGTGCCTCTTCCTCACAACATTTCCACTCAGCCTCTCAGTCTTTCTGTCACACTGCTCTCGCCCACTGTTACCCAGCCTTTTTACGCTCCCCCTCGTATCTCTGTCACCATCGTGTGTTATAACACGCTTGGATCAAAGTCGCGCTTAAAAATCGAAGGCCGATTTTGTTCAGAATAGAAGCCGTTTGCTTAGAAGCATCAGTTGGTGCAACAAAATCCTCGGAATAGCCTTCTTTCTGTTTAAAACAGAAATACACTAAAATTTGATAAATCCGACCAAAATCCTTTAAAGCCGGACTTCAAAACATTTTAAATCGGCCCTACAAACCCTATCGGGTCCGCCTTTAGATGCTTATCGCAATCACTGTGGCCCAGGGTCTTGCCTTTGGCATCCCCCGATCGTTCTGATCGGCGATATCGACGATCGCTAATCGCAATCGAAATCGGCCCAAAGGTCTAGGTCTTGTTCCTTGGGTTTCGCCGACCCAATTTGCCGATGCCGACATTCCATCACCAATTTGCAAGCACCGATATCGTAGATTTGACTTCTCCGACCCCATATATCAATAATCGTCTATTGGGGGTCTTAAAGTCTACCCTTTGCACGATTCCCGATGCGATTTTCTTTATAAAGGCTTTAAGTCCATTTTTATGAGAAAGACCTTCCTTTTTCAAAGGAACCAAGGCAACTCTTTTTGCGATAACTTCATCATCCGAACTCGTATTGACGAACTATTCACATCTCCACGATTAGGAAGACGCGATCTACACTCTGGTCCTGGTTCGAAGTCATTCTGAGTGCTTTTGATTTTCGAGCGTTGATAACACTTTGTCCTGTGTGTCTTTCTGGAGCCACTTGGATCAAGATGCCAAGCCTTCTCATTGATGAATACCTTCAGGCAGGTTGATTCCCTGGGTTAGCCCTTGGGAATATGATTAAGGCGACAAAGGTGTGATAATTTGTGGTTGTGTTCTCGACAAAGGCATTATCATTTGGGGTTTTGTTCACAATGAAGGTGTGAACATTTTTGGTTTTGTTCAATGCGATGAAAACATGAGCATTTTGGGTTTTGTTCTAAATAAAGGCATTAATACAATCTTAAAAACCATCTTGGTAGAGAGGTTATTTGGTAAATTGGCCTAGCTTTGTGTCAAGCAGTGAAAGTGAAAGTGATCATGGAAGTAATTTGTTCGTTTTATGTTGCTACAATTTGACTAATTTGAGGATTCAAACCCTCCTAACTCCATAGCATTGATTGAATTCACCATTCAAAATTACCTTTCATATTTAATAATAAGAATATTCATAGTAATTCCACAAAGTCACGTACCATAGGCCTTGAGAATGGCATCAAGTTGTGGGCTTCGAAATGAGTTTTAAGCCACATGCAGGGTGTAGAATGCTGGACATGGCCACGATGCTATGAATTATCAAACATAAGAATCATCAATAGTGGCAAGCCCATATCAAATGTGGAGATGAGAGTGGGTGAATAGCCTTTGAACGATATGATGGGAGGAGTTGGTCTGTCGTTGGGTCGATGTGGCATCATGTTATTGGGTATTGGGCCTAGAATAATGCTTGAAAATGCACCACTCAATTGGTTTGATATTTTTAATGGAAACCGAGGTATATCCGCTGATTTTCCATCAACTTGGGTTATATTCATGTGGGTTTTTTTTATAATTTTCTTTCCCCAAATCATGTGCAATTGTAACAATAAATTTGATATTCATAACATTCTGCGAATATATTTCAAGAAATCATCATATCACATACTCATTGATTCCTTATAACTATAAGAAACAACTTGAATGTGCATTAAAAGAGAGCGTAAAAGAAAAAGGACAAAATAGGTGGAAAGGACAACGCACACAATTAAATCTTAGATATGATTTAATTTGGTGGCCATGGCTTGCTAATAAATAAGCATTATAATTTAAGATCTGAATGGGGGGAGAGAGAAGGAAGTCCGCCATTCGAACAAATCACAATTAAAAAAAGAACAATGAATTTTGATTGAGATGGGGCAATGATAGTACAAGATTGCACACAACGTTCAATTTTTTCCAACATTTTTCCCATTAAACAAAGAATTTGAGCACTGTACACTAGAATTTAAACTTTTTGAGCTAATAATAGGTTGTTAGCTAGGTTGTTTTGAGTTGATATAGATTATCACCATGAGGGTATATTTATCTTAGCATTGTTTGACTATTTTGATTTTATCTATGCACCTTGCATAAGATAATCAAGCTTCTTTTTTTGCATATCATTTTTTTCATTTTCTTTGCATATTTTTGTTAACGATTTAAGATTTCAAGTATGTTTCAAGAAATCAACTGGATTATGATTTTGTCATGGGTTAGAGAAGTTGGGAATTGAATTGTGTTTTGTAATGGATTAGAGAAGTTGGGAATTGTAACAACTATTTGTAAAAGAAAATACAATTTCTACAACTCATTTATTTCTTGTTTGAGGTTTTTGTTGTGAATTTCATCTTTGGGTATGAATTCAATGCATTAAATGAATATAATGTTGTAATACTAAAACATTGTAATGATTTGAAGGAGCATTTGGTTTCTTCTCATGCTAGACAAAATGCCTTTAGGTAGGGCTCTTACTATAACACCCATGGAATTCCCCAAGGGAAAGAAACCTATAGAACAAATGAATGCTTTGCAACAGAAATCTATTATGGTAGAAATATCTTCAAAAGAATAAATTTTTGATATCTAGACACCTCAATCAAATATGGAACAACCAAGACCTATTGTCAAAGACATTGAAGCCATCAAAAGGGCTCAAAACCCTTTTCCATGATGAGGGGAGGTGTATCAAAGATTTCACATATAAGAGTGTCTTGAAGTAGTACCTCATATTCACCTTCTTTTTTTTTTGTAATTAAAATATTTATATTATATATGATAAAAAATTACATTCATGAGAGCTCTACGGATTTGCAAAATCCAGCCATAATCATGCTCTAGCATATGAAAACCAAAGAAATGCTAGAAGCAGTAGGAGGTCTTTTTGAAAATTGTAACGAGAGTTGGTATTCATAATTGTCATTGTACTTATGTAATTATATATTTTATGTAAAAACAAAAATAAAGAATTTTTTTTTTCAAGCATGGGTTTCATGCTCAAGTCAATTTATTAATTAAGTCAAGCATGTTTTTCATGCTTCTAGGGTTTATTGAGTCAAAAGAATATTTTTCCCGATTCAAATTATTGTATTAGAGTCAAGTCCCATTTGGAATTTGAAAAGAAAGTGGAAAAATATTTTTATTTGAGTCGAAAATGTAAATTTTGTCCCCATAAGACCAAGTTGGACCTACCTGGGCAAGTCGGCCATGAAAGTGACCTATTTAACCTCCTAGTTGTGTATAAATAGAAGACAATTTGACCTCATTTAGAGTATGTCAAGTAAATTTTATTTCTATGCCAAGAAGAGAGAGAAAACAAACAAAAAAGTCAAGAAGAAAAAGCAAAAGTTAAAGGAGAAAGATTGAAGGACAATGGAGGAAAAAATATACCCTAATTCTCTCACACATGTGAAATTCTAAAGCAATTGCAGGGGCTAAAAATCTACAGTTTGACCGAGTTTTGAATGTGTTGACTATCGTTGACCAAAATGAATTTTGACTTGTTGGAAAAACTTGAAAGGAGGGTTTACTTGGGTATTGTGGGAAGTCTTGGTCTTGGTGTTCGAGTCTTGAAATTATCACTTTGATTTTATTCTATAAGAAAAGAAGAAATTACTGGGGTTTTCCCCTTGGAGGGGTTTTCCCCGAGCTTCGAGTCTATATCTCGTGTTCATTATTTTATGTGATATTCATAGTTTATGGTTTTGGTAATTGGTTGATGAATTGAACATAACAAAATTAATAAGAAGCCAACATATAATCACAACCAATTATCAAAGTAAAGATAAATCAACCTTAATTTCTACCCTAGTGATTTCTCAACATGGTATCTGTTAGAGTCGGTCTAGTTATCCCTCCGTCAGAGATCAAAGCTCTTTTTTGCACTTCATGTTTAGGTGTCCCATCAGTTTCGATTAGTTGCATTTCGTTAGGCATGCCATAACTCTGATGGAATGGTTTGTGTTACTCATTCCCCTCGTGCTTGGCATTGCTGGTTCAGGTCTATTCATAAAAACAAGTCTTCAAAGGTCATGTACAGTCCTGTTTCAAATTTCTGGGTCATAACAATGGTTCTTGGTCACTAGGTCTTGGGTTGAGTCAGTCTTGTTTTGCAAAGTCTAAGAAGACCAGCAGGCTAGAGGGATGTCCTCGATAAGTGGTTACTTCAATAATTTTCATCATTATATAGATAAATTAGGACTTCTCTTCAAAACCCTATTTTGAAGATAAGTCGTCATCTCATTTTTGTAAAAATCTTCAATAATTTCAGTTCTTGAATCGTCCAAGCGCAGCCTTAGTCTCCTTTGCCAGATCATATCACAGCTATCCTTGCAAAGAATTTCAAAGAAAATCATTATTTCAACCAAATTTAAGGAGGAAACCAAAAATGTCAGAAGTATATTAATCTTGAAAAAGTGTCAACGATAAAACATTACAAAATGGGTCATGGACCAAGCAAAAATCAAAAGGGAGTCTTTATAAAGATATTTCATGACATTTTTTCAACTCATTTTGCATGCCAAGAGTGAAGAACATCATTCCAAAGCGAAATTGTGAGTTTGTGAGGAAGTTGGAGCAGTTTCAAGGGTGCGCGATGCATTGGACTAGGCGCGCGGCGCATTAAGGGCGCGCGGCGCATCAGGCAAAAAAAAATTGCAGTGTAAAAATACACGCGCGCAGCGCATCAGAGGCGCGTGGCGCATTGGGTGAGGTGCACGGTGCACTGGGGTTTAAGCCCAAAATTTGCTTGGAAACGCATGAACTCGCCTCCTCTCTGTACAAAATTGCAGGTAGGCTCACATCCACCACTTGTGGTTGGTTTTTGAAAGATAAATGTAATGGGTTCATGATATGTTTGCCTTAGAAATCCAAGTGGAAAGCCCTCCTTGTCAATGAAATTGTTGTAGGGTTTGAATGCAAAAAATTTCTGTAAGGGTTTCAAAAATAGAGTGTAACCAAGGTTGTCATTATTTCTCCATTTCCCTTTGTTTCCCATTCCCAAATTCACCCTTATTTTTCCCCATTAATTCCCTCCTTCATTCTACACTATAATCCCTCAAATCCTAGTCCCTCACCTCTATTACAAAACACATTATCCTTATCATTTCCCTTCCCTTCTCTAAGTCCCTTGTTTTTATTTCCAAATTCCCTAATTGTTATAGACATTTTTGTGCCTCGCAGCATGGAGCATGAAATGTCAATAATTACAGGGATCCTCAGTCCCTAAACAGGTTGTTCTTACCCCTAGAAGAACAAGGTCAGCAAACCACAGCACTTCCCATCAGTTCTCCACCTGAAAACACTCAGAAACAGGCTATTTTTGGATCATGTCAGCTGCTCCACTGAGCATCTGCGCTGGAATGCAACTGCTCCTCCTTGTACCTGCGCTGTAAGTCAAATCTAATGAAGGCTACCTGCGCTGGGCGAGATTGGCCAAGTGGCACAGTCATTCTGCAAGGTGTCAATTGCCCAGGAAGCTTCCAAACTGACACTTGGTTCATGGGATTCGCCCTGTGATGAGTAAGAGGTACTTGATCTCCATGTGTAAGCAAGGATCTCCAAGTGGACTCAAGAACTGAAGTTTAACTGAAGAGGGAGAGGACACTAGTCAGCTTCATGCCAGCCTCAAGCTGACTCATCCTCTCTTCTTCTCTCCTATATATAGGGCTCTTCTATGAGGTCTGAGGAGGCTGGAATTTTGTACAAAGCAAGGAAGTGCTGTTGGTTTACAATTAGAGCTATTGGGTGATTGCTTTATAGAGGAGAAGAGGAGATTTCTTGCTGCTGGGGAGGTGCTGCTGGATTGGAGCCATTGATGGTTGTAACCTTCTCAGAACCCTTTTACTTCTATCAATAAAGCTTTGAATGTTCTCCTATATACTTGTATTGCATTGATGTATTGTATTTACTTGTATATCTGATTCACTCTAATCCATGCATCAGTTATGAGTACATGTTTCTTGTAGTTTCCCTCTCTTGTTTGTGCAGGATCTGTGTGTAGCTGGGCCGGCAAAGGGAGCAAGGAGCTGGGAACAAGAGACAAAGAGAGAGGACAGGATCGACAAAAGCGAAAGACACCGGTTGGTTAATCTTTTCTTCCTTCTCTGTACTTTCATAAAGGAAAATAATCAAAGCTTTACTTTCAGTTGTTGCTAAGGACTGTCACCCTTAGAGTAGGGATAGGGTCATCCGAGTCGGATACTTTTCCCCACAACAAACTGGCGACTCCACTGGGGAGCCTAGTATCTTGTTGGTGTTTGTAGTATCTTTGCTATTCATTTCCTGAACCAAAGAGTACCGAATCGAAAAGCTTTTGACTATATCAAAAGCGAAGTAGAGGGGCTGCTACTCTTTCTCATTTACTGAGCAGATTCATGATTTGAAGAGCTGATCTACAAAAGACTCTTGTACTCTTTGTGATAGATTTTCATCCTCTTGATCATCCCTTAGCTTGTACTTGACCTATAGCTTTTTATTTCAGCAAAAACAGTGCATTTTTGAGCTTTTTATGACCCGGAAATCCTTGTAAACGCAACTCTCGTGTCTCAGTGCAGGCTGTCCACAGGCAGTCTGCATTACAGCGCAGGTACTCCCTTCAGGAACTGCGCTGGAAGTCAATTTGACAGACCAGAGCCTGCGCTGATCCAGTTAGGCTATGTCTTCCTGAGGTTTCCCACTGTGTCTTAGCCCTGTTTTCACTGATTTTTTGCTGCTGATTGCTGGTCATTGTACTTGCTGTAAACCAACTCTCCTTGACATTATTCTGCCTCAGTTGTGTGATGAAACTGTGAGTGTTCTTTCAGTATTTCTTGCTTCAGTTACAGTTTCCCATTGTGAAAAGCAAACCAGTATAGCTGTGGCCTCTTAGATCCTGAACTGTAAAAGTGTCTTTGTGATCTTAAGAGCTAGTTTTATTACTGTTCATGGCTGTTTGAGTTTGTTTGTTTTTCATTTTATGGTTTGAATTCATACATTTTTAGTGTTGAAACAAGTACCTGTAAGGTGTCTTTTCATTTTAGGCGAAACTTGTTTGTTTACGCTTCAAATTGAATTCGAAAATTATACAACAGTTTCCTTTTGTCTACATCAACATTAAGGGAAAAGAAAAGAAATACATGCATCTTGCATTTGCATTTTGATAAGTTTGCGTGATTGATCTAGGAGAAAGTGCATTAGTTTGTGCTTTGTGCTCTGTGTGGAAAGATAGTGTTTTTCTCTCCCCTCAGTAGTTAGGATTTTCAAAGCTAAAAAGATTGTAAAGCTTGCTTATCATTTTAGCTGCATTTAGGAATTTGTACCAATACATCTCGTGGTGATCCTGAAAGACAAACTGCTAAACAAGATCAACTTAAAATATATTGAATGAATCTAAAAATGCATTGTAACATAACGCTCACAATAGAGGTCTAGGTAGAGACGTGTTCCGGCTTCGTTAAACGTAGTGACTGTCGATCTCTACGAAGGTGGGTGATTCCTCCTGAGGGACGATAGCACTAATACGGACTTGTGCTCCCGCGTACCGTCGCGTATATTGGGAGACCCCTATAGACATTTATCCTTTATCCTTAGGAAGCCGTGTCGGCCGCCCTACTGATCGCGATGCAGTGAACACAGCATTCACGAAGATCGACCACCCGTACCGTAAAACGTATTCTGTGGTTTCGCGAAAGGTTTGGCACACCCTCTGCCTAGATCTCCAGAGCAGTTTCTTTTGGCCCTTTTCAAACTCTATAACTGAAAAGGTCCAACCGAGCATTTGTCACTTCGGGCTCGTTAATACATCGAAGGAGACTAGAGTCATCTTTAGCTTTTTCTCGACTCTTAAAACATGAAAAAGCAAAGTTGTGTCTAAAAGCGTCTAATAAAATTCATTCAATACGGAAACATAATTCCCCTTTTTGTATTTTAGTTGATCAAGTAATCCGCAACCGTGGAGGAAAGTCAATTAAAACTCCGTCGTTCGGGGAGACTCGCGAGTCAATCGTCTTTGTCTCCGGAAACGAGAGTAGTACGGACGAAGCGAACTCACTTGACCAGGTCAAAATCTCCCATTAAAGTTAGAACAACAGTTCCGACAACATCTGAGATTCTGGTCACTCCTAATATTTCTGGAATCCCTGCCTCTATTGAAGAAGTTCAACAGCAACAGAGGGACAGTTGTACTGATCCTAGTCTGAAGACAAGTACTTGCATAACTGAACCAGTTCCATCTGAAACCGGTCCACAGAGTCTTGTTGTTCAAACAACTGTCGCTGTCGAAGCAACCCCTTCTTCGGCACCAGAAATCTTTTACGGACCTGACGGTCTTCCTCTTCCTCCTGGTCTGATCGCAATAGAGGAAATCGTAGAGGACCAGCAAGCAAATACTCCAACTCATTTTGGAGTAGGCACCACTCTTTTTCCTTTTGCATCAGAAGTTTTTCCATCGCCACAGGAAGTTCCTGTAGAATCGTTAGGCAGTTTCTTGGATAGACTTAAAATGTCTGAGCAACCGTCGACATCTAGGATTGTGCCAAACGAAACAGCGACAGCAGAAGCTCCTGCTGCCAATCCAACGATGTTTGCCGGCATACCAGCTGTCCCGACTAGCTCTCATCAGCTAGAAGGAGTCCACCCAGGGACTATTATGACAACTTGGTCTGTTCCAGTTTGTTCTTCCGGTATAATGCCCTGTAATTCTTATGTTGAAACTAGACAAATTGATCCCTTTCGAAATCAGTTTGGACCATCCAGCCCTCAAAGGCCATCTATACCCTTGAGCTCCGGATTGTTACCGTATGGGGGGCAATATGCCCTTTCACTTCCCCTCCCGGGGGGATACCCATACGGCAGTTTTCAACAACATCCAGGTTTGACTGAAGTAACGACGAGTGGTTGGGTACCTATGTTACCCCAACAACCAAGAGTTGTATATTCCATGCAACAATGTGTACCTATGTCTAGTATCCCGACGACGCCAGCAATTGTAACCGTGTCGCAAGTTCAATCGATGCCTGTTGTATGTCAACCCCAAGTTGTAATGCAACAGCCCATTGACCTTGCAACACAACCACAATCGCCAACTGCCGGGACGACATAGATACAAACGGGAACAATAACCCCGCATCTTGGTCCGTCGGTTAGTGTCGCACAGCAAAACATGGCTTCACGACCATGGATGGTGCAATACCAACAACCTCAGTTTCAACAGGTGTACCGGGGATCTGAGCAACAGATCTTTGCGAATAGTGGGCAACCCTATATTCAGAACGGGTTAAATCAACCACTTTACAGTGGCCAAGCCCACCCGCCGTATCAGTCATATCAACATCAGTTGCATTATGCTGGTATGCAAAGGCCTACTGCTCAGGCGATCCCATCGTATCCTGGGTACGCCTCGCCAAACCTGAATCAGCAGTTGCCATTCGTGGCGACCCTAGAATTACCAGATTTACATCAATTGACGAACGATCCAATTGCCTATGCCCATTGGTGGCCAGCGATTCCTCACAAACTTCCTTCGGACATTCCTAAATTCAATGGAAATCCTGGCGAAGACCCGTCGAATCATGTGATGACATTCCATCTGTGGTGTTCGTTGAATACCTTGAATGATGATTCGATAAGGCTTCGCCTTTTCCAGAGGACATTGACTGGTCCGGCGGCTAAATGGTATATTGAATTACCTAGAGCCTCTTTCGACAATTTTAGTTCCCTAGCCATGACTTTCTTAACACACTTTCAGTTACCTATAAGGTACGAAACTGGAACAGAGATCTTGACCAATTTCAAGCAGACAATGGCCACACATATATCAGATCATATACATGAGTGGCGTCGTCGTCGCAGAATGGTAAAGACCTATGTTCCAGATCAGCTATTGGCTGAGTGGTTTATTAAGTCGCTTCTTCCTGCTATAACAGAAGATGTGGCCAAGGGAGGCGTCGTAACAGAGGAGCAGGTTATTGCTCGTGCTCAATATTTGGACTTAGTATATACTCAGTCGGGCACGCTCTATGATAAGATACCTGACGCCCCCAGACCAGAATTTTCAATCCCTCCTCCTCCCGGATCAAATAGTGACTCTCATGCCGGTGATGGCATGATTGGAACTGCAAACGCTAAGTCGACAAGGGATTCAAATAAGAAAGCCCGTAAGACTTCGAATCAAAAAGCAAATCAAGAGATTCTTGCTTCGGAGGTAAATGCTGTATCTACGGATAAAGGCAAAAACTCCAATCAACCAGGAAGCAAGAAGAAACAAAACAAAGGGAAGAAGAAGAAACAGGGTGAGTCATCCCCTCAAAAAACTTCTTCAAACCCTCCTGGGCAAGGGAAACAATTTTATCCATGTCAAATATGTGATGAAAATCATTCGACAAAGAACTGTCTGTTCAAAGCTGAGTTAAAGAGGTTCTTTAAAAGTTCCCAAACTTCAGCTGTGTTGACTGATCCATTTCCCACCCCAGGTCAAAATATGGTTGATAGTGGAAATGCTTCCTCGTCTCAAGTGCTTATGTTGTCGGTTTCTAAGCAAAATGATGCTTTGATCTCGACCAGGAATAAAGATTATGGGAATCCGCCGGTGTCGAACGACAAAGGGAAAGATCAACCCAGTAGTTCGACAACAACTTCGGCAGAAGTTGTACCCCCCCTCACGCATGAATTAACAATAAAGCCACCTAAGGGAGTAGTACACAAATCGAAATTTAATCCTCGTGCCAGAGCGGCGCAGCATTATAACATAGTAGAAGATTTGGCCCAATCGCCATCTGCTATGTCGACTCTTGAGGTACTACAAAATTGTCCATCCCAACGGCAGGCATTGTTATCAGCAATTGGTGGAGTGGATCCTAAAGATTCCAATCTTGTATCCTTTGATCACAAAGGATATGATCCTCAGTTACCAGCGCAACTAGCTTTCCTTATTCAAGTGAAAGCACTCAACAAAACTGTTCATAGAACGATTATTGATGAGGGGGCATCGACATGTATCATGTCGATGAGTTGCTGGAAAACTCTTGGATCTCCAACCTTTTCGCGATCTTCGACGACATTGAAAGCATTTGACGGTAGGTCGTACACTCTGTACGGAATCCTAAATAACTTTAAGGTTGAACTAGGAGGAAAAACAGTGGAAATTGATGTTGAAGTCATTGATGGCAATCTTGACTATAACATCCTACTGGGAAGACCATGGATATATGCCATGGCAGTTGTAGTGTCAACATATTTTAGGAAGATCGCATTCCCGTTTGAAGGAGGGATTACGATCGTCGACCAGCAAAATTTCCTCCCTAATGGTTCACAAGTTACTGGAAGCATTCCCCTGATCCATGGGAGCGACCATTCAATGCAAGATATCGGAGTAGGCTTGCTAAAGGATCCCACAATGATGGGAACTTTCGCGTTGCCACCTCCTTTCCATGTAGGGGACATCCCGTTTGTAGCAACATGCAACATGGTATCTTCTTCAAAGGTCGCAGAAGACAAAGTCGTCATGGATTATCAAGTGGTGTTGCCACCTAGCCCTATAGAAATATTGTAGCAATCAATATTTCAGGCATGGGAGGCGAGCCCAAATCAACGCTCGTCAAGCGTTTGGGTAGATAGGTCTGGAGAATATGGTACCCCATTAGATCCATGGTCAAAGGTTCATGGGATTGACGAAGGAATCTTACAATCAATGATGATTGAGGGGGCACCATGGAATGATCACCACCATCGTTCCCTTCTTCCAGAGTGTGAAGAAGATACTCAACACGACCTATATCACCCTTCAGTATTTGAATTCCTAACAAATACTGTAAATACGGTGGATTCAGAGCGAAACCTATCCAATATTGAAGAGACCGTAGCCGTAAACATCTCGACAAAATCAGATGTTGTAGAGAAGATTCATGTCGGCAAAAGTTGTTCCCCTTCAGAACTGGAAATATATGGTGCTCTCTTTCGCGAATTTAGAGATGTCTTTGCATGGTCATATGATGAAATGCCAGGCATTGACTCGAGCATAGTTGAACATGAGATTAAAATGTATCCTGATGTCAAACCAGTAAGACAACGGCTTCGCCAGGTTCACCCCAAGAAAGCCACTGCCATTAAGGCAGAAGTTGAAAAACTTCTCCATGCTGGATTCATCTACCCGGTTCCTCTAACCGATTGGGTATCGAATATTGTCCCTGTTATGAAAAAGCAAGGGACGATAAGAGTGTGCGTTGACTATAGGGATGTAAACCAAGCTTGTCCAAAGGACAACTACCCTACACCCTTCATCGACCAGATAATTGATGAATGCGCCGGATGTGAAATATTTTCCTTTATGGATGGATTTTCTGGGTATAATCAAATAAATATCCGCCCACAGGACCAGTCTAAGACTGCATTTATTTGTCCGTGGGGCACATTCACTTATCGAAAATTACCCTTTGGTTTAAAGAATGCAGGGGCGACGTTTCAGAGGGCAATGAATTATGCCTTCCATGACATCAAGAACATCGTTCAACCTTACCTCGACGATCTTCCGGCTCATTCGCGGAAGCGGACTGATCATCCGCGGCATTTGAGAGCAATATTTCTACGTTGCCGACACTACAAGATAAGACTCAATCCGCACAAATGTGTGTTTTGCGTCGGTTCTGGTCGTTTACTTGGCTTTGTAGTCTCTAAGGATGGGATTCGCCTCGACCCCTGTAAGGTTCAGGCAATCATTAATTTGCCTCCACCTTCAAATTTGCTTCAGATTCAGAAACTCCAAGGGAAAGCAAACTTTCTGAGGAGGTTCATTCCAAATTACGCAGAACTTGCCAAAGGTTATACTCGTCTTTTGAAAAAGGATGTGCCTTTTGTCTGGGACCAGGTTGAGCAAGCTTCCTTTGACGCTCTGAAATATTCTCTAGTAAGAGCATCATTAATGTACGCCCCGGACTATCAAAGAGATTTTAACCTGTATCTAGCTGCAGCAGATATGACCATTGCGATGGTCTTAGTGCAAGAAGTCGATGGAATTGAACATCCTATTTATTATTTAAGTAAAAACTTAAATGACACAGAAAGTAAATATTCCTATGTTGAAAAACTAGCGCTTGCTGCTGTTCAAGCGATTCAAAGGTTTCGACATTATGTCCTCTTTAGGAAAACTACCATTCTGTCAGATTGCAACCCCATGACGTATATACTGTCGCGACAGTTGCTTGGGGGCAAATATTCAAAATGGATAGCCATCCTTCAAGAGTTTGATTTGGATTTTGTAAAATCCAAATCGAAGAAAGCTCTAGTTTTCGCGGAATTATTATGCGATCTCCCATCGTCGTCCAACGATGAAACATCAGAAGAGTCAATCGTGGATGAAAATTTGTTTCTGATATCAGTAAGCGATGAGTGGTATGGAGACATCATAGTTTATCTCCAAACCCAAAAATTTAGGCCTAATACCTCACACTCGGAACGGAAGCGTATACGATACCAATCTAAAGATTACATGATCGTCGGTGATACACTTTACCGTCGTGGTGTCGATACGGTTCTGAGGAGGTGCCTTACCCATGAGGAGGCCGAGAAAGCCCTGAATGATTGTCATTCAGGCGCGTGCGGGGGGCATCAATCTGGATATGCAACAGCACAAAGAATCTTACGAGCAGGATATTTCTGGCCAACTATGTTTAAAGATTGCATAATAGCTATCAGAAGTTGCCATGCATGTCAGATCTTTGATAGCAAAACCAGGAGACCACCCGCACCCTTGCAGCCTATAGTTGCTGTTGGGCCTTTCGCCAAGTGGGGCATCGATTTCATGCAATGTAACCCCACCTCGACCGGGGGGCATGGGTATATTATAGTCGCTATTGACTATTTTACCAAATGGGCCGAGGCGATGCCTACATTGGATAACACTGGTGAAACAGCTGCCCTTTTCTTTTTTAATCATGTAGTCGCCAGGTTCGGCGTTCCGCAGGCTATAGTGACAGATCATGGATCGCATTTTCACAATCACATGATGGTTGAGTTAGCTGCCAAACTAGGGCTATCGCACGACAGCTCTACCCCATATTATCCACAAGCCAACGGACAAGTTGAGGCAATCAACAAGGTCCTGAAGCGTATGTTGCAAAGGATGATCGGGGTTCACAAAAGAAGATGGCACCTACTCCTGTACTCAGCATTGTGGGCTTACCGAACCTCGGTAAAGAACGCCACTGGGTTCACACCATGAGGCAGTCTTACCAATCCAGTGCGAAATCTCGTCTCTTAAACTCGCAATTGACCTCCTCCCCGGAACCTCAGAAGAAGAAGCTCGTTTCTTGGAATTGATCCAGTTGGATGAAAACCGTCGTGACGCTGCTTTGGCGAACGAAGCCCATAAGAAACGAGTCAAAGCACAGTTCGACAAGAATGTCAAACCTCGTATCTTCTCTGAGGGTGACTTGGTTTTGCTTTACGACCAAGAATCCGACAAATTAGGAGCAGGAAAATTTAAGTCCTTATGGATGGGTCCCTATATTGTTAAAAGGGTGTTAGCAAAAGGAGCCTACGAGTTAATGGATTATGACGGGATACCACTGGCGCAACCCCGCAACGGGTTGTACCTCAAGCGTTACTATGCCTGAATAGTAACCTGAGTGCTTTTGTTGTATTTTGTTTTCGCTAAAGTGTTTGTTTCGATTTAGTAATCCACCCTTCTCGTTTGTTGCAGATGTTGAATTATTCTGAGACATATGTGGGATATGCCGATGGAGCGAGTCGTAGTACGCGGAATTTGTCCTCCGCAGCCTGGGCCATTTTTGATCCAAGCGGCGAGTTAGTGAGTTTCAGAGGTGTGTGTATTGGACAGTCAATGAACAACATCGCTGAGTATAGCGCGTTGATTGAACTCCTCTCTGATACCATCGCTCATGGTATACGCCGACTAATTGTTAGGCTAGACTCACAGCTTGTGATACTACAACTCACTGGTATATATTCAGTCCGCAATCCAGCTATTTATCGAATGTTTCTAAGAGTTAAGATTTTGGAAAGAGAGTTTGATTCAATTCAATACCAGCATATTTCCAGAAACTTGAACACATTAACAGATTCATTAGCAAACTATGTATTAGATAGACATTTGCAACATATATAAAAAGAGATGCATCGGTGCTATGCGAGTGGATCGCAAATAAACCAGAATAAACCCCGAAAATCAAAATATATAAAGCTGTTTATAGTTTGTACATAATGTGCTGTAATCAAAACAAAATTGGTCATATGACCTAGAACTCAAAAAGATGCTAGGGGGCACCCTAGCCTAGTGGTGCTCATGAAAGTACGTCACGGTCTGTGCAATCATGCGCAAGAGACGAGTCCATCGTCTAGGCACGCCAATAGTGTGCCGCTGCAACTGTAAAGGTAACTCGTCAATCTGTACATTCGGAAGACCACGAGTAAGGCTCTCGACCTGCTCCTGCATAGCTGCAAGTATCTCAGTATCACCAAGGTCGCGAATAACAACTCGCCTAGCAGGCTCTGCTGCTGGAGCAGCAACTAGCGATCGTGGACGAGCTGCTGGACGAACAGGACCAACATCTGCATGCACCCAAGAGTTTGATCAGTTTTGCACAGTAACATCACGAGTAAAAACAATAAACAGTAACATGGTCAGAGATTTTACCAATAGCGCCCCATTGCTTGCCATCTGGTAGCACCAAGTCCGGATCACCTCGGTAGTCCATACCCACATATGGATACTCAGAAAATGCCATCTCCTGACGCTCGAACCACCTAAAGAAGGCCTCAGTGAAAGTAATCTGAGGTTGACCAGCATGTCGGGACATGTGGTCAACCCACCTCTGCATGCATGGCTCGGTCGGAGAAGGCAAGTCAAGTATGATGTACTGAGGCTGCATCAATGGGATTTTCTCCAAGGCAAAGGCAGTCAGAATAGAACCAAATCCAAAGTTCTTCAGCCTCCCGTCCTTTACCTTGGTCAATTGACTTTTCATCTGAACAAGTACTGCATCACACCAGTTAAACACTTTCGGTTGGAGACACTCCAAGGCGTGCTGCATATAAGATCTGTTGGCAACATGTAAAGCTGCGCTACCGGCCATCCTACCAATAGTAAACAGAATGGACCTAAGAGACCTGTCAGTGATGTCACGGATATTGATCTTGCCGTCTTTGCTCGGCTGTGAACCTTCCTGGCAATACTGACGGATATAGTCTCTGGTGGAAGTAGTCCCTCGAGCCGTACCTGACAAAGAAATGGGGGCACCCCACCTTGACAACCCCGTCAAGAAGTACATGTCCTCTATGGTCAAGGGGATGGTTTTCCCCCTAATCTGGAATACTTGGTTAACAGGATCCCAAGCATCAAGCATATACTGCAGTAAAGAAATCTGTGCTCTCATGCTAGAGATACGGAAGAACTTCAGTAGGCCACAGTTCCGAAGCGCGTTCACCGTGACCGGGTCATGGAGTGCAACCATGTCCTCTGCTTCATGTTCTCGTTCTCACCATGTAAGGGACATTTTGTTCAAAGTTCCCTGCAAGCAAACAAGAGAAGGAGTAAGTTCCTAATTTTGATGAGAAACTGGCGAAAAATCATCAAAAAACACATGCAGGATCAGTTTTTCTAGGCCCAGCGCAGGCAGAGAGTCTCCCCCTTGCGCTGAGAGGCAGTCTGCCTTAAGACCACCTGAAATACAGTGCAAGTTTCGAAAGGGAAACCTGCGCTGATGCCAGGGCGCCCTGATGAAACCCCTGGGGCCCAGAAACCCTGAAAAATGTGCATGAAACTGAAAAAGGAAACCATGAAAGTGAAGGGCTAAGGTTTAGCTCCTACCTGGTCCAAACGGCGCCGAAAATCGTCCACAGAATCTCCCGGAATCAGCTGGTGAAAATCAAGGAAGAAGAGGCACCTCCAGAGCTCCAACAAGCAAAATGCAAATGAAATGGTAAATGAGAGGTAAAAACACCTTTTTATGACTTTTTACACAGTTTAAAGTTAAATATTAGGGTTATAATCTCCTTTTTCATGCAAATATTGTCCATTTCTAACAAAGTTTGTTGCAGCAATTGAATGAGAAGTACTACATTTGAAAAGAGAAAAGCTAGTAAAAGTAAAAAATCAAATTTGACCATGAATCGAGCAGTTTTACCGCAGAATTTATGCTCGTTAAAAAATAGAAAAGCGTGAGCAAAAGTTTCCACCAGAGTTCAAGCTCATTAAAAATGAACCTATCTCGGTAAATAACCATTGCGATCGTAAATTTATCAGCCTTAAAAGCCTTGGTCATGTTTTCATCCATCACCTCCATTTCATTTGGCCGGTCGTTCACCCCCATATGTGTGTTTACCCATTTTGAGGAACAGTTGCGAAGAGTGATTTCACCTAGCCATCCTTGTGACACTACCGTGATTGGAAAATTCCAATTTGTACCTGGAATCAGTTGCTATCCCTGTTTATCACTCGTTCCTCAGAAGACGAGTCTTCTTTGAGCTCTTTTCACTGACTCGTAAAATATGAAAAGTTTGCCGAGTTTTGGCCTTCCAGCTCGTTAAACGACCGGAACGCTATCCCTCCTCTAGATTTTAATCTTTTTGGACCTGAGGGATTATTGCACAAAAAGATCGAGCGCTTGTCTTTTTCGGCTCGTTAAAGAAATCGAAAATTCATCCCTTCTGTATTGTTTTATACTTTTTCGGACTTAAGGGATTAGATGACGAAAAAGGAATCATGGAGTTGACTTTCTGTACCTTTTCAGACTCTCTAAAAATGAAAAGGACCGAGTTATCCTTGTCGTTAGACTCGTTAAATTCATTAAATAGCGACAAACTTGTCTTTAGACGAGAATGAGTTTCCCTATCGCTAGGCTCGTTAAATCATAGCGATGGGCTTGCCCGAATGATAGGTTATAGAACAAGCATATGTTATCCTCCTCAAGCTTGACAAAAATAAAGAGGTACTGGTCAGAAATGACTGGGGAAAAATTGGGAGAACATCAAAGCCTAATGGTAGCAAGTCGCTCTTGAACATGACACTTTCCCTCCGTACCACATCGTGTTGGGTTGTTTCATTCACCGGTCTCATCACCATGGTCCTCGCCAAACCATCCACATTTGGGGTAATGCTACCGATCCATCGCATCAGTGTCGTTATATGTTCAAGAGGGGTCATTCTGAAAGTGTCAACCGTGTCCCATCCACTGCCATACAATATCCTTCATCCATTCATGATCGCCACCCTGAATCATATGTCACAGTTTGTTTTCACCTCCACTAAAATCATTAGCTCCGTTCCGTGTCATTGATGTGGGATTCATTAAGGCCCTCCTTTGACGGATCGCTTCTTGTCGACTTCAGCTCATTATCCAAGAAGTTGATCTAGGAACAACCCCATCAGTACTTTGAAGCTTGCATGCCTCAATGGCAAGTTTCTCACTTCCGGCGACAGGTATACATCAATGACCTTCGACTAGAAGATTTTGCGTGGCGTTCGACGCCAAGTCCTTTATTCACGCCACGTGAATTGTACTGCAATACCTTGAGGGTCATTATCATTATCGGTGATTCCTCTCGCGCTTGTTAACGGTTTTCATTATTGGCCGGTAATCAAGCGATGTCTTTCCATGTTCGACTTCAGCGCAATTCTCACATGGATCGACTTGTACTTAGAGTGAAGATCGAACGAGTTTGAAGACCCCGGATCTAGTTTCATCCATCCGGGCTGCGATATATATTCAGGAAATATAAAAGCATTTGTCATGTACATCATTGCAGCAGATGATCATCCTATTCAAAGGATGATAATTTCAGCAGAAAATTATCAGTCTACCATCAGACGATCGTCTGTTATATGTACCAAAATGTATTTATAAAGCTGAGCATGGGAATGCCCGCCTCAGCTAGATCATGAAAACAGAATGAAAAATAATGTATTGTATTGTATTGTATTACAGGGCGCCTCCTCAGCACTGGAATGAACTTCGGACCCTCTAGATAAAGCATTTCACCCGATAAACGGCCTCATACTTTAGGGGGCAACTGTTATAGACATTTTTGTGCCTCGCAGCATGGAGCATGAAATGTCAATAATTACAAGGATCCTCAGTCCCTAAACAGGTTGTTCTTACCCCTAGAAGAATAAGGTCAGCAAACCGCAGCACTTCCCATCAGTTCTCCACCTGAAAACACTTAGAAACGGGCTATTTTTGGATCATGTCAGCTGCTCCACTGAGCATCTGCGCTGGAATGCAACTGCTCCTCCTTGTACCTGCGCTGTAAGTCAAATCTAATGAAGGCTACCTGCGTTGGGCGAGATTGGCCAAGTGGCACAGTCATTCTGCAAGGTGTCAATTGCCCAGGAAGCTTCCAAACTGACACTTGGTTCATGGGATTCGCCCTGTGATGAGTAAGAGGTACTTGATCTCCATGTGTAAGCAAGGATCTCCAAGTGGACTCAAGAACTGAAGTTTAACTGAAGAGGGAGAGGACACTAGTCAGCTTCATGCCAGCCTCAAGCTGACTCATCCTCTCTTCTTCTCTCCTATATATAGGGCTCTTCTATGAGGTCTGAGGAGGCTGGAATTTTGTACAAAGCAAGGAAGTGCTGTTGGTTTACAGTTAGAGCTATTGGGTGATTGCTTTATAGAGGAGAAGAGGAGATTTCTTGCTGCTGGGGAGGTGCTGCTGGATTGGAGCCATTGATGGTTGTAACCTTCTCAGAACCCTTTTACTTCTATCAATAAAGCTTTGAATGTTCTCCTATATACTTGTATTGCATTGATGTATTGTATTTACTTGTATATCTGATTCACTCTAATCCATGCATCAGTTATGAGTACATGTTTCTTGTAGTTTCCCTCTCTTGTTTGTGCAGGATCTGTGTGTAGCTGGGCCGGCAAAGGGAGCAAGGAGCTGGGAACAAGAGACAAAGAGAGAGGACAGGATCGACAAAAGCGAAAGACACCGGTTGGTTAATCTTTTCTTCCTTCTCTGTACTTTCATAAAGGAAAATAATCAAAGCTTTGCTTTCAGTTGTTGCTAAGGACTGTCACCCTTAGAGTAGGGATAGGGTCATCCGAGTCGGATACTTTTCCCCACAACACCAATGTTTCCCCTTTCCTAATATTCCCTTGTGCATTTGTGTCCCCTTGGTCACAACATTTTTAGAGCAAAAGAACAGTTTACAGGCAATTGTGCACGCAGTTATACATCAGCATATATATTCCAGCTATCTTGTTTTCAAAGACATGTCAAAGACCGAGTCAGTCTATGAGCAGGAGTATGATAGTGATTCTACACCGGAGGTAAATGTGCCAAATGTGCCACGGAGGTATCACAAAGGTGGCAAAAGTTGTCAGCATGTCAGGGAGGAGCCTACTTCTTTGGCCCAATTGCAAGCTTGCCCACTTGCAATGGATTGTTTTTGGCATCAATCATGTTTTCAATACTGTGAGATGATCTCACAAATCCAGCATCATTGGGAACTAGTCCGTTTATTTGTTCTACATTTACAGGATGGTCATGTAAACCTTGCCGGAGTGAATTTCACCTTGTCACCTGAGACTATTGCTCAGGCCACCAGGATACCAAATGTAGGGGAGGAATGGAGTAAATGCCAACTGTTAGACAGATTCTACTATGAGCCATATATCAAACCTGGGTATATGAGACACTTGAGCACAGTTTTTCCTTTCAGATTCCTGAGGGATGAGTATGCACCATTGATGAAACTCATCATTCGATATTTCAATTGCGAGGGCAGATTCTCGCGTCTCTATGCGTACCATGTCCGTTTGTTGATGCATTTCACAAGGGTACGTATGATGAACATTCTGTTTTTCATGTGTCGCAACATAGAGAGGATGGTGCCTTTAGTACAAAGGAAGAGCCCAGCACATCAACATAAGAGCATATATCATTATGCGTTGATCAAAATCATAGTGATGCATCAGTTGGCATAGCAGGGCATTACTTGGGAGGATTTCATCTCCCGTGATTACTTCACAGTGCTACAGCCGCCTCCCGAGATAATTCATGATGAGGGAGCGCCTTCACACTAGCCAGGCATTCCCAAGACTGAGCATATAAGTGCTCCTCCATATGTGACATACCAGCGAGGCCACATGGCTTTATTTGCATCTACACGACGAGTACTATCTCCACCCGGAGTGGAAGGGGTCTCATTGACTTCATCAGCACAGTGAGTATTATCTCCACATCATGTGGAAAGGGTCTTGCCTTCTTCTTCATCACATGTACAGATCCATGATAGGGGTAAGAGGCCCATGTTTGATGAGGGTCCTTCAAGAGGTCAGGACACGGATATCATTGATCTTGATGCGAGCTCTCCTAGCTCGGAGCTAAAAGAGATCATCCGACAGCAAAGGGCTGAAAATGACTCGCTACAAAAGAAATTGTAGATGGCTAAGCGGACGAGCAACTACTTGGAGCAGCGCAACAAACAGCTGGAAGATGAACATACACTTTATGAGCTACGGCAAATCCGGGAAGACCGAGAATTGGCCCGAAAGAGACCCGGTGATTTGACACCGATTGATCTAGAGTCTATGCTCATCCGGGTGAACACTCATTTGGAGAATTTGTTGGCGAAGGCAAACAAAGGCAAGGACATGTTTCGTCATATGAAAACTCACTATTGGGCTCGCATGCATGTTTGCAAAGCAAAAATGAAGATCCTTAAGAGGCGATTGAGCAAGGCACTAAAACGGCGGAAAATGCCCGATCCACTCCAAATTTTGGCCAAGGCTTCATTGGCAGGGCACAATACATGATCGAGGGTCTTTAATCTGAATTTGAGCAAATTCGGAGAATTTTTTGTCATTTTTGAAAATTTTGTCCTAAAAACAGGTTTTTTGGCTCAACGCGTAGCGCGCCGCGCGCGACCCATAAGATTGGGAGGTCCAAATCACAAATGGCTTGTAGTTTTGGATTTTTCATGATGAAATATACATGCTAAGCTATGGCCAAAGCATTTCATCAAGTTCTGGGTGACCAAAAGGCTCAAAAACACCATGAAAATCACCTTTCTGCCACCTTTTGCACCAGCAGGAAGTACTTCCGGGAGAATGCACTTTTGGAGGGGAAAATGGACACCAAATTGGAAAATTCCACTTGGGTTGCAAAGTAGACATCCAGGGCTTTCCAACAAGCCAACCTAAGCTCAATTTGGATATAGGGAAGTTCCCCAAAAATAGGTGGAAAGGCACGCGACGCATAGGGCTCAGGCGCGCGGCGCACAGGGTTTTTTGGCACAATTTTCATCTTCATCTTAGGAAACGAAGCCAGTTTGACCAGTTTTGACTTGTGATGTGCTTTTTTCACTCCTCTTGATGTAATTAATGAAACATGATGTAATTTTTGCACTTTATTACTTTTTCTAGAAGATTCATTCACTAAAAAGTGAAAATTAAATGAATGAATCAGTTTCCTACCTTATAGAGGCAAGTTGTTTTGACTGCCTAGATTGTAGTGCTTTGTTTAGAATTGGTTGAAACAGCTCCTAGGATGATGAGCTCGACCCCTAGAGGCAAGGGAATGGGTTGGCTTGCCTATATTATGTATTTTCTTAGTCATTTTCATGGTTGGACTCTTGGGGAAAAGGTTTTGAGACTTTATTGTACATTTTACTTCAGAATTTTGGCAAAGGAAAGACCAGGGTTTTGCAACACTATTTGGAATTTGTTAGAGTCGGTCTAGTTATCCCTCCATCAGAGATCAAAGCTCTTTTTTGCATTTCATGTTTAGGTGTCCCATTAGTTTTGATTAGTTGCATGTCGTTAGGCATGCCATAACTCTGACGGAATGGTTGTGTTACTCATTCCCCTCTTGCTTGGCACTGCTGGTTCAGGTCTATTCATAAAAACAAGTCTTCAAAGGTCATGTACAGTCTTGTTTCAAATTTTTGGGTCATAACAATGGTTCTTGGTCATTAGGTCTTGGGTTTGAGTCAGTCTTGTTTTGCAAAGTCTAAGAAGACCAGCAGGCCAGAGGGATGTCCTCGATAGGTGGTTACTTCAATAATTTTTATCATTATACAGATAAATTAGGAATTTTCTTCAAAACTCTGTTTTGAAGATAAGTCGTCATCTCATTTTTGTAAAAATCTTCAAAAATTTCAGTTCTTGAAACGTCCAAGCGCAACCTTGGTCTCCTTTGCCAAATCATATCACAGCTATCCCTGCAAAAAATTGCAAAGAAAATCATCATTTCAAAAAAATTTAAGGAGGAAACCAAAAAGGTCAGAAGTCTATTAATCCT
This sequence comes from Pinus tabuliformis, assembly GCA_031772625.1. NCBI lineage: Eukaryota > Viridiplantae > Streptophyta > Pinopsida > Pinales > Pinaceae > Pinus > Pinus tabuliformis. The sequence goes on from CM062817.1 coordinate 1,026,488,063, forward strand.
GAAAAACTGTCAACGACAAAACATTACAAAATGTGTCATGGACCAAGCAAAAATCAAAAGGGAGTCTTTATAAAGATATTTCATGACATTTTCAACTCATTTTGCATGCCAAGAGTGAAGAGCATCGTTCCAAAGCGAAGTTGTGAATTTGTAAGGAAGTTGGAGCATTTTCAGGGGTGAGCGATGCGTTGGATTAGGCGTGCGACGCATCAGGACCGCGCGGCGTATCAGGCAATAAATTGCAGTGCAAAAATACACGCGCGCGGCGCATCGGAGGCGCGCGACGCGTTGGGTAAGGCGCGCAGCGCACTGGGGTTTTAAGCCCGAAATTTGGTTAGAAGTGCATGAACTCGCCTCCTCTCTGCACAAAATTGCAGGTAGGCTCACATTTATCACTTGTGCTTGGTTTTTGAAAGATAAACGTAATGTTTCATGATATGTTTGCCTTTGAAATCCAAGTGGAGAGCCCTCCTTGTCAATGAAATTGTTGTAGGGTTTAGTGTAAAAATTGCTGTAAGGGTTTCAAAAACAGAATGTAACCAAGGTTGTTATTATTTCTCCCTTTCCCTTTATTTCCCATTCCCAAATTCACCCTTATTCTCCCCATTAATTCCCTCCTTCATCCCACACTATAATCCCTCAAAATCCTAGTACCTCACTTCTATTACAAAACACATTATCGTTATCATTTCCCTTCCCTTTTCTAAGTCCCTTGTTTTTATTTCCAAATTCCTAAATCCCTAATGCTTCCCCTATCCTAATATCCCTTGTGCATTTGTGTCCCCTTGGTTACAACATTCTTAGAGCAAAAGAACAGTTTACCAGCAATTGTACACACAGTTTATACATCAGCATATATATTCCAACTATCTTGTTTTCAAAGACATGTCAGAGACCGAGTCAGCTTATGAGCAGGATTATGATAGTGATTCTACACCAGAGGTAAATATGCCAAGGAGGTATCACAAAGGTGGAAAAAGTGGTCAGCATGTCAGGGAGGAGCCTACTTCTTTGGCTCAATTGCAAGCTTGTACACTTGCAATGGGTTTTTTTCGGTATCAATCATGTTTTGAATACTGTGAGCGGATCTCACAAATCCAGCATCATCGGGAACTAGTCCGTTTATTTGTTCTGCATTTATAGGATGGTCATGTAAACCTTGCCGGAGTGAATTTCACCTTGTCACCCAAAACTATTGCTCAAGCCACTGGGATATCAAATGTAGGGGAGGAATGGAGTAAATGCCAACAGTTAGACAGATTCTACTATGAGCCATATATCAAGCCCGGGTATATAAGACACTTGAATGCAGTTTTTCCTTTCAGATTCCTAAGGGATGAGTATGCACCATTGATGAAACTCGTCATTTGATATTTCAGTTGCGAGGGTAGATTCTCATGTCTCTATGCGTACCATGTCCGTTTGTTGATGCATATTACAAGGGTACGTATGATGAACATTTCGTTTTTCATGTGTCGCAACATAGAGAGGATGGTGCCTTTAGTACAAAGGAAGAGCCCAGCACATCAGCATAAGAGCATCTATCATTATGCATTGATTAAAATCGTAGTGATGCATTAGTTGGCACAACAGGGCATTACTTGGGAAGATTTCATCTCCCATGATTACTTTGCAGCATTACAGCCACCTCCCGAGATAGTTCATGATGAGGGAGGACCTTCACACCAGCCAGGCATTCCCGAGACTGAGAATATAAGTGCTCCTCCATATGTGACATACCAGCGAGGTCACAGGGCATTATTTGCATCTACACGATGAGTAATATCTCCACCCAGGGTGGAAGGGGTCTCGTTGACTTCATCAGCACAGTGAGTGTTATCTCCACCTCGTGTGGAAGGGGCCTCGCTTTCGACAGCAGCACTGCAGGTACAGGATAAGGGAAAGAAGCCCAATCATGAGGAGAGGCCTTCAGGTGAGCCATCAGGTTTTGTTACTATTCATGATGATGAGACAGCTTCAGAATCAGAGAAGACCTAATATATCAGGTATCTAGAGCAGCGGAATAAACAGCTTGAGGACCAGCACGTGATCATAGAGCTACAGAACATCCGTGAGAATCGCCAAGCTGCCCAACATAGAGAAATTGAGTTCACCTCTCTAGAGCAACAGGTAAATGAGGATCGAGAGGCTAATATTGAGAGGGTCAACATCTACTTGGAGGAACGGCTGAAAAAGGCCAATAGAGACCATGAATTATTGAAACACATGGCTATGCATTACAAGTTCCAAAACCTAGTTTGCAAGGTGCGAATTAGGAGTCTTAAGGCAAAATTGAAGAAAGCGGTCAAGAAGCAAAAAAGAAAAAAGGAGATTGATCGTCTTCAGATTTTTGCCGAAGCCTCTTTGGCTGATCATAGTACTTGATTGGGGACCCCCAGCCCAAATTTCAACAAGTTTGGGGAAAATTTTGTCAATTTTTGTTTAAAAAACAGGTTTTTTGGCTCAACACGTAGCGCGCCACGCGCTACCCATAAGATTGGGAGGTACAAATCACAAATGGTTTGCATTTTTAGATTTTTCATGATGAAATATACCTGCTCAGCTATTTCCAAGGCATTTCATCAAGGTTTGGGTCCCCAAAAGGTCAAAAAACATGCAAAAAATGACCTCACTGCCCCTTTTTGGACACACAGGAAGCAGCCTTGGGAGAATGCAATTTTGGAGGGGAAAATGGACATCAAATTGAACAATTCCACTTGGGTTGGAAAGTAGACATCCAAGGATTTCCAACAAGCCAACCTGAGCTCAATTTGGATGCCGGGAAGTGCCCCAAAAGTAGGTGGAAAGGCGCGCGGCGCATCAGGGTTTTTTTGGCACAATTTTCATCTTCAGCTCAGGAAACGTAGCCAGTTTGACCAGTTTTGACTTGTGATGTTATTTTTCACTCCTCTTGATGTAATTAATGAAACATGATGTAATTTTGACACTTTATTACTTGTTCTAGAAGATTCATTCACTAAAAAGGGAAAATTAAATGAATGAATCAGTTTCCTTACCTTATAGAGGCAAGTTGTTTTGACTGCCTAGATTGTAGTGCTTTGTTTAGAATTGGTTGAAACAGCTCCTAGGATGATGAGCTCGACCCCTAGAGGCAAGGGAATGAGTTAGCTTGCCTATATTATGTATTTTCTTAGTCATTTTCAGGGTTGGACTCTTTGGGAAGAGGCTTGGAGACTTTATTGTACATTTTACTTCAGCATTTTGGCAAAGGAAAGACCAGGGTTTTGCAGCACTGTTTGGAATTATTGTGGCTTTATGTCTTGATGGTGTGCTTATTTCACTACTTGTAAGTTTGTTATGTGTATCATTTTTCTTCTCTCATCTTCTACAAATTGAACAAATGAAGTGTTAAGGTAGAATTCATAATCTGTAATGCTCCGCCTTTATGTTTGTTTGATATCCTATGTTTTCATCTGTTTAAGGAGAACTCTTGATGTTTTCTTGCTCTCCTTAGCTCCTCACCTGTCTGATCTATTCACCTCATTGCTTTTAGAGAATCAAAACAATTTCCTACCTTGCTCCAATCATACCTCTGCAGAAACTGTGTCTCATTCCCGCACCCAAAATTGCTTTTCCCTTTGATTCAACGAAAACCCCAAAAAACTCACCTTTGAACTTCTGCACTTAATACCTAGACTAAGATTACTTACATTCTTAGTCATCTCGAGCCTAATTGATTATATTTTTATGAGATTGACCTGGAGAGAGCCCTCTCCTGTCCTCGTAGGGCTAGCTACGAGGCTGAGCGTGGTTTGATGTTGCCTTGAGTTTTGCCTTCCTCAGCCTGAGGCAAATTCGAGCGTTAACATAGTGGCGACCATATTGGGGATGATTTGAATGGTTTGCTCGTTGATGTCATTTCTCTCATAAGCTACAGACGGAGCCTGAAGATTAGCCAGGTAGCCTTCGAAATGCTTTTGCTTTGCATTAGCGCAAGTAGATCAAAGCTACTTCAGTCAATCTCTGGTTTAGCTTTTGACCGTGACATTTGAAGCACCCCAATACATTTGTAAACTCTGAGCTTTTGGATGATAAGTTGAGAGTTTTCACAAGCTGACCAGTTGTTTTGTTCCTTGATATTTTGAAAATAACAAGCTGGCTTCAGATCCTAATCTCATATTTAAATCTCATTCATGTCCAGCTGTCTTTAAGTATTTTGAAGAAATTGATTTTGACGAGAGGTTTGAATTATCGTTGTTTAAAACTAAATCTACAAGTTCACTTGATTCTCTAGTTCCCAATCCTAATTTTGCTGCTGCCCTTGAAATCGAGAGGAATAATAAAGTGATTGAAAATTTTATCTTACGACAACTTCAGACAGATATTCAAGTTGCAAATCTGGTTTATTTTCTAGAAGCTGCATCTGCAAACATTGGATATACTATTTTCGCACGAGCAGACCAAACCCCCTTTCATCTCCATTTCTCCCATAATTACATATCCAGAATCTACAATCAATTCCCCTTCTTCATCCCACGTGGTTTCTCCTCCACATACACCCCTACATACCGCACATACTTCAGCTACACCCACTCCTCCAACTACCCCTAGACCAAATCCTCCAAAAGCAATGGCAGCTCGGTTTGCACCCCTCGCTTTGCCTCAAGTTTTGAATGACATGCCTGCAGATTATCAAAGTAAAATTCCTTTGTTTGATGGCACACCTCAGAATATCACAGCTCAACAACATGTGGATAAGATGGCGGATTTCTTTGATCTTCATGAAATCGATGAAGAAAATGTGACTATGAGGTTATTCGTACAGACTTTTGGTGGAGAGGTAAGGAAATGGTTTAGAAATCTGCCAGCCAGAAGTATTCCTACATTAGATGATCTCAAAAGACAATTTCTAGAACGCTGGGAAGTGAAGAAAGATCCGCTGCAAATCAATGCCGAATATACTAAGCTTAAAAGGAATGCTGGAGAGTCCGTTCAAGACTATTGTATCAGATTTAATGCAGTATACAATGCAATTCCGGATGATTTAAAACCAACCAGAAAATCAGCGCTGCTCAAGTTCCCCGATGGTTTTGATCCAGACATGGCATACCAACTAAGGGAGAGAGATCCGGCCACCTTAGAAGAGATGCAGAAAATTGCAGTCAGTGTTGAAGCAAATTTGAATGATAAGAGAGCTAGAATGAAAGCTGAAAGGAAGGTTACTATAAAGGAAGAAGCTTCTACATCAGACCAAGTTCTTCGCAAGGTAGAAAAAATGATTGAAAGGTTAGCTATCGACAAGCCCGAAATGCAGATTCGGAATCCTAATTTTCGTGGTCAGCAACAGCCACAATTTAGGATCAAACAGCGTGAACAGCGAACACAAGACACACCTTCACAACAGCAGCAAGTGAAGACACCTCTCCAACAAAATTTTGTTGGTCCTGAGTCAGATGATGATGATCAGGTAGTTGGAGAAGAAAATCATTTTTTTACTCCTAACGATATGCCCACATTTATCACTGAAGATGATGAAAAGACAACAAGATTAGCAGTTCAAAATGATGCAGATTTTATCTTAGCAAATGAGATCACTTTGGAGGAAGAGTCAGATGAGTATTAGAGAGGTTATATGCATGCATTGTCTGCTCAGCAGCGCCAATTATCATTAAGAGGTAGAAATGTTTCCATAAATCCCATCCAAAAGAGAAAAGAAGTTCCAACATCTAAAGAGGAAACATCAGTTGCATCAAAGAAAGGTAAAGAGAGTGCTGACCCTATGACCAGCAAGCCTATTCCAGCAAATGAGATCCCAACAGATGAAAGGGTAAATCAGATCAGCATACCAAAGGATAAACCTGAAAATAAAGATGTTCCAGCCAAAGAAGTGGACAAGACTTCTTCGTTTAATTTGGAGAATGAAATTTCTAAATTGAAGGTGTCTATTCCATTAACTGAGCTCATGAAGAACAACAGCTATAGAGGACAAGTCTCCAGAATTCTGAATTTTGACCCAATGTCTGATATGGTCAGTGTTGAGGATGATCAGCCGGAATTGATATTTGGACCAGCATTAAGTGGTGAGTCGGAAGTACCTCCTTTTTATATAAGTTTAAGGCTGCATGAGTTTGTATTGCATAATGCTATGTTTGACACTGGCGCTTCCCACAATCTTATGCCAAAGGCCATCATGGAAAAGTTGGGTTTGGATATCACCAGGAAATATCATGATCTCTACTCTTTTGATTCCAGCAGGGTGAGATGTATTAGGTTAATCAAAGATTTGGTTGTAAGTTTGGATCAGATCCCTGCAAAGAATGTCTTGATGGACGTTGTTGTGGCCGACATTCCTCCTCGCTTTGGTATGCTCCTTTCTCGATCTTGGGGGGCCAAATTGCAAGGAACAATTCAGCTTGATTTCTCTTATGCAACGATTCCCATGTTTGGCCAAATGAGAAAGTTGTACCGGGAACAGAAAATGAAATATATGATTACCAGCAAGGAGAAACCAATCAATCATCCTATCAGTTATGTACATACAGATCTTGAATCTTTCGTTTTGTATTCAGATAGTTTAAATGATATTGATAGTCAGTTAGTTGTAATAAATGATATCCCAGAAATAACAGAGAATTTCAGAGAAGTCCTAAGGAAAGAACGTCAGGAACAGTAGAGCATCACCGAGCAATCAGCTGGAAGTAATGGACAACAAATAGAAAAATCACAGCAGACAACCTTTCAGCACTTGGCAGAAGAGGAAGACGGTTTATGGACCATGGATTTTGATGGAGCAGTAGGTAATGATGGTGCTGGGATTGGAATTTGGGTACGTAGTCCTTTTTCTGTCTCAGACAAAGTACCAAGTAATGTCCGGGTATGTTCTTATAAACTTGCTTTTGATTGTTCAAATAATGAAGCTGAATATGAAGCTTTGATTGCTGGCCTGAAAATTTTAAGAAAGCTAAATGCTAAGAGGATTGTCGTGTACGGAGACTCTGAATTAGTGATCAAGCAAGTTAAAGGCAAATATCAAACAAAACACCCTCGGATGCGGGCATACCGGAATGTTGTTTTAGATATATTGAAAGTATTTTCAGATTATACATTGACGTGTGTGCCTCGTGTTCAAAATAGCATTGCAGATGCACTTGCTAAGGCGGCCAGCAATCTGAAAATTCCTATGAACTCAAGTAATAAATTTGAAATCCATGTGAAGCACCGTCCCGCTGTCCCGGATAATCAAAGACATTGGCAAGTTTTCCAAAATGATGAGGAGATCAATGATTTTCTGCAAAATAAAGGTGAGTTCGAAAATGTTTTAATGGATGCAGAAAATGATGATGGTAGCAATGAGTTGCAAATAAATCAGATGGAAGTATTACAGCTCAAAGATAATGTGATTCCTAAAGGTTTGATACCTTTAGAGGAGCTTTTTTATCAGGATGATGTAGCCCGCAAACCAACATTGCAGCCAACAGAAAAAGGAGTTGAAGAGGTAAATATTGGAACAGCTCAGGATCCTAAGACGGTAAAGTTATCCAAATCATTGACACCAAAGGTAAAGGAAGAGTATATCAGATTGTTGTCTTCATTTGCAAATGTTTTTGCATGGGATTATTCTGATCTGAAAACATATGATACTAATATCATTCAACATACTATTCCAATCAAGCCAAATCAGAAGCCATTCCGACAAAAGTTGAGGAGGATCAATCCTAAGCTGCTACCATCGATTGAAAAAGAGGTGAACAGGTTATATAAGTCAGGAATCATTGTGCCTATCAGATTTTCTGATTGGATATCAAATTTGGTGCCTGTAAGAAAGAAAACAGGTGAGATCCGTTTATGTATTGACTTCAGAAATTTGAATAAGGTGTCCTTAAAAGATAACTATCCATTGCCAAAGATGGATCATATATTGCAACGAGTAGTTGGAGCATCAAGGATGTCATTACTCGACGGGTATTCCAGATATAATCAAATTTTGGTCCATGAAGATGATCGAGACAAAACAGCCTTCACCACTCCGTGGGGAACCTTCCATTATGCTAAAATGCCTTTTGGTTTAAAGAATGCAGGTGCTACATTTCAGCGCGCAATGGACATGGCCTTCGCTAATGAAAAAGATGTATTTTTGGTTGTTTACCTTGATGATTTAACTGTATTTTCAAAGACTGATGAGGAACATTTATATCATTTGAAAGTTGTTTTTCAAAAGTGCAGAAAATATGGCATTTCACTGAATCCAAAAAAGAGCCTTTTGGCCATGAGTGAAGGCAAGCTCTTGGGCCACATCATATCAAAAGACGGCATCCGTGTGGACCCGGCACGTGTTGAAGCCATTCAGCAGCTTGAAAAGCCCCGGAACAAGAAAGAAATACAATCATTCAATGGTAAACTTAATTTTCTGCGTCGCTTCATTCCAAATCTAGCTGAGCATCTTAGAGAAATCACGAATATGCTGAAAAAGGACAGTCAGATAAAGTGGACCGAGGAGGTGGTAAGATCATTCAATTTGGTAAAATTAGCTCTTTCTTCAACCCCTACTTTGATCAGCCCAGACTACACACAGGACTTCATTTTGTTTTCATTTGCTTCTGAGCACACATTGGCAGTCGTATTAATGCAAAAAAGAGGAGTTGAAAGACCCATTGCCTTTTTTAGTCGGATCATAAGAGACGGAGCATTGAAATACAATATCATCGAGAAACAAGCACTTGCACTTGTAAAAGCTTTGAAATACTTCCGTGTATATATACTGCATTCCCACATAATAGCATACGTTCCTAGTGCAGCAATTAAAGACGTTTTGGTACAAACAGACCCAGAGGGAAGACGAGGTAAGTGGATTGCTGCATTGTTAGAATATGATGTGGAGATTAAACCAACCAAGTTGATCAAAGGACAAGGACTTGCAAAACTAATGGCTGAAACAAATCTGCAAGTTCTAGACATAAATTTGATTGCGGCCATGACCGATGAAGATGAAGAGAGTAGGTCAGTTCAGGTATCTAATATGTTTCTTTCTTCTCCTTGGTATGCTGATATTTTATATGTACTTCAGAATTTGTCTTCACCTCCCGGAATGCCTAGAAACAAGAGTAGAACGTTGAAATTGAAAGCTGCCAAATTCTGCATAATAAATTCTGCATTATATTGGAAAGACCCTGGTGGAATGTTATTGAATTGTTTGGTAGAGGAGGAAGCTCAAAGAGTTGTGAAGGACTTTCATAAAGGAGATTGCGGGGGCCATTTGTTTTGGAAAACCACAGCAAATAAGATTCTAAGGGCGGGATATTATTGGCCTTCGCTGTTTTCAGATGTGTTTAAGGCTGTTAAGAATTGTCATGAATGCCAAATTTTTGAAGGAAAGCAGAAACTACAGCCCTTGCCTCTCAAACCTGTTGAAGTTAGTGCGCCTTTTCAGCAGTGGGGATTGGATTTCATCGGGGAAATTCATCTGGCCTCATCAGGACAACATAGATGGATATTGACTGCCACGGACTATTTTACAAAATGGATTGAAGCTATTGCTACTCGACAGGCCATGGATGCGGTAATCATTTCTTTTCTTGAAACCAATATTTTGTCACATTTTGGATGTCCTAGTAAGCTAATCACAGACAATGCAGCAGCATTCAAATCAAAGAGAATGGTGGAATTTTGCTATAAATACAATATCAGCCTAGGACACTCAACTGCGTATCATCCTCAAGGCAATGGATTGGCTGAATCATCTAATAAATCTTTGGTTAATATCATAAAGAAATTGCTGGAAATTAATAAAAAGAACTGGCACAAGAAATTGGTGAATGCTTTGTGGGCTGATAGGGTGAGTCAGAAAAAGTCTATTGGCATGTCTCCTTTTGAGTTGGTATATGGCACAGATGCGGTTTTTCCTACATCGCTTGCTGTCCCAGTAGTCAAATTGCTTCAGGAAGCTGGTAGTGACGAAGATCCCATGCAAAGGAGGATTAATCAGATGATACATTTGCAGCAGACACGGGAGGAGGTATTGCAAAATACTTTCAAATTGCAGGAGCGCATCAAAAAGATTTATGATAGGAAGGCAAAAACAGACACTTTTCAGCTAGATGAGGTAGTTCTGAGATGGGATGCCCGGAATGAAGACAAAGGAAAACACGGCAAATTTGACAACTTATGGAAGGGTCCTTATAAGATTGCAGCATATCATGGCCAAAACGCTTTCCTTCTCAAAGAAATGAATGGAGATGAATGTCCTGGAGGGCCGATTAATGGTCGGTTGTTAAAGAGATACTACTTCTGAGTATTTTCTGCTCATTTCATCATCATTGTACATATTGTTTTACTTCTGTTTTATTGCACATGTATACTAACTTCTCATCTTCAGTCTGGGGCCCGCAGTGAAGGCTATAATTCTGAAAATAGAGGTTAGTTGGTTTAAGTTTGTCAAGTCAGTTGTATCAGTCTTTTAGTTTTGAGTCTGTTTTGGTCAAACTGGTTTTTGTTTTTTCCGTTCAATTCTCAAAATTTTGTGTTGGAATAATGACTCCATCGCCCAATGGATGAAGGCATTGTCTAGCTCTTGCAGAGATCTGCGGTTCTTGGCATCTCCAAGGAGCTACCATCCCCATTGGAGCCAATGTTAGAGTCAGTCTAGTTATCCCTCCGTCAGAGATCAAAGCTCTTTTTTGCATTTCATGTTTAGGTGTCCCATCAGTTTCGATTAGTTGCATTTCGTTAGGCATGCCATAACTCTGACGGAATGGTTGTGTTACTCATTCCCCTCTTTCTTGGCACTGTTGGTTCAGGTCTATTCATAAAAACAAGTCTTCAAAGGTCATGTATAGTCTTGTTTCAAATTTTTGGGTCATAACAATGGTTCTTGGTCATTAGGTCTTGGGTTTGAGTTAGTCTTGTTTTGCAAAGTCTAAGAAGACCAGCAGGCCAGAGGGATGTCCTCGATAGGTGGTTACTTCAATAATTTTTATCATTATACAGATAAATTAGGACTTTTCTTCAAAACTCTGTTTTGAAGATAAGTCGTCATCTCATTTTTGTAAAAATCTTCAAAAATTTCAGTTCTTGAAACATCCAAGTGCAGCCTTGGTCTCCTTTTCCAAAGCATATCACAGCTATCCCTGCAAAAAATTGCAAATAAAATCATCATTTCAAACAAATTTAAGGAGGAAACCAAAAAGGTCAGAAGTCTATTAATCCTGAAAAACTGTCAACGACAAAAAATTACAAAATGGGTCATGGACCAAGCAAAAATCAAAAGGGAGTCTTTATAAAGATATTTCATGACATTTTCAACTCATTTTGCATGCCAAGAGTGAAGAGCATCGTTCCAAAGTGAAGTTGTGAATTTGTAAGGAAGTTGGAGCAGTTTCATGGGCGCGCGACGTGTTGGATTAGGCGTGCGACGCATCAGGAGCGCGTGTCACATTAGGCAAGAAATTTCAGTGCAAAAATACACGCACGCGGCACATTAGAGGCGCGCGACGCGTTGGGTAAGGCGCGCGGCGCACTGGGGTTTTAAGCCCGAAATTTGGTTAGAAGTGCATGAACTCGCCTCCTCTCCGCACAAAATTGCAGGTAGGCTCACATCTATCACTTGTTCTTGGTTTTTGAAAGATAAACGTAATGTTTCATGATATGTTTGCCTTTGAAATCCAAGTGGAGAGCCCTCCTTGTCAATGAAATTGCTGTAGGGTTTAGTGTAAAAATTGTTGTAAGGGTTTCAAAAACAGAATGTAACCAAGGTTGTCATTATTTCTCCCTTTCCCTTTATTTCCCATTCCCAAATTCACCCTTATTCTCCCCATTAATTCCCTCCTTCATCCTACACTATAATCCCTCAAAATCCTAGTCCCTCACTTCTATTACAAAACACATTATCCTTATCATTTCCCTTCCCTTTTCTAAGTCCCTTGTTTTTATTTCCAAATTCCTAATTCCCTAATGCTTCCCCTGTCCTAATATTCCCTTGTGCATTTGTGTCCCCTTGGTTACAACATTCTTAGAGCAAAAGAACAGTTTACCAGCAATTGTACACACAGTTTATACATCAGCATATATATTCCAGCTATCTTGTTTTCAAAGACATGTCAGAGACCGAGTTAGCTTATGAGCAGGATTATGATAGTGATTCTACACCGGAGGTAAATATGCCAAGGAGGTATCACAAAGGTGGCAAAAGTGGTCAGCATGTCAGGGAGGAGCCTACTTCTTTGGCTCAATTGCAAGCTTGTCCACTTGCAATGGACTGTTTTCGGTATCAATCATGTTTTGAATACTGTGAGCGGACCTCACAAATCCAACATCATCGGGAACTATTCTGTTTATTTGTTCTGCATTTATAGGATGGTCATGTAAACCTTGTCGGAGTGAATTTCACCTTGTCACCCGAAACTATTGCTCAGGCCACTGGGATACCAAATGTAGGGGAGGAATGGAGTAAACGCCAGCAGTTAGACAGATTCTACTATGAGCCATATATCAAGCCCGGGTATATAAGACACTTGACTGCAGTTTTTCCTTTCAGATTCCTAAGGGATGAGTATGCACCATTGATGAAACTCATCATTCGATATTTCAGTTGCGAGGGCAGATTCTCACGTCTCTATGCGTACCATGTCCGTTTTTTGATGCATTTTACAAGGGTACGTATGATGAACATTCCGTTTTTCACGTGTCGCAACATAGAGAGGATGGTGCCTTTAGTACAAAGGAAGATCCCAACACATCAGCATAAGAGCATCTATCATTATGCATTGATTAAAATTGTAGTGATGCATTAGTTGGCACAGCAGGGCATTACTTGGGAAGATTTCATCTCCCGTGATTACTTTGCAGCATTACAGCCACCTCCCGAGATAGTTCATGATGAGGGAGGACCTTCACACCAGCCAGGCATTCCCGAGACTGAGCATGTAAGTGCTCCTCCATATGTGACATACCAGCGAGGTCACAGGGCATTATTTGCATCTACACGATGAGTACTATCTCCACCCGGGGTGGAAGGGGTCTCGTTGACTTCATCATCACAGCGAGTGTTATCTCCACCTCGTGTGGAAGGGGCCTCGCTTTCCACAGCAGCACTGCAGGTACAGGATAAGGGCAAGAAGCCCAAGCATTAGGAGAGGCCTTCAGGTGAGCCATTAGGTTTTGTTACTATTCATGATGATGAGACAGCTTCAGAATCAGAGAAGACCCAATATATCAGGTATCTAGAGTAGCGGAATAAGCAGCTTGAGGACCAGCACGTGATCATAGAGCTACAGAACATCTGTGAGAATCGCCAAGCTGCCCAACATAGAGAAATTGAGTTCACCTCTCTAGAGCAACAGGTAAATGAGGATCGATAGGCTAATCTCGAGAGGGTCAACATCTACTTGGAGGAATGGCTGAAAAAGGCCAATAGAGACCATGCATTATTGAAACACATGGCTATGCATTACAAGGTCTGGAACCTAGTTTGCAAGGCGCGAATTAGGAGTCTTAAGGCAAAATTGAAGAAAGCGGTCAAGAAGCAAAATAGAAAAAAGGAGCTTGATCGTCTTCAGATTTTGGCCGAATCCTCTTTGGCTGAGCATAGTACTTGATTGGGGACCCCCAGCCCAAATTTCGACAAGTTTGGGGAAAATTTTGTCAATTTTGAAATTTTTGTTTAAAAAACAGGTTTTTTGGCTCAACGCGTAGCGCGCCACGCGCTACCAATAAGATTGGGAGGTCCAAATCACAAATTGTTTGCATTTTGGAATTTTTCATGATGAAATATACCTGCTCAGCTATTTCCAAGGCATTTCATCAAGGTTTGGGTCCCCAAAAGGTCAAAAAACTTGTAAAAAATGACCTCACTGCCCCTTTTTGGACACACAGGAAGCAACCTTTGGAGAATGCACTTTTGGAGGGGACAATGGACATAAAATTGGAAAATTCCACTTGGGTTGGAAAGTAGACATCCAGAGCTTTCCAACAAGCCAACCTGAGCTCAATTTGGATGCCAGGAAGTGCCCCAAAAGCAGATGGAAATGCGCACGGCGCATCAGGGTTTTTTTGGCACAATTTTCATCTTCAGCTCAGGAAACGTAGCCAGTTTGACCAGTTTTGACTTGTGATGTTATTTTTCACTCCTCTTGATGTAATTAATGAAACATGATGTAATTTTGACACTTTATTACTTGTTCTAGAAGATTCATTCACTAAAAAGTGAAAATTAAATGAATTAATCAGTTTCCTACCTTATAGAGGCAAGTTGTTTTGACTGCCTAGATTGTAGTGCTTTGTTTAGAATTGATTGAAACAGCTCCTAGGATGATGAGATCGACCCCTAGAGGAAAGGGAATGAGTTATCTTGTCTATATTATGTATTTTCTTAGTCATTTTCAGGGTTGGACTCTTTGGGAAGAGGCTTGGAGACTTTATTGTACATTTTACTTCAGCATTTTGGCAAAGGAAAGACCAGGGTTTTGCAGCACTGTTTGGAATTCTTGTGGCTTTATGTCTTGATGGTGTGATTCTTTCAGTACTTGTAAGTTTTTTATGTGTATCATTTTCCTTCTCTCATCTTCTACAAATTGAACAAATGAAGTGTTAAGGTAGAATTCATAATCTGTAATGCTCTGCCTTTAAGTTTGTTTGATATCCTATGTTTTCATCTATTTAAGGAGAACTCTTGAGGTTTTCTTTCTCTCCTTAGCTCATCACCTGTCTGATCTATTCACCTCATTGCTTTTAAAGCATCAAAACAATTTCCTACCTTGCTCCAATCAGACCTCTGCAGAAACTGTGTCTCATTCCCGCACCCAAAATTGCTTTTCCCTTTGATTCAACGAAAGCCCCAAAAAACTCACCTTTGAACTTCTGGACTTAATACCTAGCCTAAGATTAGTTACATTATCAGTCATCTCGAGCCTAATTGATTATATTTTTCTGAGATTGACCTGGAGAGAGCCCTCTCCTGTCCTCGTAGGGCTAGCTACGAGGCTGAGCGTGGTTTGATGTTGCCTTGAGTTTTGCCTTCCTCAGGCTGAGGCAAATTCGAGCTTTAACAGAATTCATGTGGCTTTATGTCTTGATGGTGTGCTTCTTTCAGTACTTGTAAGTTGTTATGTGTATCATTTTCCTTCTCTCATCTTCTACAATTGAACAAATGAAGTGTTAAGGTAGAATTCATAATCTGTAATGCTCTACCTTTAAGTTTGTTTGACCTCGTATGTTTTCATCTGTTTAAGGAGAATTCTTGAGGTTTCCTTGCTCTCCTTAGCTCCTCACCTGTCTGATCTACTCACCTCATTAGCTTTTAAGGCATCAAACAATTGCCTACCTTGCTCCAATCAGACCTCTGCAGAAACTGTGTCTCATCCCCGCACCCAAAATTGCCTTTCCCTTTGATTCAACAAAAACCCCAAAAAATCACCTTTAAACCTCTGCACTTAATACCTAGCCTAATATTAGTTACAATTTCAGTCACCTCGAGCCTCATTGATTATATTTTTCCGAGATTGACCCGGAGAGAGCCCTCTCTTGTCCTCGTAGGGCTAGCTACGAGGCTGAGCGTGGTTTGATGTTGCCTTGAGTTTTTCCTTCCTCAGCCTGGGGCAAATTCGAGCGTTAACAATATCAAAGCTAAGATGAGGAGAAGGTAGCTTGAAGATCAGTCTTGTTGGCACAAGTGAAAGACATTCATCAAAGCTACTTTGGAGGACAAAAGGAAGGAGAAAGGCTCATCATGCATCTTGAAAGAATACATGTACATCATATATTTGTATTTCTCTCTCTATCATTTAAGACTGTTGGTTGCTCATCATTTTTTGAAGAACATCATCATCTTATCAATCTCTCTCTCTTGGAGTCTCTTTGATCATCATTCATTCTGAAAAATATCTCTACAAGAAGAAGAATCAATATCCTTGGGAACATCATCTACATTCTTGGAAGCATCATCATTCATCTTTGAAGTAACCATCCTAGAAGTCATCATTCTAGGACATCTTTGAAGTCTCTTGGAAAGTCTTGGGAGCATAAAGATATTTGAAGACATCATCAAAGGAAACACATTTGGAAAGTAAGTACTATATTACTCTCTATGTCTCAATCTTCAAATAAAATGAATTCATTTTGTAAAGAAGGAAAAAAGCTCGATGGGGTATGTGCCTTGAGAGGCAATGATGATGGTGTCTATAGTCATGCATCCCCAACATTGTGCTTTAATATAGTGGAGAGATAGAGATTGTTAGTCAAGGCCTTGCTATATCACTATGTTGACAATGTCAGTCATGATATTGATGCTTAAGATAGCTTATCAATCTGACTCTTCTTATGATAATATTTCAATTTGATATTTTCCTTGTATCTTGTAGTGCAATTATGAATACCTCCCTAGTTAAGAGGAAGTGTTGAAAATTGTAACTAGGTTTGGTCTTCATAATTTTCATTGTACTTATGTACTTATATATTTTATGTAAAAACAAAAAGAAAGAAAAACAAATCTATTTTTCAAGCTTGGGTTTCATGCTTAAGTCAATTGGTTAATTAGGTAAAGAATTTTCTTAATGATTCTAGGGTTTATTGAGTCAAAATAATATTTTTCACGAGTCAAATTATTGTATTAGATTCAAGTCCAATTTGGACTTTGAAAATAAAGTGGAAAAATATTTTTATTTGAGTCAAAAATGCCAATTTTGTCCCAACAAGGCCAAGTTGGCCTTGCTCGGAAAAGTCGACCCTAAGAGTGACCCATTCAACCTCCTGGATGTTTATAAGTAGAAGGTAGTTAGACCTCATTTGGAGTATCTCAAGCAAGTTCAAATTTTGTGCCAGGAAGAGAGTGAAAGCCAGTAACAAAGTCAAGAAGAAAAAGAAAAAGTCAAAGGAGAGAGAATGAAGGTCACAGGGGGAATAAATATGCCCTAATTCTCTCACATGTTTGAAATTATGAAGTAGTTGTAGGGGCCAAAGTTGCAAACCTATTTGTAGGGGCCAAAAATCTGTAGTTTGACCAATTTTTAAAGGCGTTGACTATTGTTGAGCAGAGTTGAATTTGAGTTGTTCGAGAAGCTTGAAAAGAGGGTTGACTTGGGTCTTGTGGGAAGTCCTGAGGGGTTTTGACCTAGCTTAAAGCCTAGATCCTGTGTTCATTGTTTTTCTGTGATCTTATAGTTTATGGTTTGGGTAATTGCATTATGAAATGAAGATAACAAAAGTAATTAGAAGCCAACATGTAATCATAAGCAATTATCAAAGTAAAGAGAAACCAACATTAATTGTTTCCATAGTGATTTCTTAACAACCTCTACCCATTAAGGAGAAACCAAAGGTCATCCTGAATACTACAAACCACATTACAAAGGGAAACTAAACCGAGGTTGTCAAAAGGAACCATGAGAAAAAAGCATAAAGAGGCGGAAGCATAGAAGAATCGTGGCCATGAGGAGGATACCTTGGAAGCCTCACGTGGTCCAATTAGAACCCGAGAGTGACTTCCTTGACCATGGGACAGGGCTTGTAGCACTCAACATCATCAGAAAGAGGGTGCATCATTAGAGTTGGCTCACTTGAGGGACCTATTTCGACTTGAGCTACCTTAGGATCCTTGTGGGTATTATGACACTTTAGTGAGGGACTGAATTGTTGATCATGCATCATTGTTTTCTGAGTTGGAGAGAGGTGGAGAGAATCTACAATTGTGTCCATCGAGGGTGACACTCAGCCTTGAAGTTTCATTCTCATAAGCATAACAATGTGGAATTCCATGTCTAAAAATTTTCCTTCCAATAGAAAATTTACATCCTCTTGGTCTTTGAAGTGGTGACTGAGGAGGTTTCTAAGAGCCCAAATATTATCACCTGTCACCCCGAATTATTGCATCTCTATGTCTACAACCATTCGACATAAATGGTAGGGGACAGTTCAATCAAAATGGTCATATCCCTTCCCATACCTAGGTTGGAGGGGAGGTCTTCCTTTTCCACAACCACCTTTATGTGGGAAACCATTCTTTTGCATCATGGTTTTTATTGAACTATTCTTCAAACTTTTCACTAGAATTTCTACTATGGATCTTAGCACCCAACTTTTTAACCCAATTTTGAACTCTCTCCTGCTCCGGAATGAGACAAAATACTACTACATTAGTTAATTGTGTGTGTTCCAGCGGAATCTCAATATATGCTGGAGGTCCTCTCACTAGGTGGAAAAATGAGTGTACTAGCTTATAAGCTATCATAAATGCCATTAGATGGTGGGTTTGTCACCGAATTCATTTCCCAATCCCAATGTACACAGGAAGACAAGCCCATGGTGCCACCAAAGGCCTACTACATGAGAGCTAGGTGTTGTTGGGAAAAGTATCCAATACGGAATGACCCTATCCCACTCTAAGGGTGAGAGTACCTCAGCAACAATCAAAGCAAAGCTATCTAATATTTCTTCTTTATGAAAGTAAAATAAGGGGAGAAAGAGATCCACTAACCAATGTCTTCCGCTAATGGTTGATCCAATCTTCTCTCCTTGCTGCTTGCTCCCAGCTCCTTGCTCTTTCACTGACCCAGCTACACCAAGATCCTGCAAAATGGCAAGAAAGGGAAACTACAAGAAGCATACATCCATAATTGATTTAAGGATTAGAATAAACCAAATACACAAGTATAACAATACATCATTGAGACACATGCATATAGAAGAACCTCAAATGCTTTATTAATGGAAGAAGTAAAGTTCAGGAAGTGATACAACCATAGGAGGCCCAATCCAGCATCACCTTCCCAGTAGAAAGAAATCTCCTCTTCACCTCCTTCAAAGCAAATCACCCAATAGTTCTAAACCCAAACCAACAGCAATTCTTTACATTCACAAGATTCCAGCCTCCCTAGACCTCATGAGAGAGATCTATATATAGGAGTTTTGGAGAAAGGATGAGTCAGCTTGAGGCTGGCATGAAGCTGACTAGTGTCCTCTCCCACTTCAGTTCTTCTTCAGTTCTTGAGTCCACTTGGAGGTTCTTGCTTCCACTTGGAGATCTAGAACCTCTTACTCATCACCAGTCGAATTCCTTGATCCAAGTGTCATTTTGGAAGCTTCCTGGGCATTGACACCTTGAGGAATGACTGTGCCACATGTCCAAACTCGCCCAGCACAGGTAGCCTTCTTTGCAGTTGACATTCAACGCAGGTAGACAGTGGAGTAGTTGACATTCAACGCAGATGCTCAGTGGAGCAGTTGACATGATCCAGAATTGCCTTGTTTTTTAGTGTTTTCAGGTGGAGAACTTTTATTCAGTGCTGTGGTTTGCTGACCTTGTTCCTCTAGGGGTAGGAACAACATGTTTAGGGACTTTGGGTCCCTTAGATTATGGACATTTCATGCTTCATGCTGTAAGGCACAAAAATGTCTATAACATTTGCCCCCTAAAGTATGAGGTCGTTTATCGGGTGAAATGCTTTATCAGGAGGATCTAAAGTTCATTCAATCGCTGAGAGGTGACTTGTAATAAGATACAATACAATACATTATTTTTCATACTGTTTTCATGATCTAGCTGAGGCGGGCATTCCCATGCTCAGCTTTAGAAATTCATTTTGGTACATAGAACAGACGATCGTCTGATGGTAGACTGATAATTTTGGTGAAAATTACCATCCTTTGAGTAGGATGATCATCTGCTGCAATGATGTACATGTCAAATGTCTTTATATTTCCTGAATATATATCGCAGCCCGGATGGATGAAACTAGATCCGGGGTCTTCAAACTCGTTCGATCTTCACTCTAAGTACAAGTCGATCCATGTGAGAATTGCGCTGAAGTCGAACATGGAAAGACATCGCTTGATTACCGGTCAGTGACGTAAACCGTTAACAAGCGCGAGAGGAATCACCGATAATGATAATGACCCTCAAGGTACTGCAGTACAATTCACGTGGTGTGAATATAGGACTTGGCATCGAACACCACGCAAAATCTTCTGGTCGAAGTTCATTGATGTATACCTGTCGCCGGAAGTGAGAAACTTGCCATTGAGGCATGCAAGCTTCAAAGTACTGAGGGGGTTGTTCCTAGATCAACTTCTTGGATAATGAGCTGAAGTCGACAAGAAGCGATCCGTCAAAGGAGAGCCTTAATGAATCCCACATCAGTGACATGGAATGGAGCTAATGATTTTAGTGGAGGTGAAAACAATCTGTGAAATATGATTCAGGGTGGCGGTCATGAAAGGATGAAAGATGATGTATGGTAGTGGATGGGACACGGTTGACTCTTTCTGAACAACATCTCTTGAACATATAACGACACTGATGCGATGGATCGATAGCATTACCCCAAATGTGGATGGTTTGGTGAGACCATGGTGATGAGACCGGTGAATGAAACAACCCAACTCGATGTGGTACGGAGGAAAAGTGTCATGTTCAAGAGCGACTTGCTACCATTAAAGCTTTGAGGTTCTCCCAATTTTTCCCCAGTCATTTCTGACCAGTACCTCTTTATTTTTGTCAAGCTTCAGGAGGATAACATATGCTTGTTCTATAACCTGCCCTTCGGGCAAGCCCATCGCTATGTTTTAACGAGCCTAGCGATAGGGAAACTCGTTCTCGTCTAAAGGCAAGTTTGTCGCTATTTAATGCATTTTAACGAGTCTAGCGACAAAGACAACTTGGTCCTTTTCATTTTTAGAGAGTCTGAAAAGGTACGTAAAGTTAACTCCAAAGGTCCTTTTTCGTCATCTAATCCCTTAAGTCTGAAAAAGTATAAAGCAATACAGAAGGGATGAATGTTCGATAGTTTTATCGAGCCGAACCAGACAAGCGCTCGACCTTTTTGTGCAATAATCCCTCAGGTCCAAAAAGATTAAAATCTAGAGGAGGGATAGCTCTTCCTGTCCTTTTAATGAGCTGGAAGGCCAAAACTCGGCAATATTTTCATATTTTACGAGTCAGTTGAAAAGAGCTTAAAGAAGACTCGTCTTTTGAGGAACGAGTGATGAACAGGGATAGCAACCGATTCCAGGTACAGGTTGGAATTTTCCAATCACGACAGTGTCACAAGGATGGCTAGGTGAAATCACTCTTCGCAGCTGTTCCTCAAAATGGGTAAACAATCATATGGAGGTGAACGATCGGCCAAATGAAAATGGAGGTGGCAAGTGCAAAACACGACCAAGGTTTTTATGGCTGATAAATTTACGATCACAATGCTTATTTACCGGGATAGGTTCCTTTTTTAGTTAAAAATGAGCTTAAACTTTGGAGGAAACATTGCTCACTACTTATATTTATTTTTTAACGAGCATGAAGATCGCGTTAAAACTGCTCGGATCTTGCGTTTATTTTTTAACGAGCATGAACTTTATGCTAAAACTGCTCGATGATAAGCTTGCATGCCCCCAAAATAATAACGCAAATCGAGGTGCATGCCCCCCAAGCTTCATTGCATTCAACTTGGTGGTTGGAATGAAGGTTTACCTTTGAGACTCGAAAAGGGGATTCGTTTCATTTTTTAATGAGGTTGACACATTAAAAGAACTATCCTCATGACTCCTTGTTTCATTTTTTAACGAGGTTGTCATGAGATAAGAACCGTCCTCAGCGTCCAAATCCATTAGATGTAGAAGGTTTCATATTCCACTGTGGCCACTTCCGCCAGATTACTCGGAGGCGGTAGGGAAAAAGTACCCATTAAGGCAGGGTCTTTTAGGAGACCTACTCCGATATTTTGGAGCGAATGATTCCTTCCATGGATCATTGGAATACTTCCTGTAACTTGCGAACTGTTGGGGAGAAAAGTTTGTTGGTCAACGATTGTAATTCCTCCTTGGAAGGGAAATGCAATCTTCCTAAAATAGGTTGACACAACAGCTGCCATGGCATATATCCATGGTCTTCCTAGTAGGATGTTGTAATCAAGATTCCCATCGATGACTTCAACATCTATTTCTACCGTTTTTCCCTCTAGTTCAACTTTCAAGTTATTTAGTATGGCATATGGGGTATATGTCCTTCCGTCGAATGCTTTTAACGTCGTCGCAGACCTCGACAAGGTTGGAGATCCTAAAGTTTTCCAGCAACTCATCGACATAATGCATGTAGATGCCCCCTCATCAATAATTGTTCGATGAACAGTTTTGTTGAGGGTTTTCACTTGAATAAGGAAAGCTAGTTGAGCTGGTAACTGAGGGTCATATCCTTTATGATCAAAGGCCACAAGATTGGAATCCATTGGGTCAATTCCACCTATTACTGATAATAAACCTTGCTCTTGGGAGAAGCAATTTTGCGGTACCTCGAGTGTCGACATAACGGATGGCGATTGGGGCAGGTCCTCTATCTGTGCTATTTTCGCACAAGGATTAAATGTCGATTTGTGTACTGCTCCCTTTTGCGACTTTATCATTGGCTCAGGGATGATGGGTGGCACAACTTCGGTTCTCGGGCTTGGAAATGGATCAGTCAACACCACTGAGGTTTTCGAACTCTTAAAGAATCCTTTAAGCTCAGCTTTGTATGGACAATCTGTTGTCCAATGATCCTCATCGCATATATGACACCCCGTAGGGGGTTTCCTTTTTCTCCCTTTCTTTTTCTTCTTGCCCCCTGGTTGCTTCAGTCGTTTGCCCTTGTCGTCCGACACGGCACTTACTTCCGAGGCAAGAAGTCCCTCATTTTCATTTTGACCGGAAATCATATGGGCTTTTTTAGATATAGCCTTTGTCGATTTCATGTCTGTTGCGCCAATCACACCATCACCGGCATGAGAGTCACTATTTGATTTAGGAGGAGGAGGAATTGAAAATTCCGGTCTAGGGGCGTCAGGTATTGTATCATAGAGCGTGACGGACTGAGTATGTACTAAGTCTAGATATTGTGCACGAGCAATAACTTGCTCCTCCGTTACGACTCCCCCCTTGGCCACATCTTCCGTTACGGCAGGAAGTAACGACTTTATAAACCATTCAGCTAACAGCTGATCTGGAATGTAAGTCTTTACCATCCTGTGACGACGACGCCACTCATGTATATGATCAGATATATGTGTGGCCGTCGTCTGCTTGAAGTTGGTTAAGATTTCTGTTCCAGTTTCATACCTTATTGGTAATTGAAAATGGGTTAAGAAAGTCGTGGTTAGGGAACTGAAATTGTCGAAAGAGGCTCTAGGTAATTCAATATACCATTTAGCCGCTGGACCCGTCAATGTCCTCTGAAAAAGGCGAAGCCTTATCGAATCATCATTCAGGGTGTTCGACGAACACCACAGATGAAAAGTCATGACATGATTCGATGTGTCTTCACCTGGATTTCCATTGAATTTAGGAATGTCCGATGGAAGTTTATGCGGAATCGCTGGCCACCAAGGGGCATAAGCAATTGGATCATTCGTCAGCCGGTTTAGATCTGGTAATTCTAGAGTTGCTACAAAGGGCAACTGTGTATTCAGGTTAGGCGGAGCATACCCAGGATAAGATGGAATCGCCTGAGCAGTGGGTCTTTGCATACCAGCATAATGTATTTGATGCTGGCAACTTTGACAAGTTTGATGGGCATAACCATTATTATACGGTTGTCCATTACTTACAAAGACTTGTTGCTCGGGTCCTTGATATGATTGCTGGAATTGCGGTTGTTGAGTTTGAACCAGCTCCGATTGTTGGACCATTTGCTGTTGTCCAATACTGGATGATTGACCAAGATGAGGAGTCATAGTACTCGTTTGAGCCTGAGTCGCTCTAGATGAGGAGGCACTAACCGAAGGTTGTGATTGAGTTGTCGAGACAAGAGGCTGTTGTATGGCAACCTGAGAAACTTGGGGTTGACATACAACAGGTAGCGCTTGTACTTGCGACGCAATCAACATACCAGGTATAGTGGCAACATTCGACACAGGGTGGACTGGTTGCATCGAATATGCAACCCTTGGTTGCTGAGGCAGTATTGGTACCCATCCGCTGGATGTAATTCCAGTTTGACCTGAACTTTGTTGTAAACTCCCATATGGTTGTTCTCTGGGGGGGAACAATGAAAAGGCATACTGCCCTCCATATGGTGGCAATCTAGTGCTTAAAGGGTAGATTGGCCTTTGAAGACACATTGGATCAAGTTTTTGAGTTTCAACATAAGAAATACCAGATGATAACCCAGATGAAGAAATAGGAACTAACCATGTCGTCGAAACAGTCTCTGATTGGACTCCAGCTTGTTGCTGACAATTTGTCGGGACAGATGGTATACCAGCGAACATCGTTGGAGTAGCAGCAGGAGGCTCTGCCGCTGCTGTGTCGGATGACACAGTCCTGGATGTCGACGATTGTTCAGACATATTTAGTCTATCCAAAAGATTTCCTAGCGATTTTACAAGAACTTTGTGATGAAGGTAGACTAACTTCGAAGATCAACGCAGGAATAAAGGGTGATTGTTCCGTTTAAAATAAATTGTTAACGACGCTTTAGACACAACTTGCTTTTTCAGTTTTAAAGAGTCGAGAAAAAGCTAAAGATGACTCTAGTCTCCTTCGATGTTTTAACGAGTCCGAAGTGACAAATGCTCGGATGGACTTTTTCAATTATAGAGTTTGAAAAAGGCCAAAAGAAACTACTCTGGAGATCTAGGCAGAGGGTGTGCCAAACCTTTCGCAAAACCACAGTATACATTTTACGGTACGGGTGGTCGATCTTCGTGAATGCTGTGTTCACTGCATTGCGATTAGTAAGGCGGCCGACACAGCTTCCTAAGGATAAAAGATATATGCCTATAGGGGTCTCCCAATATATACGCCACGGTACGTGGGAGCACAAGTCCGTATTAGCGCCACCGACTCTCAGGAGGAATCACCCACCTTCTTCGAGATCGACAGTCACTACGTTTAACGACGCTGGAACACGTCTCTAGCTTAGACCTCTATGTGTTTGCGTTATGTTTCAAAGCATTGTTAGGTTCATTCAATATATTTTAAGTTGACCTTTTTAAAGTTTGCCTTTTAAGGTTCACCACGAGATGTATGACACAAATTCCTAAATGCAGTCTAAAGATGAGAAGCAAGCTTTTTCAATCTTTTCAACTTATGAAAATCTTAACTACTGAGGGAAAAGAAAGACATCATCTTTTCACACAGATCATAGAGCACACACTAATGCACTTTTTCCTAAATCAACATGCAAACTTATCAAATGC
Source organism: Pinus tabuliformis (assembly GCA_031772625.1). NCBI lineage: Eukaryota > Viridiplantae > Streptophyta > Pinopsida > Pinales > Pinaceae > Pinus > Pinus tabuliformis. The sequence continues at coordinate 1,026,513,172 of CM062817.1, forward strand.
AAAATGCACAATGCAGGTATTTCTTTTCTCTTTCTTAATGTTGATGTATTACAAAAAGAAAGCTGTTGTATAACTTTTGAATTCAATTTCAAGTGTAAGCAAACAAGCTTTTGTCCAAAATCAAAAGACACCTTAAGATTTACTTGTTTCAACACTAGAAATACATAAATTCAAACCATATGACGAAAGCAAAAGCTCAATCAGCTATGAACAGCAAACAAACTAACTCTTAAGATCAGAGCGACACTTATCACAGGTCTAGATCTAAGAGGCCACAGCAAGACTAGTTCACTTTCGTTATGGGAAACTGCAAATGATGTAAGAAATACATAAAGAACAAATACAGTTTATTTATACAACCGAGGCGGAATAGTGGCAAAGAAAGGTGGTTTCAGATAGGTACATTGACTGATAACAGGCTGCAAAAACAGGGATGAAAACAGGGCAACAGAAAGCAAAGAACCCAGTTGCACAAGGCCTAACTGGTTCAGCGCAGGTAGTACACTGTCAGTTTGACATTTAGCGCAGGTAGCCCCTTCGGGACCTGTGATGAAATGCAGACTGCCTTCACAGTGCCTGCAATGAAGAGAGAAACTCTCGTTTTTCTCAGGTTCTGGGTTACAGATTGCTCAAAAATCAACAGTTTTTGGCCAAATCAAAGCTACCAATCAAGTACACACTAAAGGATGATTCAAAGGAGGATGAAAAGCTATCACTAAGAGCTGTTCAGAGTCCTTGTGGATAAGCTCTTCAAATCATAAACATGCCCAGAAACTGAGCTAGAGTAGCTGCCCTCTACTTTGCATTTGAAAGATCCAAATGCAGTTCGATTCGGTACTCCTTGTGTTTAGGAAATGAATAGCAAAAACACAAACAACCAACAAGATACGATCCCCAACGGAGTCGCCAATTTGTTGTTGGGAAAAGTATCCAATACGGAATGACCCTATCCCACTCTAAGGGTGATAGTACCTCCGCAACAATCAAATCAAATCTATCTAAGATTTCTTCTTTATGAAAGTAAAATAAGGGGAGAAAGAGATCCACTAACCGATGTCTTCCGCTAATGGTTGATCCAATCTTCTCTCCTTGCTGCTTGCTCCCAGCTCCTTGCTCTTTCACTGACCCAGCTACACCAAGATCCTGCAAAATGGCAAGAAAGGGAAACTACAAGAAGCATACATCCATAATTGATTTAAGGATTAGAATAAACCAAATACACAAGTATAACAATACATCATTGAGACACATGCATATAGAAGAACCTCAAATGCTTTATTAATGGAAGAAGTAAAGTTCAGGAAGTGATACAACCATAGGAGGCCCAATCGAGCATCACCTTCCCAGCAGAAAGAAATCTCCTCTTCACCTCCTTCAAAGCAAATCACCCAATAGTTCTAAACCCAAACCAACAGCAATTCTTTACATTCACAAGATTCCAGCCTCCCTAGACCTCATGAGAGAGATATATATATAGGAGTTTTGGAGAAAGGATGAGTCAGCTTGAGGCCGGCATGAAGTTGACTAGTGTCCTCTCCCACTTCAGTTCTTCTTCAATTCTTGAGTCCACTTGGAGGTTCTTGCTTCCACTTGGAGATCTAGAACCTCTTACTCATCACCAGTCGAATTCCCTGATCCAAGTGTCATTTTGGAAGCTTCCTGGGCATTGACACCTTGAGGAATGACTGTGCCACATGTCCAAACTCGCCCACCGCAGGTAGCCTTCTTTGCAGTTGACATTCAACGCAGGTAGACAGTGGAGCAGTTGACATTCAGCGCAGATGCTCAGTGGAGCAGTTGACATGATCCAGAATTGCCTTGTTTTTGAGTGTTTTCAGGTGGAGAACTTTTATTCAGTGCTGTGGTTTGTTGACCTTGTTCCTCTAGGGGTAGGAACAACATGTTTAGGGACTTTGGATCCCTTAGATTATGGACATTTCATGCTTCATGCTGTAAGGCACAAAAATGTCTATAACAGTTGCCCCCTAAAGTATGAGTTCGTTTATCGGGTGAAATGCTTTATCAGGAGGATGTGAAGTTCATTCAATCGCTGAGAGGTGACCTGTAATAAGATACAATAAAATACATTATTTTTCATATTGTTTTCATGATCTAGCTGAGGCGGGCATTCCCATGCTCAGCTTTATAAATTCATTTTGGTACATAGAACAGACGATCGTCTTGTTATCACTGAAAATTCCAATGCCAAAATTTCAAAACCGCTCACGTTAGTTTGATGCGCATAAAGCCTTTTTCTAGTTTCGCAGCGCAACATGTTTAGGTAGTTTCGTAGCTCATAATTCATATTTTGCACTGACTGCGCTACGAAATTGGGGAACTGGCTGCAAGAGTTGGAGAGAGACTTTTTTAGTGATTTTGATGAAGCAAGTATCATTAGCCCCGCTCAAAGCACATATATTGACAAGGAATGGGCAGACACAATAAGAAAACCTCCTGTATGAGGATTCCCCTATGCATTCTCCGATGGAGAGCACAACCTTGAAGGATTATTCCAATGGAAGCATAGGTTATCCCAGTGTTGCAAATATCTCTGATTCATGTTCTGTTTCACAAACTAATTCTTTGCAACAAGAAGCATATGCATAAACTGGTCATCGACAAAATAATGTTCATACAGGGAGCTCTTCCAAGTAGCTGTTGGTTCAAGGTGCTTTTAGTTATCTTCTTAAAACTCATCCTATTGCCAGTGAAGATTTTGAAGAAATCACATGGAATAAAGGTTACATGGATGTTGAAGAGAGTAATGTCACACATTCTACAAGGCAAAAACCCTGTTGCTGTTCAGGTGCGGCTGCATCTCTTTCGAGCAGTGGGAAGAATCTTGTGAAATTTGTAAACAGGTGTTCCAGCAGTCATGGCAATGCTATTCCAGAAAGGCCAACAAATGTTAGCACAGAATGTACTTCAAGTAGCTACAGTAATGAAGTCATTGGCCAACCTTGATGGAATTGAGAAGGTTGCTCCCTTCCTGAAACCAATAATGGAGGTGAAAATTATCAAGTCATTTCTTCAAGGATTTCTACCAATGAAAGCTACCTTTTTCATCACTTATATCATGGTTGATGGATGAGCTTGCATTGCTGGTGAAATTCTCCGATTGAAGACATTAATCATTTTTATCTGAAGAACATGTTTTTGATGAAGACTGTGTTTTTGAAATTACACAGCAGTTTCGTAGCGCGCTACGAAACTGCTGTAGGTGATGTTTGTTACAGGCATATTTCTCTGTTTTAAGCAGTCAACTTCCAGGAGGTATTTAGCGCAGCTGAAAGAATATTTTCGAAAATTGAAAGAGGTTTTTATTTCTAACATACTGAACTAGAACAACCTCTTTCAGTTTCTTCAAATTGATTATGAGCTGGGAGAAACGAGTGACTAAACGTTGCACTACGAAACTGCTGTAGATGCAGTTTTTAATTTCCTGTTTTACACATCTTCTTCAAGGATCGATTCTGGGCAGCTGGAGTAGTTTCTCAAAAAAAAAAAAGAGGTTTTTGTTAAGAACAGATTGTTTCACAAAAACCTCCTTCAGTTTTTCCACATACGTTTTCTGTGAGAAATTATGAACTCTGTCCCAAGACATATTTTTCAGCCAGAACAGCAGTTTCGTAGCAGCTGAAGCTAAATAATTCAATCTCAGTCACTAGTTTTGAACTGCAAGTGGAAATGTTGAAAAGCGGTGTGGTGTGGATATTGGTGTTGTAAATAATCATCCATCTGACATTGGATGAAGTGGCAAAGATGAAATACACAAGGTGAGCATTCAATCAAGTTTTGAGAATGTGCAAACAGGCGGGATTCTTGTTGAGCAAAATATGAATAGTCCATTGTTCTGTACAAGTGGAAATAATTCATATCAAATTTGCAGCATGAGTTACTCTCCTTTAAATCAAAAAACACTTTTTGGTAGAAGATCAGAGACACCTGCAAAATGAACGAAAATCCACAGAGAATATTGAGACCTTTACTGAAGACTGTGTTTTTGAAAATACACAGCAGTTTCGTAGCGCGCTACGAAACTGCTGTAGGTGGCGTTTTCAAAGCAAATAAACAGTTTGGTAATATGATCGGAAATTTTCAAAGGAAACATCTAAGGGACATATAGGAGACCAAATGAAGCTAGCATAACCATTCAAATGATGACAGGTGTACCTTTTTGTAAAGTGAAGTGTTTTTGACTCAAATTAAAGTTTTATTGTAAAGGCACTTTATTACCGGTCATTAGGGTTTGGAAAGAGTTGCATACGAGGAGTTTTAGGCTTGCACACCTGTTCATCAAGGAAGCCTCCAACACATTTGGAAATATGGTGATGCTCATTATTTTTGGGATATTAAAGAGCTGGAGACATGCTGCTACATTTTCGAAGAGGTAGTGGAAGACTGGAACTGGGAAAACAGGGGTTTTATCCTAATATTATTGAACCATCAACGCATCCAGCATCCAAAGTTAGCCTGGAACATTGAATCCTTTTCTCAGCTATCTCGGCCAAACTGAAAGGAGATAGGTGTCAAGTAGCAAGAAAGAATCATTCTACGAGGAGGATAGAATTAGAGTTTTAGTTTAATTAGGACTCTTTAAAATTCCAGTTTAGCGCTTATTGTATTTAATGAGTCAGTTAAATAGCAGATAGGGGTAATTAGTAGCAGTCATCGAGCTCCCCTCATGCTGGAGGAGGAGGCTCAAAGTAGTTAAGGATATGTTTCTATATATAGAGGAAACTTTGATGTAATGGGGGTTGGATGTTTTGGAGAAAACATAGTTTGTTTTGGCTTGTGTAAAAACTTATTTCAGTAATACAAATGACTGCTTTTTCTTCTCAGGATTCACACAGTGTTTCAAATGCTCAAGATATATGTGGTTTTGTTTTATCTTTTATGTTTTACAGCTGTATAAATACACAATCGCTCAGAATTCACATTGTTGCTCTGACTTCCTGTGTGTATTTGTAAGTTGAGGTTTCTATGAGAGGTATTTTGAGTGTTTAAACATTACATGCCCTGACTTCTATGAATGAGTAGTTTTATAGTTTGCTGAAGTGATGATTAACTCAATGAGCCCAATGGAAGCCTTTGTAATGTCTGTCCAACCAACATATGTGTTAAATTTACTTTGAAAGAGTTAGCCATCTCATCACTAATTGAAATCAATAACCTTTTGAGAGAGCCCTCTCAGGCTAAGGAGGCTAAGCCTTAGTCAAAAGTCTGGTTTGAAATAGTTACACAGAGTCTTGCTGATTAGCAGCCCTTCAGTGCTCGATTTTGTGATAACACATCTGATGGTAGACTGATAATTTTGGTGAAAATTATCATCCTTTGAGTAGGATGATCATCTGCTGCAATGATGTACATGTCAAATGTCTTTATATTTCCTGAATATATATCGCAGCCCGGATGGATGAAACTAGATCCGGAGTCTTCAAACTTGTTCGATCTTCACTCTAAGTACAAGTCGATCCATGTGAGAATTGCGCTGAATTCGAACATGGAAAGACATCGCTTGATTACCGGTCAGTGACGTAAACCATTAACAAGCGCAAGAGGAATCACCGATAATGATAATGACCCTCAAGGTACTGCAGTACAATTCACGTGGTGTGAATATAGGACTTGGCGTCGAACACCACGCAAAATCTTCTGGTCGAAGGTCATTGATGTATACCTGTCGCCGGAAGTGAGAAACTTGCCATTGAGGCATGCAAGCTTCAAAGTACTGAGGGGGTTGTTCCTAGATCAACTTCTTGGATAATGAGCTGAAGTCGACAAGAAGCGATCCGTCAAAGGAGGGCCTTAATGAATCCCACATCAGTGACACGGAACGGAGCTAATGATTTTAGTGGAGGTGAAAACAATCTATGAAATATGATTCAGGGTGGCGGTCATGAAAGGATGAAAGATGATGTATGGTAGTGGATGGGACACGGTTGACTCTTTCTGAACAACATCTCTTGAACATATTACGACACTGATGCGATGGATCGGTAGCATTACCCCAAATGTGGATGGTTTGGCGAGACCATGGTGATGAGACCGGTGAATGAAACAACCCAACCCGATGTGGTACGGAGGAAAAGTGTCATGTTCAAGAGCGACTTGCTACCATTAAAGCTTTGAGGTTCTCCCAATTTTTCCCCAGTCATTTCTGACCAGTACCTCTTTATTTTTGTCAAGCTTGAGGAGGATAACATATGCTTATTCTATAATCTGCCCTTCGGGCAAGCCCATCGCTATGTTTTAACGAGCCTAGCGATAGGGAAACTCGTTCTCGTCTAAAGACAAGTTTGTCGCTATTTAATGCATTTTAACGAGTCTAGCGACAAAGACAACTCGGTCCTTTTCATTTTTAGAGAGTCTGAAAAGGTACATAAAGTTAAATCCAAAGGTCCTTTTTCGTCATCTAATCCCTTAAGTCTGAAAAAGTATAAAACAATACAGAAGGGATGAATGTTCGATAGTTTTATCGAGCCGAACCAGACAAGTGCTCGACCTTTTTGTGCAATAATCCCTCAGGTCCAAAAAGATTAAAATCTAGAGGAGGGATAGCTCTTCCCGTCCTTTTAACGAGTTGGAAGGCCAAAACTCGGCAATCTTTTCATATTTTACGATTCAGTTGAAAAGAGCTTAAAGAAGACTCGTCTTTTGAGGAACGAGTGATGAACAGGGATAGCAACTGATTCCAGGTACAGGTTGGAATTTTCCAATCACGGCAGTGTCACAAGGATGGCTAGGTGAAATCACTCTTCGCAGTTGTTCCTCAAAATGGGTAAACAATCATATGGAGGTGAACGATCGGCCAAATGAAAATGGAGGTGGCAAGTGCAAAACACGACCAAGGTTTTTATGGCTGATAAATTTACGATCACAGTGGTTATTTACCGGGATAGGTTCCTTTTTTAGTTAAAAATGAGCTTAAACTCTGGAGGAAACATTGCTCACTACTTATATTTATTTTTTAACGAGCATGAAGACCGCGTTAAAACTGCTCGGATCTTGCATTTATTTTTTAACGAGCATGAACTTTATGCTAAAACTGCTCGATGATAAGCTTGCATGCCCCCAACATAATAACGCAAATCGAGGTGCATGCCCGCCAAGCTTCATTGCATTCAACTTGGTGGTTGGAATGAAGGTTTACCTTTGAGACTCGGAAAGGGGATTCGTTTAATTTTTTAATGAGGTTGACACAGTAAAAGAACTATCCTCATGACTCCTTGTTTCATTTTTTAACGAGGTTGTCACGCGATAAGAACCGTCCTCGGCATCCAAATCCATTAGATGTAGAAGGTTTCATATTCCACTGTGGCCACTTCCGCCAGATTACTCGGAGGCGGTAGGGAAAAAGTACCCATTAAAGCAGGGTCTTTTAGGAGACCTACTCCGATATTTTGGAGCGAATGATTCCTTCCATGGATCATTGGAATACTTCCTGTAACTTGCGAACTGTTGGGGAGAAAAGTTTGTTGGTAAACGATTGTAATTCCTCCTTGGAAGGGAAATGCAATCTTCCTAAAATAGGTTGACACAACAGCTGCCATGGCATATATCCATGGTCTTCCTAGTAGGATCAGGGAAAATTTTAAGAACCCCCCTAAATTTATAAATATAATAAATGGGCGAATCTCCATGGTATATAGGAAAAATGGAAGGCGATTTTATCAATAATATAATATGTATATATAATTTTTTGGCGAATCTCTCACCAGGCGTGGCGAATATTTTACTCAATTATAAAATCTTGTAAGATCTTGGCAAGTCTTTCACTAAATAATAAAACTTTGTATGGATCTAAGACGATAGAATTTCCCCTTTAAATAGTCTATGCTCACATGAATACCATGGTATTACTATGGGTCAATACCATGGGTTATCATAAACTTGGAGCTTAAAAATTACTATTAGTAATTTATAAAAATTAATAAAATTAATAGTTGATTTTTATTTTATTTTTTATTTTAACCAAGCTAAAATGTTTAACCTACGTTAAATTACAACATCCATTTTTACTCTTGACCAAGCCCCAAGAGGATCAAATATTTTTCACTCTATGCTAGTTTGCATATCACTGGAGCTTAAAAATTACTATTAGTAATTTATAAAAATTAATAAAATTAATAGTTGATTTTTATTTTATTTTTTATTTTAACCAAGCTAAAATGTTTAACCTACGTTAAATTACAACATCCATTTTTACTCTTGACCAAGCCCCAAGAGGATCAAATATTTTTTCACTCTATGCTAGTTTTCATATCACGATATTTGATACCTCTTGGGGGTTAGTAGATCCAAAGTAAAGATGGATCTATGCTGGTTTAATTCCCCCATTTAAATAGGCTACATTCCAGGTGAATACCATGGGTCAATACCATGTGCCATTTTGGTGAATACCATGGGTCAATACCATGTGCCATTTTTATTTTTATTAATTCTAATATGAGGGTTAATAATAGTTTTTTGCATGGTATTAATAACAATCTAGTCCATGGTATTTGTCCCATAGTATTTTGCCCATAGGTTTCACCTAAATATAACCCATTTTTTGAGTGTTTGTAAATATAAGGTGACTTATGGAGTAAATATAAAAAAATGTTTTATTTGTTTACCATACCTCTGGTTTATTTATATTTTTATTAATTTACCATACCTTTGTTACAAATATGGTATTTGGCCCATAAGATTCACTTAAATAAAACCTCTTTGTTGAGCCTTCATAAATAGAATGAGGGTTATGGACTAAATATAAAAAGAGGATTTATTTACCATACGTCTAGTTTATTTATATTTTTATTTATTTACCATACCTTTTGAGTAAGTATAAAAAGACTTTTATTTATTTACCATACCTCCACTTTACTTATATTTTGATTTGTTTACACCAGGTGACTTATGGAGTAAATATAAAAAATGTTTTATTTATTTACCATACCTCTCATTTTTTTATATTTTTATTAATTTACCATACCTCTTTTATAAATATGGTATTTGGCCCATAGGATTCACTTAAATAAAACCTATTCTTGAAAATGGGCGAATGGAAGGTTGTAACTCCTAATTTCAAGGGCTAAATTTACCTTTTTTACCCTCTCCCTTAAAATAAGGTGGGCTATTTGAGGTGATTTGTAAAAATGTACTATGATATAAAATATTCGCCCACTAAAAATTTAAAACCCCTTAATTTCGCCAAAGGGTGAACATTCGCCCCTAAAATTATCCTTGAGTAGGATGTTGTAATCAAGATTCCCATCGATGACTTAAACATCTATTTCTACCGTTTTTCCCTCTAGTTCAACTTTCAAGTTATTTAGTATACCATATGGGGTATATGTCCTTCCGTCGAATGCTTTTAACGTCGTCGCAGGCCTTGACAAGGTTGGAGATCCTAAAGTTTTCCAGCAACTCATTGACATAATGCATGTAGATGCCCCCTCATCAATAATTGTTCGATGAACAGTTTTGTTGAGAGTTTTCACTTGAATAAGGAAAGCTAGTTGAGCTGGTAACTGAGGGTCATATCCTTTATGATCAAAGGCCACAAGATTGGAATCCATTGGGTCAATTCCACCTATTGCTGATAATAAAGCTTGCTCTTGGGAGAAGCAATTTTGCGGTACCTCGAGTGTCGACATAACAGACGACGATTGGGCCAGGTCCTCTATCTGTGCTATTTTCACACAAGGATTAAATGTCGATTTGTGTACTGCTCCCTTTTGTGACTTTATCATTGGCTCAGGGACGATGGGTGGCACAACTTCGGTCAAAGTTGTTGTCGAACTACTAGGTTGTTCATTAGCCTTGTTGTTCGACAGCTTTGGATTCCTGTAATCCTTATTCCTCGTCAAAGCATCACTTTGCTGCTTTGATACAGACAACATAAGCACTTGGGATCAGGAAGCATTTTGATTAGCAACCAGTTCGGTTCTCGGGCTTGGGAATGGATCAGTCAACACCGCTGAGGTTTTCGAACTCTTAAAGAATCTTTTAAGCTCAGCTTTGTATGGACAATCTGTTGTCCAATGATCCTCATCGCATATATGACACCCCGTAGGGGGTTTCCTTTTTCTCCCTTTCTTTTTCTTCTTGCCCCTAGTTGCTTCAGTCGTTTGCCCTTGTCATCCGACACGGCACTTACTTCCGAGGAAAGAAGTCCCTCATTTGCATTTTGACCGGAAATCATACGGGCGTTTTTAGATATAGCCTTTGTCAATTTCATGTCTGTTGCGCCAATCACGCCATCACCGGCATGAGTCACTATTTGATTTAGGAGGAGGAGGAATTGAAAATTCCAGTCTAGGGGCGTCAGGTATTGTATCATAGAGCGTGCCGGACTGAGTATATACTAAGTCTAGATATAGTGCACGAGCAATAACTTGCTCCTCCGTTACGACTCCCCCCTTGGCCACATCTTCCATTATGGCAGGAAGTAACGACTTTATAAACCATTCAGCTAACAGCTGATCTGGAACGTAAGTCTTTACCATCCTGCGACGACGACACCACTCATGTATATGATCGGATATATGTGTGGCCGTCGTCTGCTTGAAGTTGGTTAAGATTTTTGTTCCAGTTTCATACGTTATCGGTAATTGAAAATGGGTTAAGAAAGTCGTGGCTAGGGAATTGAAATTGTCGAAAGAGGCTCTAGGTAATTCAATATACCATTTAGCTGCTGGACCCGTCAATGTCCTCTGAAAAAGGCGAAGCCTTATCGAATCATCATTCAGGGTGTTCAACGAACACCACAGATGAAAAGTCATGACGTGATTCGATGGTTCTTCACCTGGATTTCCATTGAATTTAGGAATGTCCGATGGAAGTTTATGCGGAATCGCTAGCCACCAAGGGGCATAAGCAATTGGATCATTTGTCAGCCGGTTTAGATCTGGTAATTCTAGAGTAGCTACAAAGGGCAACTGTTGATTTAGGTTAGGCGGAGCATACCCAGGATAAGATGGAATCGCCTGAGCAATGGGTCTTTGCATACTAGCATAATGTATTTGATGCTGGCAACTTTGACAAGTTCGATGGGCATAACCGTTATTATACGGCTGTCCATTACTTACAAAGACTTGTTGCTCGGGTCCTTGATATGATTGCTGGAATTGCGGTTGTTGAGTTTGAACCAGCTCCGGTTGTTGGACCATTTGTTGTTGTCCAATACTGGATGATTGACCAAGATGAGGAGTCATAGTACTTGTTTGAGCCTGAGTCGCTCTAGATGAGGAGGCACTAACCGGAGGTTGTGATTGAGTTGTCGAGACAAGAGGCTGTTGTATGGCAACCTGAGAAACTTGGGGTTGACATACAACAGGTAGCGCTTGTACTTGCGACGCAATCAACATACCAGGTATAGTGGCAACATTCGACACAGGGTGGACTGGTTGCATCGAATATGCAATCCTTGGTTGCTGAGGCAGTATTGGTACCCATCCGCTGGATGTAATTCCAGTTTGACCTGAACTTTGTTGTAAACTCCCATATGGTTGTTCTCTGGGGGGGAACAATGAAAAGGCATACTGCCCTCCATATGGTGGAAATCCAGTGCTTAAAGGGTAGATTGGCCTTTGAAGACACATTGGATCAAGTTGTTGAGTTTCAACATAAGAAATACCAGATGATAACCCAGATGAAGAAATAGGAACTAACCATGTCGTCAAAACAGTCTCTGATTGGACTCCAGCTTGTTGCTGACAATTTGCCGAGACAGATGGTATACCAGCGAACATCGTTGGAGTAGCAGCAGGAGGCTCTGCCGCTGCTGTGTCGGATGACACAGTCCTGGATGTCGGCGGTTGTTCAGACATATTTAGTCTATCCAAAAGATTTCCTTGCGATTTTACAAGAACTTTGTGATGAAGGTAGACTAACTTCGAAGATCAACGCAGGAATAAAGGGTGATTGTTCCGTTTAAAATAAATTGTTAACGACGCTTTAGACACAACTTGCTTTTTCAGTTTTAAAGAGTCGAGAAAAAGCTAAAGATGACTCTAGTCTCCTTCGATGTTTTAACGAGCCCGAAGTGACAAATGCTTGGATGGACTTTTTCAATTATAGAGTTTGAAAAAGGCCAAAAGAAACTACTCTGGAGATCTAGGCAGAGGGTGTGCCAAACCTTTCGCAAAACCACAGTATACGTTTTACGGTACGGGTGGTCGATCTTCGTGAATGCTGTGTTCACTGCATTGCGATTAGTAAGGCGGCCGACACGGCTTCCTAAGGATAAAAGATATATGCCTATAGGGGTCTCCCAATATATACGCCACGGTACGTGGGAGCACAAGTCCGTATTAGCGCCACCGACTCTCAGGAGGAATCACCCACCTTCTTCGAGATCGACAGTCACTACGTTTAATGACGCCGGAACACGTCTCTAGCTTAGACCTCTATGTGTTTGCATTATGTTTCAAAGCGTTGTTAGGTTCATTCAATATATTTTAAGTTGACCTTTTTAAAGTTTGCCTTTCAAGGTTTACCACGAGATGTATGACACAAATTCCTAAATGCAGTCTAAAGATGAGAAGCAAGCTTTTTCAATCTTTTCAACTTATGAAAATCTTAACTACTGAGGGAAAAGAAAGACATCATCTTTTCACACAGATCATAGAGCACACAGTAATGCACTTTTTCCTAAATCAACATGCAAACTTATCAAATGCAAAATGCACAATGCAGGTATTTCTTTTCTCTTTCTTAATGTTGATGTATTACAAAAAGAAAGTTGTTGTATAACTTTTGAATTCAATTTCAAGTGTAAGCAAACAAGATTTTGTCCAAAATCAAAAGACACCTTAATATTTACTTGTTTCAACACTAGAAATACATAAATTCAAACCATATGACGAAAGCAAAAGCTCAATCAGCTATGAACAACAAACAAACTAACTCTTAAGATCAGAGCGACACTTATCACAGGTCTAGATCTAAGAGGCCACAGGAAGACTAGTTCACTTTCGTTATGGGAAACTGCAAATGATGTAAGAAATACATAAAGAAAAAATACAATTTATTTATACAACCGAGGCGGAATAGTGGCAAAGAAAGGTGGTTTCAGATAGGTACATTGACTGATAACAGGCTGCAAAAACAGGGATGAAAACAGGGCAACAGAAAGCAGAGAACCCCAATTGCACAAGGCCTAACTGGTTCAACGCAGGTAGTACACTGTCAGTTTGACATTCAGCACAGGTAGCCCCTTCGGGACCTACGATGAAATGCAGTCTGCCTTCACAGTGCCTGAAATGAAGAGATAAACTCTCGTTTTTCTCAGGTTCTGGGTTACAGATTGCTCAAAAATCAACAGTTTTTGGCCAAATCAAAGCTACCAATCAAGTACACACTAAAGGATGATTCAAAGGAGGATGAAAAGCTATCACTAAGAGCTGTTTAGAGTCCTTGTGGATCAGCTCTTCAAATCATAAACATGCCCAGAAAATGAGCTAGAGTAGCTGCCCTCTACTTTGCATTTGAAAGATCCAAATGCAGTTCGATTCGATACTCCTTGTGTTTAGGAAATGAATAGCAAAAACACAAAAAACCAACAAGATACGATCCCCAGCGGAGTCGCCAATTTGTTGTTGGGAAAAGTATCCAATACGGAATGACCCTATCCCACTCTAAGGGTGATAGTACCTCCGCAACAATCAAAGCAAAGCTATCTAAGATTTCTTCTTTATGAAAGTAAAATAAGGGGAGAAAGAGATCCACTAACCGATGTCTTCCGCTAATGGTTGATCCAATATTCTCTCCTTGCTGCTTGCTCCCAGCTCCTTGCTCTTTCACTGACCCAGCTATACCAAGATCCTGCAAAATGGCAAGAAAGGGAAACTACAAGAAGCATACATCCATAATTGATTTAAGGATTAGAATAAACCAAATACACAAGTATAACAATACATCATTGAGACACATGCATATAGAAGAACCTCAAATGCTTTATTAATGGAAGAAGTAAAGTTCAGGAAGTGATACAACCATAGGAGGCCCAATCCAGCATCACCTTCCCAGCAGAAAGAAATCTCCTCTTCACCTCCTTCAAAGAAAATCACCCAATAGTTCTAAACCCAAACCAACAGCAATTCTTTACATTCACAAGATTCCAGCCTCCCTAGACCTCATGAGAGAGATCTATATATAGGAGTTTTGGAGAAAGGATGAGTCAGCTTGAGGCTGGCATGAAGCTGACTAGTGTCCTCTACCACTTCAGTTCTTCTTCAGTTCTTGAGTCCACTTGGAGGTTCTTGCTTCCACTTGGAGATCTAGAACCTCTTACTCATCACCAGTCGAATTCCCTTATCCAAGTGTCATTTTGGAAGCTTCCTGGGCATTGACACCTTGAGGAATGACTGTGCCACATGTCCAAACTCACCCAGCCCAGGTAGCCTTCTTTGCAGTTGACATTCAACGCAGGTAGACAGTGGAGCAGTTGACATTCAACGCAGATGCTCAGTGGAGCAGTTGACATGATCCAGAATTTCCTTGTTTTTGAGTGTTTTCAGGTGGAGAACTTTTATTCAGTGCTGTGGTTTGCTGACCTTGTTCCTCTAGGGGTAGGAACAACATGTTTAGGGACTTTGGATCCCTTAGATTATGGACATTTCATGCTTCATGCTGTAAGGCACAAAAATGTCTATAACACTAGGGGGGGATTCATGAAGTTAGTTAATGCACTCAATTTAATGTCCATAACCCAGATATGGGGGTAATACCTATGTAGACATATCTCAAATCCCCTCCTTCATGTCCGTTATCAATTTATTAAGGGGAATAAGAGACATTATACAACAATTTGTGATCAATTATCCCCTTAGTGAGTGGTAACATTGCTGATATTTCATATGGTGGAAAAGAAGTTGACCCTAAAAGGAATATGGATCAGTTACATAGGGATCATATCGTAGTAACAAGGATGAACTTTGATGAGGTCTTTGTTGAGAAACCAATGCTAGTAGACTTAGGGTTAGATTTATCTTTCTTGATAATTACTTGTGAATTATGTTGGATTATTTTACTTATTTGTTATATTATCTTTTATCAAGCAATTACCAAATTATGTGTGCATGAATATCACAAAAACACAAGACACAACCAGGGAAAAAGACCTATCGAGGGGAAAACCTAGTTAAAATCTCTTCCTTCAATAATTTTTTTTGAGACTCTTCAACCTAGACACAAACCTCCTAAACACCAACCCAACCTTTCCTTCTTCGATCTAATCTTCGACCTAGTAGTAGCCACACTTCAACTCCAACACATTTGACTTGGAAAGGAGACTTCGATATCCTAAATCATCCCACACGAGAGAGAGAGAGAGAGAGAGAGCAAAGCTTCAATTTTTTTCTTCCCTTCCAAATCACATGAGAGAGAGACCAAAGCTTCAATTTTGTTCTTCCCTTCAAAATCACACTCCTGAGAGAGAGAGAGAGAGAGAGAGAGAGAGAGAGAGAGACCAAAGCTTCAATTTTGTTCTACCCTTCCAAATCACACTCCTTTTAGCCTCCTTCTTCACCTTAACAATTTTCCAAATTCCAGCTTTAGATATCGAACTATGTGTGAGAGAGTGAGATGCTCCAAATGAATTCGAACTGCCTTGTATATATAGCCTTCCAATGAGGTCGAATTACCTTTCTTGAGACCGACTTGATCTTCTTGACGCTGACTTGGTGTGGAGGTTACATAATTCATCTTTGACTCAAAATAATTCTTTTTACATCATTCAAAAGCCCAAGAAGGGTCTCATAAAATATACAATACTCTAATAACTCTTTATTAATCCTAGGAGTCCAGAATGGGGACTTTGACTAATAAAATGATGACCCGAACATGAAACCCACGCTTTAATAAATCATTGCAACAATAATAAAAATTATTTTGACAAATACATTTTATGAAGACCGAACCTAGTTACATTTTTCAACACTCCCTCTTAACTAGGGAGGTATTCATAAGGAAGATCTCAAACTATATGAACTATAA
This sequence comes from Pinus tabuliformis, assembly GCA_031772625.1. Lineage (NCBI taxonomy): Eukaryota > Viridiplantae > Streptophyta > Pinopsida > Pinales > Pinaceae > Pinus > Pinus tabuliformis. Next base: position 1,026,529,156 of record CM062817.1, read on the forward strand.
AGAGTTTAGTCACCATGTTAGGGTCCAACCCTAACCCCCTTATTTATGTAATAGGGCCGAGTCATAGTTATAGTTAAATAAAGAGTCAATAAAACCCATATTAATAATTGTAAGTGGTTGACCCGCATTTAAACAAGGGACCACAGTTAGTTGCAAATGGGCCATGGTATTAGATAGATGGTATTAATAAGAACCATGGTATTGAGCCATGGTATTGAATGTATGAATCCTATGTAAAGGATAGATACTCCCCTCGAGGAGCATCGTGTCTTATTTTGTAATTGAGCTCAACTCTATTGGAGGTTTCCCCCTCGAAGAGGCAAGTGAACATTGCTTTCCTTTTCTGAATAATAAAATACTTGCTGTTATTTCTTATTGTTCTATGTTCTGGGTATATTTCTTCGCATATTTGGTATTCTGGTATCTTCTCGCAGGTCAAGAGCATAACACACCACAATGCCATGGAATAGATTCCTGACCAAGGAAACTTATCCAAGGTCTCTCAATATTTTAGGCACTACAATGCCCCAAACTATCCTAACCAGGAAATCTATCCGAGTGGGATTAAGATGGACTAAATCATTCAGCCTATCTAGGTACCATCAAGCTTACTTACTAACCATCAACCCAGGAATCTGGGTGTGTATCTGAGGTTAGAGCTCCATGACCAATGCCACCCTCCCTACTTCGGAAACTAAACATCAACACATAGTGTCGACCAGATGTCCTCCCAAAAAATGTGTTTCACACACAAGGCCTCAACAAATTTCTTCCAAACTTTTATCATCATCAACAAGATCACTAATATCAACTAAACCAAGCACGCTTATAAGATATTCAAACCTCTTATTAGGAAGAGAATTTGTTAGTATATCAACTACCTCATTTTCTGTCGAGACATACTGTAGCTTCATGATCCCATCCTTCACCAAGTTCCTAATATAATGGAACTTATTGTTGATATGCTTCATCCTAGCATGAAACACGGGATCTATAGACATATTGATACAACTTTTATTATAACAATTAATCACAGTAGGGTCCAGAGGCTTCTCAAACAAATCTATCAAAATCTTCGTCAATCATACAACCTCCTTTCCTACTTCACATGAAACCACATACTCTGCTTCAACACTACTCAAAGCAACGCGATCTTGATTTGTACTCATCCATGAGATCATGGTAGATCCCAAATTAAAGCATCCACTGGTAGTGCTTCTTCCATCGGTCTCGTTGCCGCCCCAATCAGAATTTGTGAAGCCAACCGGCTTGACTTCCTTGCTATTTTACTTTAGGTAGTGATGTATTGTGCCATGAAGATATCTCAATATATGCTTGGCATCTATCCCATGATCATGATGATTCTCTGACTAAAATTGATTGAGGATGCTCACAATAAATCATATATCCACACTAGTATTTACTAAATACATCAGAGAACCCACTAAATGACAATATGAGGTAGGATCCATGAGAATTGGGCAAGATCCCCTCAAATTCTTGAGATTAGTGATCATAGGAGTAGTCATGGGATTAGAATCGATCATCCTAAATTTCTGTAACAACTTGATGATATAATTTCCTTTCCCCAAATATATATCCCCAAGATTTTGCCAGACTTCCAGACCTAGGTAATAGTGCATCAGACCTAGATCCTTCTTCTCAAATTCATCTACCAACATCTTCTTACATTCTTGTATTCTTCTTTCCACACTAGTAATGAATAGCACACCCACATACAATAGAATAATGACTAGCTTATTATTCACAACCTTGATGTAGAGATTTGGATCAACGAAACTCTTCATGAACCCAATTCTTAGAAGGTATGCATCCATTATTTCATGACATGCCCTAGGATCTTGGTTCAAAACTATAGGGCCTTCTTGAGTCTACACACATGATTATATTTTCAATTTACCTCAAAGCCTTCGAGTTTCTCAATGTATACTTCCTCATCAATGGTCCCATTTAGAAATGTTGGCATCACATCCATTTGATGGATATTCCATCCCATTTTAGCATCCAATGAAACCCAATTTCTAATGGTAGTATACCTTGTAGTGGGTACAAAGGTTTATTGATAATATATGTCTTCCTTTTGAAAGAAACCACTTGCAACAAATTTGGCCTTGTATTTATCTATACTTCCATCAACAACGTGTTTGATCTTGTAGATCCATTTTGAGGTGACAACCAATTTTTCTCTAGGTCTAGGAATGATTTCCCAAACCTCATTCTTCATGACGGATTGATATTCTTCCTGCACAAATTTCTTCCATACTTCTTGATGATAAAATTCTTCAAATGTAGATGGTCCTTCTTCAATTAGTCTTCTCATATATGAAACATATGCAGAATATCTCTTCGGCCTTTTTCTTTCTCTAAAGGTTCCTTTTGCAGCTCCATGTCCTTCATCATCTTCAATAGTAGATTTTAACAAATTTGGCCTCTTTCTAGCATTCAGTATGACCATAGGTTGAATAGGCTCATATAGTCCTTCTTCTTCTTCTTGAATTGTTGAGGGCTTGTCAGGTTGTACTTCTTCTTCTTCAAATATAGGTAGATCTTCATCATTAGAATCAATAGGAATATACTTTGATCTTTTGTAGGCTTGATTTTCATCAAATATAATGTCCCTGCTTACTTCAATGTGTCTTCCTTCCTTGATGTAGATTCTATATGATTTTGAGTAGAGAATATAGCCAACGAAGATCCATTTGATGCTTGTAGAATCCAACTTCTTTTGTTTTTCCTTTGGAATGTGGATGTAGGTTAGACTCCAAAAGATTTGGAGATAGTCCACACTTGGCTTCTTCCTTGTGAATTCTTCCTCGAGTGTCATATTTTCAGAATTCTATGATGACTTCTATTTTGAATATATACGGTTGTCATTGTTTCTTTTCCCCATAGAAATTTTGGTAAGCCTTGATCAAGGATCATTTTTCATACACCTTCTTCAATAGTACTATTCTTTCTTTCAACCACTCCATTTTGTTCAGGATAATAGTGAACAATAATATCCCTCTTAATTCCTGCTTCTTTACAAAATTCAATCAATTCTTTAGAAGTGTATTCCACACCATTGTCAGATCTCAAAGTCTTTATTTTCCTTTCGGTTAGGGTTTCCACTTCACATCTAAACTCCTTGAATTTTTCAAATACTTCGTCATTTTTCTTGAGAAGGTAGAGCCATGTCTTTCTAGAGTGATCATCAATAAATGTTACATAGTAAAGATGACTCCAAGTTATTTGTCAGACATGGGCCCACACACATCATAATGTATGAGGTCTAATATTTATTTATACCTTGTTTCACTATTTGAAAATGGTTTTCTTGGATGTTTGCCCAAAGAGCATACCTTGCAAACTCCTTCATGATATTATTTGATATCAAGGATGACATGAATTGGATGTTTAAGAGTGGGAAATAACTTGTAGTGAAGATGACCATATCTTCTATTCCATAGCTCAATGGGATTGATTTCCATATGAACCAGAGATTGAGGAGGTGGTGTAATGAATCTATACAAGCTTCCTTCATGAACTCCAATAACCCTAGCTTTATCAATACTTGAATATTTTCCCCAAACCAAGACCTTTCCATCAAAAAAATAAACTATATCCCCTTTATCTTCTAAGCAAGAAATTGAAAGCAAATTCTTTTTCAAACCAGGAACATATAGTATGTTATTGAGATGAAATTTTGCTCCATTTTCCATCTTCAAAGATGTTGATCCCATGCCTCTAACAACGTAGCTTTTGTTGTCTCCCAACTCCACTACATGAGAAGATGGTTCCTTTGATAAAGTTTGTAGTTGTTTACTTTCCCCTGTCACTGGTCCATTCATTATCATCATTAAGCGATCCTGTAAGTGTAGCTAAGAACCCTTGACTTTTGACCTTGTTGAATAAGTAGTAGACAATATTCTTGATCAATATTCTTATAGAATTGAATCCCATTGTTATCATACAGGGAGTAATCATTTCCTTCAAGCCAACGGAGTGATATTCAATCTTCTTTGACCTTAGCTCTAATACCATGTTGAGAAATCAATGCTAGTAGACCTAGGATTATATTTCTCTTTCTTGATAATTACTTGTAAATTATGTTGGCTTCTTTTACTTAGTTGTTATATTATCTTTCATGAAGAAATTACCAAATTATGTGTGCATTAAGATCACAAAAACATCAGACACAAGAAGTAGGCACTCTGCTAGGGAAACCCCTATCTAAGGGAAAACCCAGTCAAAATATTTTCCTTCAATAGTTTTTCTTGAGACTCTTCAACCTAGATACATACCTCCTCCATACCAGGCCATCCTTTCCTTCTTCGATCCAACCTTAAACCTAGTAGCAAAAACATTTCGACTCTAGCAACTTTGACTTGGTATCTTCCGGCATCAACAAACAGCAACATCAACTTTGAATTTGACAAGGATACTTCAATCTCCTAAATTAAACCACACAAGAGAGAGAGAGAGAGATCCCAAAGCTTCGATTTTTTCTTTCCCTTCCTTTTTTACCAAACTTGCACTCCTTTTAGCCTCCTTCTTCACCTTCACACTTTTCTCAGCATCCAACTTCATATATGAACTATGTGTGAGAGGCTCCAAATGAATTCGAACTGCCTTGTATATATATCCTTCCAATGAGGTCGAATTACCTTTCTTGAGGATGACTTGGTGTGGAGGTTAGATAATTCATATTTGATTCAAAAATAATTCTTTTTACATCATTTGAAAGCCCAAGAAAGGTCTCATAAAATACATAACGACTCTAATAACTCTTTATTAATCCTAGGAGTACACAATGGGGACTTTGACTAATAAAATGTTGACCCAAGCATGAAACCCATGCTTTAATAAGTGATTGTAACAATAATAAAAATTATTTTGACAAATACATTTTATGAAGACCGGACCTAGTTACATTTTTCAAGAGTCTTAGGGGTTTTACTCTTGAAAATCACAACTCAAATACAAATTTAAAATGTCATATTTCTTACCCAACCTGAATTGAGGCACAAGCCTTTGAATATATAGCTGAGATCCATCATGTGGAACTCATATTCATATGATGAAATTATCACCAAATGAAACTATTGACTAATTCACCTCATCCAATTATCAATAGAGTACACAAACAATTTCATCAATGATAACCCACTGGGCCAACCAACCAAAAATTCAATCTTCATGAAGCACATTAGAGCAAGTAAAGTTCCCTCACACACCCTCAACCTATGACAATTCATGTCTTTAGGCTCACCTAAACTAAGTGTAAGTCCAGTCATCAAACCAGCAAACTATTTATTCCCTAGAATATGAGAGTGCTTACCCAAAATGCAAGCAATTCAACACAATTTGCATCAAGCATTAGGAATAAATATTTGTAGTAAAAAAAAAAAAGGAAAACAAAAACAAACATTTTCTCCTTTGTATATTGTTGAGATTCCTATTACATGTTAGCATTGTAGTATCCTTATATTATCTTGATTTAGTGACTAAGTTAGTTAGAAATCAACCACCCATTTTCTGCATATGGACTTTCAAATCTTAGGAATTCACTTATGTGTAATATTTCCAATAGCTCACCTAGTTCATACAGGGTAAGATCTAGGGAGTGTATAACATGTATATAACCCTCCCCATGATGATCAAGGGACTAAGCTAACCCCCATACTATAATTGTGAGGAAAATGAATATACTGGGGAATATCTTACATCACATTGTTAGATGTTCTATGAAGACTATACCCCACGTAGTCTTCTTATAAAACCTAAGATTCAAGTTGTGAATCCAATCACGAACCCAATATCTAGGATTCCAGTGGCATCTTTCAAAAACTCTCTTCTATAACCTAGTTTATTAAACCATGATATTAGAATCATTATCAAATAACCAAACACATGTAACATTATAATAGACAATATACAACATACATTTAAAACTAAAAAACAATAAATTAAAAACAACTCTGCTTGTCCCTGCTATTGAAGCAAGTAAACAACACTTTAATTCTCTTTCTATTAATGAAATACTTGTAATAATAATAAACAAAATATCAATTCAACATTTCTTTCTTGTTGCAATTGATGATTTTCCCCTCTTGCAACAACCTCAATGATGTTGTGAGTACATGATCGGGTCATCAATGAGAGCTACAAAGGCCACAAGAACGAAGGGGAAGAAGAAACACTTGATGAAGTCATTTATGAATTCTATTCAAAAGTGAAGAAAAAGAAAAAGAAATGATTTACTAGTTATATAATTAGAAACATCATGTACCATGTTATGAAAACATATTTTTGATGATAAAATTTATTGAGATAAGTGTTTTATGTTTATGATTAATGAATGAATGGATGTTATAGTTTAATGAATGATTGCTATATGTTTCTTTATGTAAAAAGCATGTATGTTTATTTATGAATTTTTTGTTTTGCTAGTGTTTATGCATGAATCCTAATTTGTTGATTTCAACTATTTCCTAGTAGATAGATTGGGTACTAGGGAATTGAGAGTGATGTGAGAAGGGGGGGGGGGGGGGGGGTGGGGGGGGGGCGCACGTGGGGGGGGGAGGCACCATAAGAGCTTCCACCTTCATGTGGTTAGCCCTATTCATTAGAGAACAAATTAGGATTTGGATAATATTGCAGAAAACTTTCCTCAATACAACAGAGCAACAACAAAGTTAATGTTGAGTTCATGTGTGGCTTCGTCAAATCGAGGGACATTTGCTCCAGGATTTGACTACTCTGATAAATTATTCTAAAAATAAGAGAGGATATCACTCGGGTATTCATGCACTCGATTCTTTTTAATTAAGATTAGTTCATAAAAATGTTTGTTGATTGATTATATTATTTTGATGATTATTTTTCTACCTTCAACTCAATTTATGTGAGTTTTGGGTAGTTTATTCTCAATTTATTTGTTTTCATCCCAAATTCGACATCAAATCAGTTGAAATGGATCTTTACTAGTAAATTTCATGTATGTTATACAAATCAAGTCAAAATTTTATTATTTTTTCATCTAACTTGTTCATATGAGTCTTCTACCTCAATTACCTTCTCTTGTTTGATAGACCTAGCACTTTTTTCTACATTGATATTTCTAGTCATGCTCCTTGTAAAATTACATTTAGGAGACAAACTCACATTGAGAGAAGTCCTTCTTTTCTTCAATCTTGGTGTTTTTATTCTTGTCATGACAAATTGACTTTTTATATCTAGGACTTCTTATTGAACATGTGTTCTAGGTTCAACCATAACTACTATAGTTACATGTCCTTGAATCAACATGATGTTATTCCTTCTTCGTATAAGCTATAATTTTCTTCTTTTAGAAGAAAAACAGATTTAGGTCTAACTCTAGGGTTTTGGGATTTCTTATCAATCCTTCTAGGTTGCTAGGGTTTATAAACCCTAGACTTCCAATTTTTATCGAACCTTTGTCATATGCAAGTTTTCTTTCTAAAATTGAAATGCCAAAAACCATAAAATCCATATGTGATAAAATTAATCAAGGAATATTAGGGTTTATAGTCCATTATAACTTTTGTGAGGCAACATATCTCAACTAGTTTCATATGCAAGGCATCTTTCGAGGTTCACTTCATCAACACAATGCCCTGCTTCTGAGCAAATTCTAAAGTGCAATGTAACATTTCCAAAAGAAACATAGGTCCCCAAAACTTCAATCCAATGTATAACACTTCAATTTTCCAAATAATTTTGGCAAAAGTATGAGAATTTCACATAGTTAATTCCTGACATGCTTGATTAGCTTTCATGTGCAGTTACCCAAGATACATTTTGATAAAGAGGCTTCTTTGAAGCCTTATTGAGCTATGGATTAGCTACCACAACAATCAATATTGGTTTAGGCGAGGGTCATTAACTGCCATGCACCTGACATTTTGATATATCACGACAACCATTGATTTGCATTTCTCACTGCCATTGGATTATATCGCTCAACAGCAAGGCATGCATTATAAAAGTCCCATATTCTCACCCGACATTACAAATTGAACATTGGATGTAATGAGTGTGGGTCTTCAGATCGCATCAGGGGTTAAAATCACATTGAAATGCACGCAGGTTCAAGGGGGATGCACCTTATCAGCCATAGGATCGATGGATTTACAACCACTTGATGATATCAGATTCAGATATGAAAGTGGGTAAACGACGATTAAACGATATGATGGGAGGGGCTAGCCCCACTACTGGGTCAACGTGGTGTCATGCTATTGGGTATCAGGTGTAAAATAATTCCTAAAAAACTTCCCCTCGATCAGTTTGATACTTCTTATCAAAACAAGGGATCATGGTTCTGTGAATATCAATTTGTTTTATAATACTCCATTAACTGTCAAAATTCCAATGCAAAACCCAACAGATACACAGAGGGGTCTTTGGATTCACCTGTGTATTCTGTTAGATATAATGTTGGCTTGTTGGATAAACCGTCAGATTTACAACACATTAAGGTCAGAAGGGGTTGTTGGATGTACAATGCAGTCGTCAGATGTATAATAGCAGTGTTGAATTACTACATCGAATTTATGACGTAGACATGTTAGAAACCCCTAGTTGAATGCATATCTTGGCCTTTGATTCATTCTCAGATTTCTTGTCGGTTATCTGACACCCATTGTAAGATTCTTATCATTGAATTTGTGTACTTTATAGCAGAAATTCATCTTACATCCGACAAGGAAGAAGTTGGATACTCGATGGAATATTCATCTCATGGTTGTCGTTTATCTAACTAGAGGTTTGTGGATTTCCAATTGACTATCCAATGCCAATTTGTTGGATTCTTATCATCAAATTTGTGGACTATCTGATGAGATGTCGTGGGCTATCCAATGGACTATGTGTTGAATACTCGACAAAATATTTATATCTCGTTCATTGTTTATCCAAATAAAGGTGGTTTTCGGATATCTGATGGCCATTTGTCCGGTCAATTATTTGGTCGGGTTGCACTGACGGCCTTGGAAAAAGAGGCATGTCGAAGTGATTATAGAATTCTATCAAACATATGACATTAGGCCATAAGATTTTAGTGCACTATAGAGTAGTGCGCGGGGATGCATCCTCATGGAACATTAAATTTAAGATGTATTGAGACTATTTGTTTTAGATGTTACCATGTATATATGTACATATATAGTTATTTATTTTTCTTATTACAAACTAAGTACATGTTTACATTTTTATCTCCATGATCACTTCATAATCCAAACTATATGTTTTTTTTTTAGTTCAAGTAGTTTGTTTCCTCTAGAGATGGCTATAGGTTTAATATTTGGCTTGATAAACCACGACCTAGGGGCATCTAAGCTGTCAAAATAACCCGAGGATCGCACCTGGCCTAGGCCACACCAACCCTTACATGAATGGATTTTTTCCATGGAGTTTTGAATCAGTGACCTTCACATCATGAAGTGACTTAACCATACACCCCATCACTATTTATTATAAGCCCCGTGGGCCAAAAGTATATGCTTCTTATTATTATCATGGTCATCTAATAAATTATCAATATTTTTTTTTATTTCTATTCAGAAACACAAATTTAAATTTCCCCTAAAGCCCTTTTGTTTATTTTTAACTTTAATATAAGTATTTTTCATTAATTTTTTACTTCGTTTAGAGCACCTCACAAGTCGTGCAATAAATATTTAAGAAATGTTAGAAATTTGTCACACAATAACATCTTTGAGATTATCTTTAACTCTACTAACACAACAAAGAGTATCACTCATATTTAACAAACATGAGAAGAATACTAAGGAAGCTCATCCTAGAGAAACAAGTGGTATAAGGGGTAGAAACTTGTTCCAAGATGATGGAACTTCCCTAAGCAAAGTGAAGTAGAGAGGAAGAAAAAGAAAACCCACACATCATAATGGTCTCTCTAGTAAGGGTAAGAAAACCAAGTGAAATCCAGTAAGGGATTCAAGGAAATGTGATTAAAATGACCAGAAATAAGCCTAAGGAAGATCAACATACATAAGTAAATAATGCAATATATAGAAAAAATCACAAGGTAGATTTTTTTTGGGAATCCTCCCAAGGTATGGCTAGAATACAACAGAGGAGAGAAAATGAGGCTTATATTTAGATTCATGGTAGGTATAAAGGAGGGATTCCAAGATTATAAAAATATCCAATATGAACACCAAAAAGGAAAATATGTGCTAAATTAGGGCATCCATGTAAAGGAATGCTCTACCCTGTAAGTCATGAAATGAAAATAAAGAATGGTTATTGTCACAACCTAATGGAATCAGACCTAAGGCACAATGAAGAGGGAAACGGTGGTCAATAATGCATTAGAAATGGCATGGAAAGACCTACCTCTATATGCCAGGGTCAATAAAATTCACCTAATATCCAGTGGATATAACAATAAAAATGCCTTCCTTTCCTATGAAATCCATCTAGAAAGACTAGACCCATGGTTAAATCCATCTTTTGTATATGTGTGTCCTTGTATAAATCCTCAATGATTGTGAAAAATGTCAACATAGATAGATGAATTACGTAAGTAACATCGTGCTCTCACCATGGGTGTGCCTATGATAAGCCTAGAACATGTGACTAACAAATGCAAATAAATCAATAAGCATGATAACCATTGAACTAAAACAACCCGCATTCAAGATAAAAAGCACTCACGTCACATACCAAACCAAACTAAAATACATATGTATAAGGTACAACATAATATAATAGGTTATGTTATTTAGTACCCAACCCCAGGTATAAGCGAAGGATCCATATGGATGTTTATGAACTCATGGGTTGTTGTCAGCATCATATGGCACACCATTTCAAGGCCACACTAAACAAAGTTGAATCGTCACATTCCTAAAGGTTGATGATTCCAGAGGAAAGCCTAGAAATGTATCATTATTAGGAACTGCCCAAGGACATAGAGAGTGAGTAATATGATGAACTATTATAGCTCCTTGATGATGATTATTAATACACAAAGTAGTTACAAGACACTCACCAATGGGGGGTGGGGTTTGGATTGGAAAATTCATTGTAAAGTTTTATAAAATCCAAGACTTGACTCGATCCAAGGGTGGAAATTCATTGGATGATTGAGGAAATGGCCCCTGGCCTGATTCAAAATTGTGTTTACCAAGCTCCACCATTTCTAAATCAAGAAAAATAGAGGCATTATGACACATATCCTCCCTTGGATTATTAATTGAATAGATGATCTCCATGATGGTTCATTGTGAAGGGAACTTATCATCAAGGAGTCATATGGAATAGTTGGAGTGATGAATTTTGTGGGAAAATTTATTATAGCTAAAAATTTCATCCTTAAGGTACAACATAGTTCAAAATGACACCCCTTTGGGTCTAATACAGAAGCACCTCAAAATGAGAGCTATAATGTAAGAGAAAAGCTAGGGATAGTGATATTATATCAAATTTGAAACCCACTTCCCTTTGTAATAAGCTACAAAACACATTGAGCCTATTTATGAGTTGTGGTGAGAGGAGGAGCCAAGGGAAAGGACCATAGAGGGACCAACATTGTAAGTATTGGTTGGTATAATAAAAATATCATACATTTCCCTAATGCAACATATTTTTTCTATTTTATTGATAATGTATGTATCGATGTTATTATGATGACAATGCCAACTTCATTTGTAAGGATATATATATAGTGGTTGTTTGTTGTTTGCGTGCATGTTACAAGTGCAAGTAGTGAAAATACCAAGACCTTTAGGAGCTTCATCATTACAAGCACCAACCATCCACCTTCCATGATAATGTGTAGATATTTCTTCTTCTCCATTTAATTTCATTATTCATTCCTATGCCATATGTTTTATGGGTTAAGTAGATATCAAAAATATTGTATTTCATAGGCCTTGGGTAGGTCCGTGGGTCAAAATTACTCTATTACTATAGAGGAAATTCCATATAAATAGGACTAGCGCTTACAATATAGAGTCCTAGTGGATCCTTTTTGTGGTATTTTTTTCTCATTTAATTTCTTTTGTTTACTTTTCTTGCTTTTGAGTCATCATTAGGGGTCTTAGAATAATTCATTATGAAAAGTTGTGCTTGAAAAAAACTTCAAAAATAGGTCTAAAACCCTTCAACTCTCCTCTGCAGTCTTGAAAGAGTGTTGTTCGCTTGTTCAACACTATGTATGAGCTGTGACAAAGGATTGCAACTCTCTATTTCCTCTGTTATAAAGCATTAAAACACTCAAAAAGGGGTTTTGCATGGGTTTTCTCTAAAATTTCTCAATTTTTCTTGCACCAGTATTAGCCCAAGGTTAGGCCAACTTTAGATCTAATTATTTAGTCCTTGTCTCATTCAAAAATTTCTTAAATCCACTTCAAATAAGTGAGTTTGCAATCTTGTATAAAAGTTTTGAATCCTCCTAGGTTTTATTCCCAACAGTGACATTGGAGGTTGGGTGTTTCTCTCAGTCACCATTTTCATGTAGCCATGTTTCATTTTTGCCTTATGTTGTGAGTATGTTCTAACATTTGAATCCTTTTATTTGATGCATTCTTTCTTGTTGTTAGGGTCTTAGGTTTTGGGTACGTTCCTTTTTTATTCCTTTGGATTTCTCTTTGATTTCCTCCATATTACGATTCTAATATATTAATGTACGTTAGAGTGATAAATGAGAGAGTTTTGTGGATTGTATTCATATTGCATTGAAAATATATAACTCTCCTATAGATAGTTTTCATTGAAATAAAATATTACATTTGCATATTTTGCATCTCTTTCCTTGAAGCAATTCAAAAAACCATTGAGTTTCATTCCATATACTCCTGACATAAAACAAATAGCCACTAAGAAGCAATTTAATTAAATTTATCAAACATTTTTCATTTCTTTGGCAGCGCACCAACATTAGCTTAGGATTATAGGGCCTTCGAATAGGTTGGTGGGGATGCTCTCCAAGGCCATAAAAACAAAAACTAGAGTCTTCAGTTAGTTAGTGTAAATCTAGATACAATTAGACATTGTCTAGGAATCCCTTCTGACACAAGGGTCAAGCATTAGGTCACACTGGGGATGGTGGAGTGACCGCCCCACTTCATTTCGTCTTGTTGGTGTGGTCTACATACATACGAGGGTATCTATTGGGAGGTTATGAGATCAATACTATTGATGTCCAAAATAAAAGTACTATTTGCCCTTTTTTTTTTTGAATCCTTGGTAGGCTAGAACAAAAAATATGGGAATGTAGCCTTGAATTTACAACCTTCTTTATCTATATTACAATTTCAAAGTAACTACTCAATAAATAAATACCAATAACATTAATATGATTGTTATATTTACATGCATGGACCAACCATAAGTAGTGCCATAAGTCACATAAGAAAAGAATTAAAACATCTACTAACGATGTATTTACAACTATAAAAGATAAGACATACATGGTAGATTGTTATAGCAAGTAGTTGCAACCATGTCAAACAAAATTCAACAATATTTGCTGCTTCTATTTCATATAGAAACTCATCAACAAGAGAGGCGTTGTGTACAAAACAAATGAAACTACAATTAAAAATGTGAAGAAAATAAATAATAACAATAAGACATAGGATGGCAAGATAAGAAATAAATCCTTCATTGAGTATATTTGAAAAATTGTTTGGATATAATGATCCCAACTTAAAAAATTATAAGTAATATATGACAAGAATCTTCTTTGGAAATGACAATGCTTATAACTTTATGAGACAAATGTAAGTAGTAAAGAACAAAATATAGCCTCGGCCTTGTTGCAGCTAGCTCAATAAGATCTTTTGGATGTTGGTATGACTATTGCAAAAAATGTTAATTATTAGCGATGAAAAATAAACAATAGAGATAAATATCATTAAAGTCAAAAGTTAAAGTATAACTTAACAAAAAACACAAAACTTTTAAACCTGCATTCATTGCTACTATTTAAAAGAAGTCTTATAACAAAATTTTCATGCGTCTGAAAATATCTAAAACAACTTAACAAATTATCCCAAAACTAAAGAAATTAGGCTCATTCATACCATACTCTGTGTGAATATTTATCTAGTTTTCCTTCTCCATTTAGGTATTTGTAATCAAGTTTTACTTCATAGGGTTATGCAATTGTTTCATGTTTTATTTTCACTGAGATTCATCAATAAAAATGACTCACAAATAGGTGAGAAGGAAAATCATTTTAAAATGCTGGACTCTTAATAAATAGGGGACACATATGACTCAAGAGGGAGGGAGGACCCACTTCCGTAACATTAGCATGCCATCATATTTACATAAAAAAAGATCTTTTAAAGAAATGAAAATCCACATTATTCATGATAACACCTTGTATCCTGTACAAAGTCATGCGTCACATTATGGTCACTCATCACAAGATCGACTTTCCCTCAAAGATTCCAAATATATATATATATATATATATATATATATATATATATATATATATATATATATATATATATATATATATATATATATATATATATATATATATATATATATCAAAATTAGTGAATAGGAACTTTCCATATGATTTTGATTGTCAAAACAAAACCATCATCAAAACTAACCAAACAATTGTAATTAATACTTAATAGAAGTCCAAAACCTAATCTACAATCCTATAAATTAAAATATGTATGAGAAAATAGTTGAGTTATATGAAAAAAAAAATAAAAATTATAAGTTGCAGCCATTGGTTTCCCTGTAGATGACTCAACAAGGTTTGCATTAGACACAACCTCCTTTTATTTTCCTCATTCTTCATGAGGTGAAGCTCTGAAAACATCGCCTATGTTTAAGTGTTCAAGATTAGAAGTAGGATTTTCAACATTAGGGCTAATAGAATTTATTGGTAGAGGACAAGGATTAGTTGAATCAAAATTTTTGGGAATTGGATCATCAACAACAACAACCTTAGTAGCAACAACATCAATATGACTAGGATCAAAAACTGTAATGACAATAGTCACAATATATTTGGTGTTAGGGTTATAGATGCCTCAAATGGGGAATATTGAGCATGGATTTTTGAGGAATGAGAGTGATTAGACATATGGCGAGCAAAGTTTGTAACAATTTGTCCCCAACCTTTATCTTCAACCTTTATCCACCCTTTATCACTAAATTTATAGTAATTGAGTGTAATTCTTCAAATTTTACAGTGGGAACAACTCAACATAATTGAGTATGGAAAGATAAGCAAGTTATCATGGCTAGGGTTTTTACAAGGCTTGAGGATTTAAGATCATGAACAAGGGTAATAGGTCCAAAAATAGAAGTTGTATCAAAATATATGAATAAATGAATTGACTGTTGAGCATAAATACCCAAGGATGAATTGAACCTTAACTTATATGAGGGCTTTCACATTTTGCAATAAGAGTGAGAATTATTTTTAAAATGCCCATTCATAGCTCATTTCCAGAGTCTATTTCATGAAACCTTAAGTCAAAATTAAGGCCTTTTAGTTTACTAAGCTTGATAGCTAATTTTGTGAGGTTTCCAACAAAAAGTTGTTAAAATATGTTGCAGTAAAAAGGGGTTTTATAGAGCCAAATAATGTCAATGTAATGGAGAACGAGAAAATATACAATAAACACTAATAGTATAAAAATGGTTGAGTAATTGATGATGAATCTACAGAGTAACGAATTAAAAAAAAATGATTAATCAACATCCAAGACACATGTTAACTGTGTAATTAACCATAACATATATCAACTTACTTGTACCTTTCATTTCCAAAATTGACACACGACCTTTAGAAACATTCTAGTGGTTTTTCCACAACTTTAACTCAATGATCTCTTTTGGTTATAACTACTGCAATGATGCTTTGGTGAGACAAATAATTGTCGTTTAAAGTTATGGTTTGGTATGGTTATTTCTTGTGAACTTGTGTCATGAAAATCATTTTATTCATAATAAAACATTGCAACATGATCAGTTATAGATTCGATTGTTGAGGCTTGATCTGGTTGCAAGTCATCTAGTCATAATTTGCTTGGAATACACTTTGATCCCACTGTTACATAGCTCTAGCCCTAGTTCAGTATACAACATCATATGATTCACATTATGACATGGAAAAGGCATAATATATGGTCGAGGTTTGATTGGTTCAAGATTTCCACGACATATTCCACGACAACATCCCTTGATAGGATTTCGTGGTATATGTTGTATTGGTTGGCACATGACATGAATTTTCAAGCCTGACACATCAGACCAAGGTGGTTTGTATAAGGACTGACACGATGTAACAAATATTTGAGCATAAGGTAGGCATGTTATCTTGCCCCTATTCAAAGTTAACTTTATTATAATGCCAGGAGAATAACATTACAAGGTTTAACATATAGATCAGTTGGTGGTGCACCGATAGTGTATGGGCTGAGACCCTGGTTCGAGTTCTAACGATAGTTAGGCTATATTAATTGTCTTTTATATAACGTCATTTAATCAAATGTTTAACAAATCGACAACATACATTTTGTAGCTTCGAAACCAAAATGTGACCATAATATGGCCATTATGTCTAATGTGCCATAAATAAGGAAAATTGTATAATGGTTATTTTATTATATGGTTTTAAATGGTTGTTTTGATTTTTTGAGTTCATTCATGAGCCAAACTGAAATCTAGAAGATGTAAGTGATCAATGTTCAGAGGTGGATGAAAGCCTTGTTGACATATATTTGATGACCATAATCTATATTGCATGGTTTTGAGGATTTATGAGTAGGTTGTAGTGGTTTTGGATATATGTTGAGAGAAAATTTTGATAAGGAGTTTGTGTGACCAAATAATGAACTAGTTGGAGAAGAGTATGGACAACAATATGACAACCAGTGATAGTAATTGATATGATAGTTTGTGGTAATGATTGCAATGAAAAATTGTGGTAGTGATTGCAGTGACAATGTTTGCAGGTTGTGGCAGTGTTTGCAGTGGCAATGTGTGCAGGTATTAATGATGGTGAAAGTGTGTGCAGGTTGTGACAATAGTAACAATGATTTCGAGTTTTGACAAATTCATTGAAAAAAAACTATTTAAGATGATGGTGGATCCAATTTGATTTTTTTTAAAGAGGTCCATAAAAGGTTGAAGAAGGAGGTGGGTGCCTCCTTTAAGTTTGGAGCCTAGAGCAAGTCTAAGCTTTATCATCATTGTGATTGGTGCCTCAATCATGTTATAGCCTAGAGAAAGTTGAAGCTTGCTCATCATCTAAGTTGGTCCTCAATTAGGTTTGTATCCTATAGTGAGTTATTGCTAGCATATTTTCGAGGTTGGTGCCTCAATCAGGTTGTATCCTATCGCAAGTAGTAGATTACATATTTTTTTGGATGGGTGCCTCGAGTAGGCTAGTGCCTAATCTATGCAATAAATTGAAGCATAAGAAGAAGAAGAATTTGTGGTTTTCTCCTATATGGGTTTCCACGTAAAATCTTGTGTATCTTTGTGATTGATGCGATAGCTTCTTGATGTGTTATTGATGTGATGGTAGCTTCATGATGCATTGTTAGTCTAACAACCCTTGGTTGATTTACTATGTAAATAAATAAAAATAATGACCAAGGTCATGGGACACGTATTCCAAGCTGAATATTGGGCACAAAAACATAGTGATGGGGATCACTGATGATTAATAAATGGCTATGGAAATTAGCAAAGGAATTGGCAAAGGAAAAGTGGAATTTATTGACATTTTTTATGAAAATAATGGAAAATAGGAGAAAACGAAGGTGAAAGGTCACAAAATTGCATGTGAGGAAAATTGAAGGAAAATTAGAGGAAAATGAAGAAAACATAGGCCTCAATGATAAAAAGGCTTATGAGGATCAGTTCATAGTTTTTGACAGTACAAGATTTTATCAGTTCAGTTTTGGAGCTCTCTCTTTATTCTCTCTCTCTTGTACCCTTGCACACTTAAAGAAATCTTAGAGCATTGTTGGAGCATGCTTGGAGCACTCTAGTTTTCATTTTATTTGGTGAAAGAAGGCAAAGGAAAGAAGGAAATCACAAGAGGACAATGGGATCAACAACTACAACATGATTGCTTTGCACATATTGAGTTGTATCTATGATTTCCTTGCTAGTATTGGCATACATGGTATATGCATGTGGTTATTTGGTTATGATCTATCATTGGCACAGAGGATTGCCTAGATTGACAATGGATTTTCCTAGCTTTGCCATTTCCTAGATAGCCATGGCGTTGTGGGTTTTTCCACTTGTTCTAGACAAATTGGGTTGAGTTACTAGCCTTGGAGCCTTGGTTGGAAAAACGCTTTGGAGCCATGGAAGGTTGTGGGTTGAGTTATCAGTTCCTGGAGATGTGGTTGGGACAAATGCTCTGGAGCCTTGGACAACTTGGGTAGGCACTGATCTGGTTGGTGTTAGTGATGTCCGACCGTGAGGTGGAATCAGGTTGAGGATTGAGATGGTTGGCCTCTAGAAGCCCTAGTTTTGTTTTGTTTGGTTTATTCCATGAGATCCCACATATATACTTGGGATATGGCATCGAGGTGATTGGCTAAAAGAGAGATTTGGTTCATCCCAATCTATGGTTGGGTGGTACATGGAAGCCCATGACTTGGTTTGATTTTTCATATGTTAATAAGAGCTCTTTCCTCTTGTATTTTCATAAGTAGTTGTACTTGTTAATATGTGGCTTTGATAGTTGTTTTATCATGATGTACATGATATTCATTTTTTGGTTATATAATGGTTATACGATGTATATTGGCTATGGATCTTGATGTGTTTTGATTGTTGATGAATGGTTAATGAATGTATGAACTAAAAGATGTTATTTCATCTATTATGAGAGGGCACTAGACCTTCTTGATGATTATCAGATAAGGATCAAACCCCTATGTTTAAATATGCATTCATGACCTGTACATTACATGTTTGCCATATGTTTGATGAAATGATTGTCATGGTTAGGCTTGGTTAGGTCAAGTTTTTGGATTATGTTTGGTTGAATGTATTTTTCATCATGAAAGAAATGATTCTGGAAAGTGTCACTAAGTTCTGGGCAATGGTCTGGAGGCTGACCTGGAAATTAAGCTCAGAATTCGGGACCGCATTCTCTAAAATGAAATTTTTGGGTTGCAATCGTTGAGATGCAGGCTTATGCATGTGGTTGGAGGCTCCCAACTATATGAATCCCTTTCTATGGGATTAGTTGAGGGCTCATATCAGAAAAAAGGGTGTCCAACGCATTTTTTGGGCACCTGGGGTGGTTACTCCGCCTCTAAGTGACCTATAGCCCCTGTATGATGTGTTGAGTTGTTAGTTTGTTTTTCGTGGTTGGCCCCACTCCTTAATGGGACTTAGGATTTCAGGTCATGTGATAGTAGCTCCTCCTCTCATGATTACCCCGGCAGGCCGATGAAAATGGATAGACATGGGATGGGTGGTTATAGTTATATCTGTTGATATGTTGCATATGGTTATGGTTCATTGAAATATGATTGTTTGTTGAAGAAAATTTATGAAATGGAAAAATTGTTCTCACATTGATTCACCGCTCCCCCCCCCCCGGCCCCTTCTTAGTGTGATATTTGATCAAACAATCTAGACCTCATGAACATACTATGCAGAACCCAAATTCCATGTTGCTATATTGTATTTGTATCTTGACCTTGTGACTGGTGATCCCTGTTATTGCACCAAGAATGTTGCAACTCCCAAGGGCTCCTCAACTCAAATTATCAAACTGAGGTTCATATAAACTTTAAGGTGACAACGCTATATGCAAAGCAGAAAGGATTCCACTCATGCAACCCTCATTTATGACATTATATCAAAAATTTCTCAGAGACCCTTCCTCCTACTGAATTAGAATGAAAACTTGATAAAAGGACAAAGGCTAACCTACTTGCAGAAATAAAGCTATGTTATCTTGCAGAATTCATCAAATTACCTCATCTACATGCAGAATGGAAACTAACTTATCTTGCATAATTCATCAAGCTACCAATCAGAATTTCATGTACCATCTACCTAGTTCATACTTTCTCATAAATCAGTAACCTATTTGCATTATAAAGAAACTAACTCTACTATGTTTTTGCAGAGAAGAAAAGGAAGGTTTGGAGTGGCCCAGGAGCTTTCCCTGATCATAATATCACAGCTGGGGGTCATTATTCATTTATGTTAAGTCAAACTTGCATGGGGATCAAAACTAAAGAAGGAAAACGTTGCTACAGGTTTTCTACAGGCGATTGCTACAAGAGGCCTATAATGCTACAGGAGGGAATCGAAGTGGTTTTGGAAGGTGAAAACATTGTATTGAGGGTATGCAGAGGTGGATAGTAGTTGAATAAAATGAAAGGAGGTTGGTTTGTTGGATATTAGGGCTAGGTATCTCTTCATTATGAGTGAACAAGAAGGAAAAGTAAAGGGGGGAGGCACCATTTGCATACTTTGTTCATGAGATTTGAAGAGGAGAAGGAGTTTGAGAGGACAAAGTACAACAAAGGAAGGAGAATACAATAAGTACAATAATAAGGCTATAGGAATGAATTCCAAGGCATAGGCAGAGTAGGCTTTCATGAATTTCGAGTAGAAAATTCAGTGCATTTATTTTTGTAGACATAGAAAAGGATTTGAGGTAGTTTGGGTCGCATTTATTGTTGTCTTATGGGATAAAAAATCGAGGAGACTGATAAGCATTTATTATTGTAAGAAATGGCATGAAATTTGAGGTTCCGAGATACATTTAATGTATTCTAACAGACATGGAAATCAAGGAACAATGTTGCATGAATTTTGACACAATCAGCATGAATTTCTGACTGAGTTGGGAATGAAAATCAAGGGAATCAAGTCAGATTTATTGTTGCATGTTAGAAATGTAGACCAATGTTATTTTTCGAGGGGTGTAATGCATTTTTTCCTTCGAGGATTTTCCAAGGTCATTAGACCAAAATATCTTTCTTCAAAAATTATGTGATTGCTAATGTTATTTTCAACAAAAGTGAAAGAGTAGAGTAGGCTCATGCATTTCTTGTTTGAAAAATATCCATGTTTATGACAACAACATAAAACATGTGGGTTGTGCATTAAACTTTATGTGATTTTAGAAAACTTGAAACCTGGTTTGACTTGAAACAAAATTTCTACACCATGTAATTACAAGTGGAATGTTTGGCCATTTAGATTTGAAACGACCCCTCTTGGCCTCATCCATGTAAAATTTTTCCTCATTTGGGGTTTACTCAATGTAAATTTGAAAATTTCAATTTTTTAACTTAGCCTGCAAGCGTTTTGTGGGTGACAAGTTACTTATTTTGTGGAAGACCAAGGAGGAATTTTTGAAGAGCCTTGTCTATAAATATAGGCCTTCTCCTCCTTAGAAAATCATTGTGAACTTGTTGAGATCTATCAAAATGTGGATTTTTTCATGAGGAAAAAGGCTTTACATGTGAATTTCCTTCTTTTTCTTGGTTGATCAAATATTTTTCAAAGGAAATTTTTGGAGAAACAAAAAGTTACTACAAGGCTAATCTAATTGATCCAAGTCTTGGAAGAGGAGGTCTAGGGTTCATCTCACACATTCTCTTAATTCATTCAAGGTATTTTTGTTCTCTTTTAGGACATGATTCACTTTCACCTCTTGAGGTATATAACCTTATCTTCAATAATTGTTGATTGCTTGGTTGGAGGAGTATCTTCTTGGAAGGCCCTCGTAGTAGAATTTTGGTTCTATTACTTCTTATTTTGGATTCTAGGGTTGCATCCTTGGTGTTCCACCTAATATTCCAAAACCTCAAGCATTGAGATACCAAATCAAAAGAGGACATAATTCCATGTCTTTAACTCCCGTGGAAGAAAGATCATATCCTTATTCCAACAATTTTCAATCATTTTATTTACAAAATTATATATCAAAATCTCTTATCTTTTTTGTAAATTTGTAGTTAGTCTTAAATACAAAAACCCTAAAAGAATTATATATTTCAAAAAATCAATTTGTTTCTTATAAGAAATCCAAAAAATATTTAGATAGCGAATATATTCACTCAACTATGATTTACATTGTATTTATTGGTTATATCATTGGTAAAACCACCACAAAAATTGCAATTTTGGGAAGCCCTAAGCCATAAGGTTGTACAACCCCCATTGATTTGCCTTGTATTTTTGTACTAATTGTATTTTCAAATGTTTTAAAGCTAATTGCAGGTCTTAACAATTTGCCTACAATAATTGGAAGTGATTGGAGGCCAACCCTTCCCTCGGGATATGTGAAAACCAAGATACAATATTTTGTACCCATTGAAAATGATATGAAGAGGCTTTTCATTTACTAATTATTACTATATTTTTCAAGTTTTTGTAGTTGGAGTTTCTTATTAATAAAGGAATATCCACAGATGTGAAATTTATTGTCGACATCTCAGAGCCACATGTAGCGCAAATGAAAAAGAGAGAGTGAGAAGTACAAGTACTCTTGGGCTCTAATTTAAATGAGTAATTTTGAGTGAAAATATTGGGTATTGTGTTTTACATATGTTTATTTTTTTACTTAAATGTGACAATGAATGGATAGGTTGTCCCACCTCCCTTATATACTATTTGGAATTTTGCATGAAATCAAGTCAAAGTAGTTAAGGTGTATAGGGATGGGTATGGGTATAGATGTAAATGAACCAATTTCAAACTTACATGTAAAAAGGGTGTATGCATACTAGTCAATTCAATTAAGTTTTATAAATTATGGAGAGAGAAAAATAATAGAAATTTTTTAAATAAGTTTTATCACATCAAATATTATGGGTTAGTTAATACTATGGATCTATAATCACCAATGGTAAACTCATGACCGAAAAAATCAAGGTGATTTTAATTAATCTAAATTTCTTGTTTTAATTTTTTTTTGGGATAAACAACTACCCCTTTGAAGTTTATTAACAATGTATTATAGAATATACCTAGTGTTAACTCAAAATCAGGCCCCGGAAGGCTGCAGACCAGGAAGACTTCAAGTAACTGTTTCAAACCAATCTTTTGACTAAGGCTTAGCCTCCTTAGCCTGAGAGGGCTCTCTCAAAGGGTTATTGATTTTGACTATTAATAAGATGGCTAACTCTCTTGAAATAACATTAACAAATATTAAGGCTGGACAAACATTGCATAGATTTCCATTGGGCTCATGGAGTCAATCATACTTTCAGTAAACAATGACACTGCTTTTACATAGAAGTCAGGGCATGTGGCATTTAGATTCTCAAAACAAAACTCATAGAAAACCACAGTTTACAAATACACACAGGAAATCAGAGTAGCATAAGTGAATTCTGAGTGATTGTGTATTTATACAACTGTAAAAACATCAAGGACAAAGTAAAACCACACATCTTGAACATAGAAATATTGTATGAATCCTGAGAAGAAAAGCAACAAATTATATTACTGAAACTAAGTTTTTACACAAGCCAAAACAATACTCTGTTTTTTCAAATATCCAACCCTCATTACATAGATGTTCCAGCTATATATAGAAAATCCTTATTCTAACTACTTCGATCTTCCTCCTCCAACATGAGGGGAACTCGAATTCTGCCTATGATGACACCTATCTGCTTTACAACAAACTATTAAATACAATTAATGCTAACTGGAGTTCTAAAGAGTTCTAATTTGATTATAACTCTAACTCTATCTTCTTCGTAGAATGATTCCTTCTTGTTCTTTGACACTTGGACTCCTTGCAGTTTGGCTGAGATGGTTGAGATGAGTATTTAAAGCTCTATGTCAGCCTGGGATGCTGAATACCTTAACTGCTCAATGATGTATCCCTTGTTTTTCGGTTCCAGTCCTCCATAACTTGCTCGAATATACAGCAGCATGTTTTTAGCCCTTTAATAACCCAAAAATATAGAGCACCACCATATTCCTGATGTGTTGGAGACTTCGTCGATGGGCAAGTGTGCAGGCCAAAATCCCTCGTATGTAACTCATTCAAAACCCTAATGACCGGTAATAAAGTGGCTTTATAACAGAAACTTTAAACTTGAGTCAAAACATTTCACCTTTTTAAAGGTACACCTGTCTTGATCTGAATGGCTGTGATAGCTTCATTTGGTCTCTTACATGTCCTTCAGGTGTTTCCTTTAGAAAATTCCCGATCATTTTACCAAACTGTTTGTCTGCGTTTAAAATCAACACCTACAGCAGTTTCGTAGCGCGCTACGAAACTGCTGAATTGTTTAAACAACTTGTCTTTTTCCTGAGGTATTTACCGCCTAGACATTTGATTGCCAAAACTCCTTTTGATCCTTGATACATATAGCAGGAATATTCATGTTCTCAAAATAATATAAACTAAGCAAAATTTGACAAAATTTGGCACAAAACCTTTCTTTAATCAGCAATTTCATTCAGCAGCTAACTGGCCTAGTTGTGCCTTCAAGTCTTCCACTTTCTTTCTCATAGCTTTATTCTCAGCTCTTAGATGCATGATTATTTTTTTGAGGAGTTTGGCCTCTTGGTACTTTCTGGTGATGACTGTGTCAAATCAATATGCACTGGTTCAATTTGCTCAAACTCAATTGCTTCCAATAAATCAATCAGGCTTGCCTTAGATACTGGGCTTTCTTCAACAGCTAAGGCTTTACCTTTTTCTTTACTTACTTGGCTTCTTGTCCTTACTCTTGAACTTGCTTCAGCTCTGCTTATTTCAGCTACAGTCTTCTCAACCTGAGTCTTTTCTTTTGTTGCTTGATGAGGTTGTTCTTTAATGATCAATGGCTTCACTGGTTTTTTAAGCTGTGACTTGGTTTGCTTTTTAGATTTGGCCTCCTTCTGAAGCTCAGCTATTGTAAGTTCTTTGACTGGTTGTTCTCTGACTGGCTGTGGAGTAAGGCCAGTTTTGCTTTGGAATCCAGCCATGAAGATGAACGAATTCCAGTCTCTACCTACCTTCTAGAGGCCATCTAAAACTAACAATTTAATCAAAGCATGGTGAAATAAAGAAGTCTCGCAATCCTCTTTCCTCAGCTGCACCTTATCACACATTTTACTTAGACTGCGAAATAAGTAAAAAGGAATATCTATGGAAGCCTTCCGAGTGAAATGTAAAAGCAACATGAAATGATAAGAGTAGACCTTATTGTATCTTCCTTCACATGTCAATTATTTCTGAATGCAGGTGAGAAGAAGGGCATAATGCTCCTTAACATAGTTTTTGGGCACTGCTTTTGTTAGGTCTTCATTCACATATGCCTCTTTTAAGAACTCTTTACATGGATTCATATCAAATTTAAAGTTCTTAAACCATTCTTGCTGCCCTCTTGGGATTTCTGTTACAGCAGCTATTGCCTCCGGAGACACTTGAACTTCCAACATAGCTATTTTTGAATTTAAACCGGTGAAGTTCAAAGCAAACTCTTTGGTTACCTGCGCATGTCCTCCTTGCAGCTTTTTACAGAAGTTCCAGCACCCGGCATCTTTGAATGCTTTCTTCACGCCTTCATCCCTCAATGCTATGTCTAAACCTTCAGGTTCGGTCCTCTGGCATTTTCCAGATCTGTGTTCTTTCCTCTCCATTTGCTTTTTGAAATCTTTACACTCACAATGATCAACAGCTTCAGTTGAAATGGCGGTTCAGTTCTTTTTAACTCGGGCTTGCTTGTAATCAGGCTCGCTTGAAAACAGCCTCGCTTGAAAACTCAAATACATCATCCGATAAGCTTGTCACTTATGTAACACTCACGATCATCATCAAGATCCATGCACGGTACAATCCATCGGAATGATATTTCTGTGCGTTTCATCAAATCTATTGGTGGAGTGATGACTAATGAGCACTTAGACATGCTACGGGAGGTACACAAAAACTGACATGAGAGGACAAAATTGGTGACTCATTAACAGACTTGACACTTTAGGAAAGATTCGTTGCGAAATGCACGAATCCGCGATTTCGCAGCGCGGTTAGTTTAAAATTCTAATAATGCGCTGCGAAATGGCTTAATGATAACGCGCTGCGAAATGACTGAACAATGATTACGCTGCGAAACTGGCCAATAGGAGATTACGCTGCGAAATCACGAAAAGACTCGGTGAATAGGATAAGACAAGACATGGCTTATAACACAATGATGGTGGAGGAGAACCAATAGGATTAGAGTATAATTTAAAACAAACACCTTTAAAACTCCAAATCCTAAGTATGAAACATAAAACGAAAACCATATGACACAGACCTTTGACATTGAACTAGGACCAAGGACTATATGCATAAAATTTTTATTCTAAGTGATAACAGTGGCTCCACTTGGGATAGTGTGCTCCTGTAGTACACTAAGAACTCGTAGGTCCAGTGCTTTATTCAAATTCTAAAAACACACACACAGAGTTGACAAGCATTCCTTTCTAGCTTTGTGGGCCTTCACCTCGGGCTTAAGCTTCCTGTTCAGCTTGTCATTTATTTTCAACAAGAAAAACTCATAAAACGGTTATATACAATGTTTGTGAGACACTTGGCAGAGATTCATTAATTGTAATGCTTTAGGAACCTGCCATTAACAGGTCCTCCAGCATATGGTGTTCCATCAACCTCCTGCAGAATGTAGGTGTTATTTCCATGGAAAGCAGAAATCTGATATGGCCCTTTCCACAAATTTTCAAATTTACCATGTTTACCTTTCTCTTCAATTCTGGCTTCCCATTTCAGGACTTTATCATGAATCTGAAATGAAACTTCTTTGATCTTTTTGTCAAATGCTCTCTTGACCCTGTTTTGATTTTGTTGATGACTATCAAACACCTCACTTCTTTTCTCCTGCAAAGCTATTAGCTGATTGATCCTTCGCTGTATAGCATTTGGTTCCTCTTCTAATCCTTGAATCAGCTTCATTACTGGTACCCCAAGAGATGTTGGGAATATAGCCTCTGCTCCATACACAAGTTCATATGGTGATGTTCCAATGGACCTTTTTGTGCAAATCTGGTCAGCCCACAAGGCATATTTCAATTTCAGATTCCAAGCCTTTTTATTTTCTTACAGCAGCTTCTTTATGATCCTCACAAGACTCTTGTTTGATGACTCAGCTAATCTGTTTCCCTGTGGATAATAAGAAGTAGAATGTCCAAGGGAAATGTGATACTGATGACATAAATTAATCATTCTTTTGGACTTGAAAGACTGAGCATTATCTGTAATGATCTTGATTGGACAACCAAACCTTGATAATATGTTATTTTCTAAGAAAGAAATAATCACAGAATCATTTGCTTGCCTTGTGGGTATTGCCTCTATCCATTTTGTAAAGTAATCAGTGGTTGTGAGAATCCAGCGATGTTGTCCTGATGAAGGAGGATGGATTTCCCCTATAAAATCTAATCCCCACTGTTGGAATGGTGCTTCAACATAAATAGGAACCAAGGGCATTGGCATGAGCTTTCTTTTACCTTCAAATACTTGACATTCATGGCATGTGGCTATCTTTTTATAAATGTCTCTAAACATAGTTGGCCAAAAATAGCCAGCTCTCAAAACCTTGTTTGCAGTGGCTTTCCAATAATGATGACCTCCGCAATCCCCTTTATGAAACTCATCAATTACTTTATCAGCTTCTTCTTCAATGAGACAATTTAATAATATTCCTCCTGCATCCTTCCAAAACAGATTTTGGTCATATAAAAAATATCTGAGAGATTTCAACTTGGTGAACCTAGCTTTG
Organism: Pinus tabuliformis; assembly: GCA_031772625.1. Taxonomy (NCBI): domain Eukaryota; kingdom Viridiplantae; phylum Streptophyta; class Pinopsida; order Pinales; family Pinaceae; genus Pinus; species Pinus tabuliformis. The sequence continues at coordinate 1,026,556,914 of CM062817.1, forward strand.
GATTTTGAAAGGTTATCAAGAGCTCTATTATGCTGCAAGACAAATGCTACATCCTTATACCATTCTGAAATCGGGAATTTCTCATCTATTTGGACCAACTCTTCTTCATTTTCAGAAATTTCTGAGATTTCTGTGCTTAAATTAATATCAATACAGCCCAGATTTGACTGAGTCAACAATTTGGCTAGGCCTTGACCCTTTACCAACTTGGTGGGTTTGATCTCAATATCATATTCCAACAACTTTGCTATCCACTTCCCCCTTTTTCCATCTGGATCAGCTTGTGTAAGAATGCCTTTTATAACAATATTTGGCACATATGCAACAATGTGAGAGTGCAAAACATAAATTCTGAAATCCTTAATGGTTTTCACCAATGCATAAGCATGTTTCTCTAAGATATTATATTTCAATTCAGCATTAGCCAATGTCTTGCTAAAGAAGGAAATGGGCTGTTCAGTACCTTGACTTCCTTTTTGCAATAAAACTCCAGCAATTGTGTCTTCAGAAGCAAATGTGAATATCAGAAACTCCTTGGTAAAATCCGGGCTGATGAGCACTGGTGCTTGAGTAAGTGCTTTCTTAATTTCTTCAAATGATCTCTTTGCTTCAGGTGTCCATTTAAAATCTGCTCCTTTCTTTAACATCTTTGTTATGTTCTTAACCACTTCAGCAAAGTTAGGAATGAATCTTCTAACAAAGTTAACTTTCCCAAGAAAAGATTGAATCTCCTTCTTACTTCTTGGTAAATCTAACTTTTGAATTGCACTAACTCTATTAGGATCAATCCTAATTCCTTCTTCAGAAATAATATGTCCAAGCAGTTTGCCAGAAGTTAAAGCAAAAATACTTTTGGTTGGGTTTAGAGAGATACCAAACTTCCTACATTTCAGTAGGACCCTTTCAAGGTGCTTTAAGTGGTCTTCTTCCTTTTTTGGAAAAACTGTGATATCATCAAGATAAACCACCACTGATTTGTCCTTTTCTTCAACAAAAGCAATGTCCATTGCTCTCTGGAAAGTTGCTCCAGCATTCATGAGGCCAAAGGGCATTTTTGCATACATGAATGTTCCCCAAGGTGTAGTGAAAGTTGTCTTCTCCTGATCATCTGGGTGGACAAGAATCTGATTGTACCCTGAGAAGCCATCAAGCATAGACATCCTTTGTGAACCTACAATGTTTTGCAAAATGAGATCCATTTTGGGAAGAGGGTAATTATCCTTCAATGAAGCTTTGTTTAAGTTCCTGAAGTCTATACAAATTCTGATCTCCCCATTCTTTTTCCTAACTGGTACCAAGTTAGCAAGCCAATTTGAGAATCTGATTGGAACAATAATTTTGGCATCAAAAAGCTTTTTCACCTCTTTTTCAATCAGTGGCATTAGAAGAGGATTAATCCTCCTTAACTTCTGCTTAAAAGGCTTCTCATTTTGCTTAATTGGGATGGTATGTTGTATGATTGAAGAATCATACTGTTTCAAATCAGCATAGCTCCATGCAAAAACATCAATGAATTTTTTCATCATTTCAACATATTTAGTCTTCATATCAGCTGAAAGGAACTTCGAAATCTTGACCATTTTAGGCACTACTGAGTCACCTAAATTACAACTTTCCACTTCCTCCTCATTAGCTTGCAGTCTTGGTGCTTTGAACACATCATTTTGATCAAATAATTTCTCCAAAGGAATGAGGCCCTTAGGGATTAAATTATTTTGTAACTGTAAGACTTCAGAACCTCCCTTTGATTCTACTAACATGTTCTGCTGATCTATTTGATTGTGCTCAAACTCTTCTTTTAATTCAATGAAATTCCTTACCTGCTGATCATCCTCAAAGACTTGCCAATTTATGATATTATCTGGTATGACTGGTCTATGGCGAACCTCCACCTCATAACTATCAGAAGAGTGCTTAGGAATGACAAATAAACTGGCTGAAACAGCAAGAGAATCTGCAATAGAGTTTTGGTCTCTAGTTTTGATGCTAAAAGAGTAAGTCTGAAATTTTTCTAACATCTCCAACACTAAATTTCTATATGCTCTCATTCTTGCATCCTTGGTTTGATATGCACCCTCTATTTGTTTAATTACCAATTCAAAATCTCCACAAACAGCAATGTTTTTGGCCTTCAACTTTATCAAGGCTTCCAGACCTAAAACTAGAGATTCCTACTCAGCCATGTTGTTGGTGCAATCAAAATTTAATTTGTATGAGAGAAACTTACTTTCTTCAGTTGGACTAGTGATCCAAATGCCAGCTCCTGCCCCTTCTTTTCCTGCTGATCCATCAAAGTACAATGACCAACAGCCCATGATATCTTTTTCATCTCCTTGCTGTCCTTCATGACTCTGATTTTCTGCAGGTTTATCTTCTAATTCTCTCCCAACTGATTCATTGAAAAGAATAGCTGAACCAAGACCAGTATCACATGAGTAAATAGGAAAATTCTGAGGCTTTTCTTTGCTGCTTACCATGTAGGCCATCCTTGTTTCACGATACAACCTCCTTTGTTCACCAAACACTGGGATGATAGCATATGTTAGATCCATTTGCATGGTACCATTTATTTTTGTTGCCCATGACCTTGAAAGGAGCATCCCAAACTTAGGTGGAATATCTACAACAACAATGTCCATAACAGTTGTTTTTGCTGGGATTTGTGTGAGTGCCACAACAACATCTTTTATTAAACCAATGCAATGAACTCTCTTGGAATCAAAGGAAAATAAGTCCTTCTATGGTCTGGTTACTTCTAACCCCATCCTTTCCATAATTACCTTAGGCATGAGATTATGTGATGCCCCTGAATCCAACATAGCATTATGTAAAGTCATATCATGAATATTAATGCTTATGTAAAAGGGGGGAAACTCATCATTTTGTTCATCCTCAAGTCTTGGTCCTAAACAGATAATTGGACTGTCCTCTTGTACACTTAGGATATCAGCCACTCCTGGTGGAGAATTAAGCATTTCAACAATCTTGCTTCTGTATTTGTCTACCTTGAGAATTTCATTGAAAGGGACTGATATTTTAATTTTTGCAATCTCATTCTCAATGTTAAAAACAGTAGTAGACTTTTCAATATCTTTAGAAGGAGAAGGAGTTTGAATATCCTTTTTATCAAGAGGGGAATCACCTTTACCTTCAACCACCTTTGATTTTTCCTTCTTATCCTCAACTGCCTTTGAGATATTCTTCTTGGGCTGTGCCTTGTTTGCTGTGATAGGAACGTCTCTATTCCTAAGATTGTACTGCTTCTGTATCTCAAATATAGCATGCTGATAACCCTTTAAGAAATCTGAATGTTCTTCTTCTGATTTTATCATGCTAGACTCATCATGTTCATCCTTAGTTAAGAAAATACCTTAATCTTCTTCATCAAAGCAATGGATAGATTCTTCAGGGACTTCAGGTTCTTCTTCTTCATCCACCAAGTTTTGTTGAAAAGGAGGTCTCACTGGAGGATCTGCCTGCTGATTTCTATTGTCTCTTGGCCTTTGCTGATTCTGAGGCCTTCTGAACTGAGGATTCCTGAATTGAGGTTCTTGCTGTGCTTGAGGAGCAGAAGTATTCCCAAGAGCTAATCGGTCCATCAATTTCTCCATGGTTTTCATCATTGTTTCAAACTTGTCTTCTTGAGCAGAGGTAGAAGGCTTCTCTTCTTCCTTTATCTTTGTCTTTGCCATCTTTGATTTCTTAGCAGCAAGCATATTCACTTCTACCTTAATTGCATCATTTTGCATGTCAGCAAGATTGGCAGACTCTCTTTCTCTGAGTAAAAGAGAGAAATCTGAATCGAATGACTCAGCATATCTTAACTGTGCCAAAGCTCCAGGAGGCTTCAAATGAGCTGGAATAGAATTATAAACTTTGTTAAACCTCTTAGAGAAATTTTGAACAGTTTCATCTGGAGCTCTTCTTAAATTATTGTATTCAGTGAGAGCTTGAACAGGATTAGTTCTGTTTCCCCATTTCCTCAGAAAACTATCTTCAAATTCAGCCCAACTACGAATGCTACCAGCCCCAAGGGCTTTAAACCATTTTCTGACTTCCCCAATGAAAGTCTGAGCAAACAATCTTAGTTTTACATCTTCATCATCCACTTCTTCCCTATCAACAAAATCATTGAACCTATCCACATGTTCCTCTGCTGTAATATCTTCATCACCTCCCCATGTTGGAATCCTAGCAGCATATTTACTAGGAAGATCATGTAAAACAGCAGGGAGAGCTAGAGGAGCATACCTAGCAGGTATGGCCATAATGAATGGAGGAGCAGTGACAACAGGTATTGTATGACCAGTGGGAGCAGATTTAGTGTGAGACAGTGTCTGAGGACTATTTGGACTAACAGAGGCAGAAGATAAAGTACTGGTACGAAAAGGGTTGTTTGGACTTTGCAAACCACTGACAAAAGAACTCCAATTGGGGAGAGGTAAACCAGTTTTAGATTTGAGCAAAACTTCAAAAGGATCAAGTTCCTTGAGCTGATTTAAGTCCTCTTCCTCTAATAGCAATTCTGAGGTGACAACCTCCCAAAACTCTACCTTATCTTTTTGTGACACTAAAGATGAAGTATCAATGCCTCTCTTTTGTAAATCTAAAATAATTCCAATTAGCTCCTCTTCGTTTTCAGACCTCAACAATACCTCTTGAATTTTATCATCAACAATTTTATCTTCAGGACTTCTTGAAAATTCAGGAAACAAAGATTTTGAAATGTTTGAAGTACCTGGTATATCAGAAAATCTTTGTCTACTCCTTGAGATAATGTTGGGATTATCCACAGGACTAGGTGGGTTTGGGTCAGGATTACTCCTTGTGTATCTTCCTCTCGAAGCCACCTTTTTAACTTTAAGATTGAATGGAGTCACCAAGGTAGAATGCAGCCTCGAACACCTTCCTGAGCTCCTGCTACCTTCAGAAGTTCAGTCTCATATTTTCGGGAATGAGTAATCTTCAGGCTCCTGGCAGACGCACCAAAATGTTAACTCAAAATCAGGCCCTGGAAGGCTGCAGACCAGGAAGACTTCAAGTAACTGTTTCAAACCAATCTTTTGACTAAGGCTTAGCCTCCTTAGCCTGAGAGGGCTCTCTCAAAGGGTTATTGATTTTGACTATTAATAAGATGGCTAACTCTCTTGAAATAACATTAACAAATATGAAGGCTGGACAAACATTGCATAGATTTCCATTGGGCTCATGGAGTCAATCATACTTTCAGTAAACAATGACACTGCTTTTACATAGAAGTCAGGGCATGTGGCATTTAGATGCTCAAAACACAACTCATAGAAAACCACAGTTTACAAATACACACAGGAAATCAGAGCAGCATAAGTGAATTTTGAGTGATTTTGTATTTATACAACTGTAAAAACATCAAGGACAAAGTAAAACCACACATCTTGAACATAGAAATACTGTATGAATCCTGAGAAGAAAAGAAACAAATTATATTACTGAAACTGAGTTTTTACACAAGCCAAAACAATACTCTGTTTTTTCAAATATCCAACCCTCATTACATAGATGTTCCAGCTATATATAGAAAATCCTTATTCTAACTACTTTGAGCTTCCTCCTCCAACATGAGGGGAACTCGAATTTTGCCTATGATGACACCTATCTGCTTTACAACAAACTATTAAATACAATTAATGCTAACTGGAGTTCTAAAGAGTTCTAATTTGATTATAACTCTAACTCTATCTTCTTCGTAGAATGATTCCTTCTTGTTCTTTGACACTTGGACTCCTTGCAGTTTGGCTGAGATGGCTGAGATGAGTATTTAAAGCTCTATGTCAGCCTCAGATGCTGAATACCTTAACTGCTCAGTGATGTATCCCTTGTTTTTCGGTTCCAGTCCTCCATATCTTCGAATATACAGTAGCATGTTTTTAGCCCTTTAATAACCCAAAAATATAGAGCACCACCATATTCCTGATGTGTTGGAGACTTCGTTGATGGGCAAGTGTGCAGGTCAAAATCCCTCGTATGTAACTCATTCAAAACCCTAATGACCGGTAATAAAGTGGCTTTATAACAGAAACTTTAAACTTGAGTCAAAACATTTCACCTTTTTAAAGGTACACCTATCTTGATCTGAATGGCTGTGATAGCTTCCTTTGGTCTCTTACATGTCCTTCAGGTGTTTCCTTCAGAAAATTCCCGATCATTTTACCAAACTGTTTGTCTGCATTTAAAATCAACACCTACAGCAGTTTCGTAGCGCGCTACGAAACTGCTGAATTGTTTAAACAGCTTGTCTTTTTCCTGAGGTATTTACCGCCTAGACATTTGATTGCCAAAACTCCTTTTGATCCTTGATACATATAGCAGGAATATTCATGTTCTCAAAATAATATAAACTAAGAAAAATTTGACAAAATTTGGCACAAAACCTTTCTTTAATCAGAAATTTCATTCAACAGCTAACTGGCCTAGCTGTGCCTTCAAGTCTTCCACTTTCTTTCTCATAGCTTTATTCTCAGCTCTTAGATGCATGTTTATTTTTCTGAGGAGTTTGGTCTCTTGGTACTTTCTGGTGATGACTGTGTCAAATCAATATGCACTGGTTCAATTTGCTCAAACTTAATGGCTTCCAATAAATCAATCAAGCTTGCCTTACATACTGGGATTTCTTCAACAGCTAAGGCTTTACCTTTTTCTTTACTTACTTGGCTTCTTGTCCTTACTCTTGAACTTGCTTCAGCTCTGCTTGTTTCAGCTACAGTCTTCTCAACCTGAGTCTTTTCTTTTGTTGCTTGCTGAGGATGTTCTTTAATGATCAATGGCTTCACTGGTTTTTTAAGCTGTGACTTGGTTTGCTTTTTAGATTTGGCCTCCTTCTGAAGATCAGCTATTGTAAGTTCTTTGACTGGTTGTTCTCTGACTGGCTGTGGAGTAAGGCAAGTTTTGCTTTGGAATCCAGCCATGAAGATGAACGAATTCCAATCTCTACCTATCTTCTGGAGGCCATCTAAAACTAACAATTTAATCAAACCATGGTGAAATAAAGAAGTCTCGCAATCCTCTTTCCTCAGCTGCACCTTATCACACATTTTACTTAGACTGCGAAATAAGTAAAAAGGAATATCTATGGAAGCCTTCTGAGTGAAATGTAAAAGCAACTTGAAATGATAAGAGTAGACCTTATTGTATCTTCCTTCACATGTCAAGTATTTCTGAATGCAGGTGAGAAGAAGGGCATAATGCTCCTTAACATAGTTTTTGGGCACTGCTTTTGTTAGGTCTTCATTCACATATGCCTCTTTTAAGAACTCTTTACATGGATTCATATCAAATTTAAAGTTCTTAAACCATTCTTGCTGCCCTCTTGGGATTTCTGTTACAGCAGCTATTTCCTCCGGAGACACTTGAACTTCCAACATAGCTATTTTTGAATTTAAACCGGTGAAGTTCAAAGCAAACTCTTTGGTTACCTGCACATGTCCTCCTTGCAGCTTTTTACAGAAGTTCCAGCACCCGGCATCTTTGAATGCTTTCTTCACGCCTTCATCCCTCAATGCTATGTCTAAACCTTCAGGTTCGGTCCTCTGGCATTTTCCAGATCTGTGTTCTTTCCTCTCCATTTGCTTTTTGAAATCTTTACACTCACAATGACCAACAGCTTCAGTTGAAATGGCGGTTCAGTTCTTTTTAACTCGGGCTCGCTTGTAATCAGGCTCGCTTGAAAACAGCCTCGCTTGAAAACTCAAATACATCATCCGATAAGCTTGTCACTTATGTAACACTCACGATCATCATCAAGATCCATGCACGGTACAATCCATCGGAATGATATTTCTGTGCGTTTCATCAAATATATTGGTGGAGTGATGACTAGTGAGCGCTTAGACATGCTACGGGAGGTACACAAAAACTGACATGAGAGGACAGAATTGGTGACTCATTATCAGACTTGACACTTTAGGAAAGATTCGTTGCGAAATGCACGAATCCGCGATTTCGCAGCGCGGTTAGTTTAAAATTCTAATAATGCGCTGCGAAATGGCTTAATGATAATGCGCTGTGAAATGACTGAACAATGATTACGCTGCGAAACTGGCAAATATGAGATTATGCTGCGAAATCACGAAAATACTCGGTGAATAGGATAAGACAAGACATGGCTTATAACACAATGATGGTGGAGGAGAACCAATAGGATTAGAGTATAATTTAAAACAAACACCTTTAAAACTCCAAATCCTAAGTATGAGACATAAAACGAAAACCATATGACACAGACCTTTGACATTGAACTAGGACCAAGGACTATATGCACCTTTATCCTATATCACTCCTATTAGTCTCTAGCACCTATTACGCATCATGCGAGAAGGAAAAGAGGTCTCCCTTGCCATCAATCTGAGGATGTGGGAAAAAAGGGATAAAAATCCTCAAACTATGGATAACCTAAATTGTATAAATTGTTCCAACAAAATTGAATCTCTACAATTGGAAACAATGGAAATTAAATGGAAGTTTCATAACCAAATGCCAATGTCTATCAACCTCCTTGAAGAAATAAAATCCTTGAAAGGAAAATTAGCTTGATAGAAGGCCACAATCGACGCTTCCCAACAACAAAAAGAAGGTTTAAAGGTGCAACACCCGGTCGATGATAATCAAACTACCAACAACAATGCTTCCAATCAGCGTGTGGGCATACTACTGCCTGATCCCAACTAGCTTCCCAAAGATGACCCCCCATCAATTCTTTGAAATATTCCCTCTATAAATGTGTTTTGATTCTCGATCAGTTTTGAAAATTTTATGCATGTAGTTCATCAGTAATAGTCAGATTACAATATAGCTAATTTGTAATTCTAGAAAGATCCTCTCTAGAGGACCCACTACTAGATGAATTATTGTTACTACTTCTCAAGTAATTGTTGCATTAGAGCACATATTTTAATAGAAAATATTCTCGTTTTTGTTAAAAAGAATGTATTCTATAATATAAAATGTTCCTTATCACTAGATCTACATCCACACTTTACACTACTTACTAACCGAATCAAAAGAAGACATGCCTATATAGGTCTTATAGCCATATACCCATTTAAATATGTGAATACATACAACTCCATACATAAACTTGCAATTGTGTGCTCAAATATGCAATGCTTAAAGCATCTATTTTCTTCATTACTCAAATCCTCCAAATACACTTACTAAGTACTTATTAATTCATATATCCTATCACTGTATGACTAAGAAAATGATTTTTGAAGCATCTACCTTTACTTCAAATACAATAAGATAAATGAGACACTTCTTAATTAAAAAAATTCTTCATTAGCTATAGTAATGTGTTGTCACCAATGCTCCAAATTGGTTCTTGTAATCTATTTCCTGTTGCTTTCCACCATTGAGACAACACGGGAAAAATATATCATGCAACAATGTTGACATATCCTCTCTATTGATGGAATTGTGACATATTTTTTCTATTGATGGAATTGTGACATATTCTCTCTGTTGATGGAATTATGACTTATTATCTCTATTGATATATATTAATATTAGACCACTATAGTGAGAAAGGATAAGGATACTAAGATTTGATTCACCATCTAGGAAATGCCTAGGTTAGTCTCACTAGATAGTCCAAGCCTAAGGTTTTATACTAAATTTTTAAAATAAGAGACATAAATGTCATTATAAGATAGGAACAAAAAACATCAATAAGTTCATAGAGCCAATATTTATCTTGGAAACTCTTACTTGAGAAATGAACACCCAAACAATTACATAGTATTTCTTTGGCAAAGGTGGACAAATACCAAGTGAATTAAAAACATTATATAATGGTGTTCTTCAAACATTTCAATAGGTTTCATCACTTCAAATACCATGGTTTTACCAATACCATAGGGCCCTATACCACCAATCGAAATCTTGTTGTTGACATATCAAAATTTTCTCATAGGGTAAGTCAAAATTAACCCATAAATAACTACCAAACCCTTAGAACTTGGAATTTTTATCTTTTTTACAAATGAGTGATCAGACGACACCCTTCTTCCTTATTATTATCTAATATAATATTCACAATTTCTCCAGTTAGTGATGTTCCTAAGGTGGACCAAACCAAAATGGGATGGTAATAAAAAAAACATGGTGCATGCAAACCAAATGGCAACTACATGCAATCTACGGCATAACATTTCATTAATATCCATATCTAAAAAATTCATATAATGCATAGTGGGTATGTAGAAAGTCAACACTTGCATCCCATTCCATCCTTTAAACACATGTCTAATGAGCACAAATTTATATACACTCTCGAGACACAAATTTATATACAATTTACATGGATATGCACATTATAATTGTGTTTATGTAAATTTGTTGAGAATGTGTATTAAACTTTTAATGCATTTAAATTGTTGCGTGATATTAAGAATAATATTGAATGTGACTCTTCATGATGACATCACTAGTGCCTCAATAGGCATTTAGAAAAGTGAAGGTGGACAATGCGCAACCCATTAAGGGCATGTTTGTGTGGATTGTAGTGTTTGCCATCCATCACAATGAGGAATTATGGGGATAATATGCCAATGAATTCAACCCATAGTGATTTTTTTACAATTCATGTAAGCTTGAGATTGATTTCTTATCTTTCTCCTTCATACTTCAAGTGATGATCATGATTTCCAATTGTGAAAATATATTTACACCGAAAAATTATATTATTGTTTATATATATATATATATTGGGAATTTAAAAATTTATAAGAAAAGCAATTAGTTTTTAAGGATATAATCCATTACAAATTTGGTTAGAAGTATACATAAGTTATATTTAAATTTATTTTCAAAAATCATAAAAAATTATTTAATTTAAATTTTCTTAGGTTAAAAATATAAATAAATTATATTTATATTTATTTTCAAAATCATAAGTCAACGGGTCTTGGATAGACGGTAATATGCTGCAATGTTAATGAACTCCTTAATGTAAAGTCACCAGTTCAATTCCCAACTTAATCAAAGTAATATATTGGACACTATGAAGTTGTAATCCTGCCAAACTTTTAAAAAAATCATAATTTTTTTTTAATTATAATAATTGTTATTTCTCGATCTAGAAAAAAAATGATAAGATAAGAAAACTTTATTTAAATATAAATATAAAATACATTTATTATTAAAACTATATATTCACATAAATTTTTAATGCGTTATGCATTTTCTTTCAACTAATTTTTTTTAAATATTGAAACATCATTTGGTTACCATAATACACCATTTACATATTATTAGATATTTTATTTTAACATTTAATTTTTTTGTTTTTATACAAGGAGCTCGATAAATGTGGCACATGAATTATGAAATGGAGTAGTCTAACAAGGTAGAGGAATTTCCCGGTTTCCGTCAACGCTCAAAAAAACATCCAGCTCCGGCCAACGGGAATTCCTCCGCCCTCAGCCACCTTTCGCAAGCTCCGCCACCATCTGCCACCGTTCCACCCTCCTTAATGGAGTAGTCTAACAAGGCGGTGGAATTGCCCAGTTTCCGTCACCGCCAGGAAAAACGTCCAGTGCCGACCACCGGCAATTCCTCCGCCCTCAGCCACCTTTCGCGAGCTCCACCACTGTTCCACCCACCACCGTGGAACATTAATTTGTCTGACAGAATTTTGAGCGCGGGTATGGCAATTCAAATTTCCCCAAACCAATTCCCATTTCGCTCATTTTCATCAAATTTTCCCCACGGGCTCTGTAGCTCCCCTAACCAATTCGACTCACCAGCTCCCGCGCTCTGCAGCTCACCACCGAGGCAACAAACAAGCAGCAAACCAAGGCGAACATCACCAGCCAGACAGGCTAGTTCATTTTTCCACTTTGTAATTCCTCCACCTTGTTAGACTACTCCATTCATTTAGCGACGCCCAATTCCCGATTTGTCGAGAATTTTGGGTTTTGACACAAATTTCAATCGATTATATACAGTGACGCCATTAAAGTTGCAAATTGACCTTCAGAGATTTTTGGAATAGCGGTGACATCTCGAATTGATTCATAGTGAGATCAATTGACCAATCATGCCGGATCCTAAGTACGCTTATCCATACCCACCGCAAGGTACGTTTGGCGTTTCTAAAACTCAAATTTCTTTGAAATTCACAGTATTTTGAAGTCTGAATTGCCTTTTAATGGATTCGATGAGGAGACAATGTTTAATATGTTGTTGCAAGTTACCCTCAGGGTTATTACCAGCAACCCCGCCCGTCGTTGCCCCACCGGTGTACTCTCAGGTGCCTCCGAGGAGGAATGCAGGGTTTCTAGAGGGATGGTATGTTGTTTTTTCCAGAGCTTTTGGTTGTTGTTTTTGTTGACATCTGGGTATTATGTAAGGGTTTGATAGGAATTCTAAAGTTTTTGATATGAATTGTAAGGGTTTTTTATTTGAATGGGGGTTTAATAGGAATTATTGTCAGGTATTGTTAGGGTTTTGATATGAGTTTTTATTGTGTAGCTTGGCTGCTCTCTGTTGTTGTTGTCTTCTGGATGAGTGTTGTTGCGATCCGTCTATTATCTTCATGAATTAATCGGCCGTTGAAACCTCTCCATGTGTACATATTTAAAAATAATCCAGCTAGTGTTGACAGAAATTGATTACAAGGAAAATCATGGTGTTGTATATTAACATATATGGATTTAGTCCATCCTGCTTCACTGAACATTTCATGGAATTCAATATAGGTTTCACGGTTTGTTATATTTCTTCTGATTATTGTCCATCTTACTTCACTGAACATTCATGGAATTAAATATAGGTTTCATGGTCTGTTATATTTATTCTGATTATTTTCCATGTTTACACTTCATATAGATTTTGTTGGAAATTTGGCATTTATACAGATAAATTAAGTGTTGTTTATGCATTCATTTTTAACGAGGCAAGAGTTCAAAGCTTCTAAACTTGACAGCATATGTAACGAAGAGACTTATAAAATACTACATCATTCAAGCAATGAATTATGAACTGGAGAATAGCTAAAGGCCAATAAATCGTCCAACTAGTAGCATCCATATCAATTTAAAGACTGGATACAACATGGATAAAGAATTTTGAGCTGGTACGAGCTTTTTTGCATTAATCTTGAGAAGATTTCCCTTACCACCAACACCTGCCATGCACAGAGTTTGAATATATTTTCAAATTCAATTTATAGTTCAAACATTATTACCATGTCGTATCAAATTTGATTCCCTCAAGTTACAGACTTCTCATCAAGGGAAAAAACAACAATTTGAAAAACAATTTAAATTTTAAAGAGACTAATTCAAATTGCAGTTCAGAATCCTCTCTCTTTCCATCTTCAATGGAAGTTTGCACCGAGAGACAAAAAAGGTTACCCACTTTCCAGCATACATTGACAATCACTAGACCAAACAAGTTTTGTAAAAATTACACAAGCGAAATTGATTATGCTCCTTAACCTTGCATTGATTGCCAATCCCACTACCTTAGATCAACTTGCCACTTGCCATCAATGTTAAGTGGGCAGTTAATGGTAAATCAACAAGGGATACAATCCATTGTTGCATAGGGACAGATTCATGGAAGTCTTACCCGAATAAGTGCCAGGCTGACAGCATACCTTAACAATCATTAAAGCACACAACTTTTGCAAGAATCACACATCAGCTAAATCGATTCTGTTCCATCAGCTTGTGTCTGCTGCCAATCCCACTACCTCATATCAACTTCCCATCAAACTTCAATTGGGTATGGTAAATCAACAACAGATAGGAGCCATTTGTTGCATAGGGACAAAATCATGGATTGTAATCGAACATAATTGTTTGCTCTTCACTAAAATTACAAGTTTCAAAACCATTGGTCATAATAGAACACACAGTATGCACAATACCCTATGTTCCACCAAGTTTCCAGGGCAGCAGAGTGCGTGAGTGGAAGTCAAACAAGATGGGTAAATGATGGAATTCATCCTCATTCATCTTCAAGGCTTACAACAGGAAATTGTGGATTTAGAACTTATCAGTTATGGCTAACATTTTGCTTCAGAATTCATGGTTTTGTCAATTCCAACTCCAAACATCAAATCTATTGCACTGTGACACAGATCAATCTATGGCTCACCTTGAGTCTCAATAGCGGTTGTGGCCTCTTCATCCTACACTAACTTCCCCATCAGTTGGAAACTTTTAATCATTGTTACAGGGGGCCTTGAATAGTTTCTTAATGGCCATAGAACTTTTCTTAAGGTATAAAGTCAGAGCTCTTATTTTAAACCCTATTTGCACAGTATAACTTGCTAATAATTTATCCTCTTTGGTAGAAAACAATGATCTTACAGTAATATAGAATTTCCCTAATCTGAGGGGAAATATTAGGAGAGTGGCTGATACAGGAGTTTTTCAATATGCAAATTTAGTAATGATCGTAGCACTAAAGCCTTGACAATGTTTGTTACACTAAAACCTCAGAAACAATCATTGCCCCAACGTTTTTTCTATGCAAGCCTCTTGGTGCCAGAATTCCTACAATTATGCCAAGCATCTTAGAAATCAGTTTAGTAATCCACAACTTGTGCCCACTATGCCAACTCACAACCAAGAGGGATCACATAGAAGACACATTAACCATGAAAGTGGGCTTGGGTTCTCACCATGAAGACCAAATGTAATTAACTAGTTACTATTAGTAGCATTATTTTATGAAATATAATAGCAGCAAGAGATCTCCAAAGTCAAAAGAATAAATAGATACAATATTGAGTTGGTTCAATGAATTCACTTCTATTGTTGCATTCTTAATAAAGGACTCTGATCCAAATGCAATGGTCCATAAGTCAAACAAGACTAGATTTGTATTGTTTTGCAACTGGCATGGAAATACATACTCTAAAATCTTTTCTCTCTAAACAAAGTGCACCAAGGTCAAGAGGACGCAATTTTCAGATTTTTTTTCATACTCTATAATACCTTTCAACCATGGCCTAAGGAACCTGTGTTTTATGTTAATATGACTTCAAGGACTGTACTTAGTTATATCAGAAAATTGAGAGAAGGGTTACAAATTGGTGCACTAGGTGGTTGTTCATAGGAGAAAGGCTTAGTTTTGTTAAATCGATATTGGAAACAGTTCCTGTTTACCAGCATTCATTAGCTTACATTCATGTGGAGATGTTGGAAAAGATTAGAATGACCTACTTCCATTTCTCATGGAGAGCTAAAAAGGAAAGAGATAGCATTGCCTTGGTATAGTGGAAAAGAATAGCTAAACCCAAGGGTGCTGGTGGGTGGGGTTTGTAAGATAACAAGCAATTGGCAAGGCACTAGCAGTGAAAACTTAGCAAAGGCTTATTTCTGAGGGGTGGTTGTGGTAGGCTGTTATACAACATAAATATCTGGATCTGGAATGAACAAGATTACCAGTAAGGTATATTTCTAATGTTTCTCCGGTTTTGAAAGCACTTGTTTTAACTTTTATCATTTCCCTTGGTGGGTAAATTAGCTGGACTAGAGAAGAGGGGATGGCAAAAGAGTTAGATTGTGAACAGACCCTTGGGTGGGCTATGGAAAACATCAAACTCGACAACAGATGGTTCAAAATATACTTCAAGAGCAAAGCTTTACTCTTGCTGATAATGCAGAGCTATTAACCACTAATATTTTGGAGAAAGGCTGGAAGAAAACTAAGCATGTAAATCTGGTGGGACCAGATGCAGTTTCATGGAAGCTATACACTCACCAGCTGATTTTATCCTTTGTTACACTGGGGGATAGATATGATTCCTTTAAATGGTCTAAAAATATTGCTACAAATTATTTCACTGCCAGACCAGGTTATAGAGAAACATTTGGTGATGAAATTGGTGAGAAATGTTTAGTGGTGAAAGCCCATTTGGAAGGTCAGATGAAAACACATGTTTACATGTGGCTTGCTTTAGCCAAAAAAGTGTTTCTGGGAGGTATTGCAGAAATGAGCATGGCAAGGTCCTAGCCTCTTTTCACTTTGCAAGTGTAATAGAGAAACTATTTATCTCCTACTCATATACTGTGCATATATAAGGAGGTGTGGAGATACTGTGGCAGGAAAATATTTTAATCAACTGTATGAACTGGTTCACTATCAAAGCTTTGAAGAAGTTTAAAATGGTTCCCTGTTTGTCTCCTGGGCCATTTCGATTGCCAGGAACATTTTCTATTTCAAGGTCAGGAAGCTCCCCCTTCTCAGGTAAAGCACCAAATCATGTATGTTTATGATGGCATCAAGCGTACTCCTTTTGTTAAAGTTCCTAGGAAGCTTGGTACTGGAAGTGGACAAAGCGTCTCCATGCGCTGTTTTCAAAGGACATACCAGGGTAATCATGCATCTAGTGGAGTTGGAGGTGTAATTTGCTTTAGTGATTCTTGGAAATAAATATTACTAGCTTGCAGGGCCTGATTCAAAACTAGTTACAAATGACATTTCTAGGCATTTTGGTAATATGCAATCTGGTTCTTAGACCCCACTGTCAGCAGGCTAAACTTCTGGTCAGCACTTTCATGGTCTACACTGTTGCTCACATCTATAGGGAGTTGAAAACAGAAGTAGAAGACTTACCAAGGAAAGCTTTGGACCAGAATGATGGTGTTTGGGAAATGTCTGAATTAGAAGGAGAAGCTGCACAGCCTCCTTGCATTAAAGCCATATCTGACTAGTTTATCTTGCAACGCTAGGTGGACTATCCAGAATAGACTTTATGCATTTCTAGGAAGTTCTTCAGTTCTATTTTTGAACTTTTGAAGCTCAGTTTGAGCTCGCCTCTAAATTTGATTTGACACTGTTATGTATACACCATATGGACAGATCTGTAGATACTTGGGACTTAGTTTCTGAATATATTTTGTGGTCTTTTCAAGCATCTAAACCCTTTTAATGGTTTCCCTTTGTAGCCGCTAATAGAGAGTGGGTTATACTGAGGGATGTACCCAAGTCAGAATGTAAACTTTTTTCCTCTTGAATATAAATTACAATTTTTTTCTTTAGATTAATAATAAAAGAAAGATAAGTACACACACATAAAAGAGAGAGTATATTAATTAGGGTAAAGGATATTGACAAATTATCCAATCGCTTTGTCACCAATATAGATCATACTGAACCATAAACTACATATACTCAACTATACATATTACAGACCATAGTCAATTATAAAATCAGGCATTTAGAAAAGAATATAACACATCATAAGTTGAGAAGATCATCATCCATATGACCACAGCGAACCATAAAAACGATAGAGTAAACAATAGAGATCATATAATGATCAACTGGTCTAGTTCTTCGTGTACCAGGGTTGGGTAGGAATTTGTTTTCCATAGAACGAATTGGAATTGCAAATCACCACATTATACAATTCAAAGATGGCAAATGTCTTGTGAAAAATAAGAATAATGATATCCTTTCAATAAAAGATCTATAAAAAAACCCATGGAAAGTTTGTGTAAAACTTTGATTCTGCAAATGAATCTCAGATATCTCGTAAACTAAAGATATGTCATGAATGTATTGGAAATTTGGGTTATGACTTATGAGGTCTCAAAAGTTGAGTGGAGTTGGTTTACCTGTTTTTACTTCAAACAACTTCTATGAAGCGTGTGTCTATGGTAAAAAAACATAAACAGAAACTTGACAAAATTCTAGCACATAGAACTAATATGAGTCTGGTTTATTCAGCATTTTTATAGAAGCAGCATAGATCCATCTTAAATACGGATCTAACATGAGCCCAGAGGAATCCAATTTCTTCACATTCAAATTTTTTTACAAGTCGACATACAACGTCACACATCACACTGGGCTATAGAATGAACATCTCCTCAATAAAAAACCAGCGTATATCCATCTCTACTCAATAAAAAGAACCAACATAAATCCATCTCGGCTCAATAAAAAGAATGAGCATAGATCCATCTTAAATAAGGATCTAACATGAGCTGAGAGGATCCATCTTAAATCAAATCTAACATAAGCCGAGATCTAATTTCTTCACGTGCATTCTAGGGCTGTAGAATAAACTTTTCACATTGAGCTGTAGAATGAACTTTTTGGCTAAAAAAATTAAAACATTTTTATAGAATAAAAAAAAAAAGATGGCTAATTTCTTACTTGTTTGGTTTGAATTGATTTGATTTTCGCATCATAATTTGTAACTTTTGTTGTTATGTAAAGATTAAAAATATGGCTAGTTTCTTACATGTTTGGTTTGAATAGATTTGATTTTCGCATCATAATTTGTAACTTTTGTTGTTATGTTTAAGTAGTATTTAGTAAGAATATGATATACAACATACATATTTAAAATCAATTACCAGTTGATTGAACATTCTATGATAACAAAGACTCTCATACTGTTGAAACACAACATTACTGTATGATTCACAAAATTCAACACAGTGGATTGAGAATTCTATTGATAAAACATACTCTTCAGGAGGAAATTCAACATAACTGTATCGCATACATAAATCAACAAAAAGTTGATTGAGATTTCTATGATAAAACATATTCTTCCAGTGGAAATGCATCCTAACTGTATCACATTCCCACCTGAATAGCGAGAGGATACTACCCTTAATGCCAGCCCCAGTGATAGCAGAAATTTAGTAAGGCCCATGTGCGTTGTTTTTGAATTGAAGAAAATGCAAGGACCTAATAATTTACAATTTGCAGCTTATCATCAGTCACAAACAAGCAAACGCTGACCTTCACCTTCAGGGCCTCAGGAGTACAGAACCAAAAATGAAGCTCACTAGTGATCGGAAAAAGTTGCTTTCAACGACATGGAGATGTCTGACGAAGGCATATTGGTGACAAAAAGGATCCAGATATATACAATATTAACCAATTTTGCACATAAAGCATCACAGATCTGGTTTTCTTTGAAGATCGATTAAAGCGCTTTGCGAGATTTGTGGCAACACTTTTGCAGTGAGCTAATGATGAGCTTCCAGCAATAACCTCGTTGTCATCTTCCATCAGATCCTTCGTAAGATTCGGCCGAACATCCAGAATTCGAATAGGTAATGGTATCTGCAATCAGAGGCATTGAGAAGCTTTTAGTCCAGAGATAATGGAGTATAATTTAGGGATTTCAGTGTCAGACAAAAATTGCAGTTAGTTAATTGTATCTGCAATCAGAGACAGTGAGAAGCTTTTAGCCCAGAGATAATGGAGTGGAATTTAGGGATTTTTCAATAGTAGACAGAAATAATAGAAATTCTTAAGAACAATCATGATCTCTGGTTAAAGCAGACATTCTGAATTTTAGAAAAGGCCTAGTTTGTATCAGAGAACGTAATACAGATTAATGCAACAGAAATTAATAAAAAAGCCTATTCCTAGTCTATACATTTTCATGAAGCTCTTGTTGGGTTCTTAAGATTTTATTTATTTATTTTGAGTTGGCAAAGGTTAGGACTTGGCAGCACATTGTTTATTGTTATGGAGTCCCACACAGGACCGCTTACTACTATGAAAAATGAGAAACAATGTCTTTGCACAAAGTATCATCAAATCACACAGCTCCTGGGCACCCCTAACCACCGGACTGACTGTTACCTACTCAAGTGGTAGAACACCATAAATAATTACATGAGTAAAAAATATGCTTACAAGGTCTAAGATGTATGCCCATCAGTATCAGCAGTTATAACTGCAAAAACAGTAAGAGGAAGGCTGATAAAAGAATAATGCCTATGGTGATGAGGAATTGCAGTGAGAATTTGGGTGGTTAATAAGTTTGAAGCTATGTTTGAGCCCTGAGACTGAGCCAAGACAAAATAATAATCAATTAGGTAAACAAAAATAAGAACCCCTACAAGGATCTGCAGGGACTTTTGAAAAAACAATAGAAGTATGCCTATCAAGATCTATAAGAACCCTTGTTAATGCTGAAAACATAAGAGGAATGCCCATCGGGATCAGCAGACTAGCCTGAGCAAACACTATTGCAAAACAAAAGAGGAATGAGTATATGAACAGAGCAGGGCTGCTACCACACTACTTACCACTCTACAAGAAAAAATGACATTGGTGAGGGGCGAAAAATGTCACCATAAGCTCATTGGTGACGGTCAAAAGAGTTTTCGTCACCGAAAGCTGAACGTCACCAAAAGTGATGTCGCTAAAAGTATAGGTGTTTTGGTGACATTAAAAATCCGTCACCAATAATGATTTATAATGACGGATAGCGACCGTCACCGTTTCATATGAGCAATGGTGATGGACCATAGCCTCAGTCACCAAAAACTGAACGTCGCCAAAAGTATAGGTGTTTTGGTGACATTCAAAGTCTGTCACCAATAATGATTTATAATGACGGATAGTGACCGTCACCGTTTCATATGAGCAATGGTGATGGACCATAGCATCAGTCACCAAAAATTGAACGTCACCAAAGGTAGCATCGCCTAAAGTATAGGTGTTATAGTGACATTCAAGGTCTGTCACGAATATTGATTATAATGACGGATAATGACCGTCACCATTTCATATGAACTACAACGATTTATTGTGATGGATATTTCATTGTTGTCACTATTGGTGCATATATATGGTGACGTTCATTGACCGTCACCAAACGCCGCATTGTCAAAAGTATAGGTGTTGTGGTGACATTCAAGGTCAGTCACGAATAATGACTATAATGGCGGACAGTGATCGTCACCATTTCATATCAACAACAACGATTTATGGTTACGGACCTTTCATGGTCATCACTATTGATGCATATATATGGTGTCATTCGTTGACCGTCACCATTTCATATTTTGGTGAGGGTCGAAAAATGTCACCATAAGCTCATTGGTGATGGGAAAAAGAGCCTTCGTCACGAAAAACTAATCGTCATCATTCCATATGGATATCAGGGCATGAATGGAATCGAACCACCAACCAACTGCTTATAAAGCAGATTCTCTTCCATTGAGCTAGCACCCTTTAAATAATTAGACCTTGAAACTTCATAAATTGTAAATTCAACAACTTTCAATAAATTAAAGTCTCGAAAATATTTTACTAAACAAGCAAAGCAGCATCGAAGCTGCAAGTCCCTACTTAATGGTTATGGAAATTATGAAATGTGGGTGGAGGAAAAAATAATTACATATAAGAAAATCAATATGTTATTTTGGTTCGAAACGCGTCGACAAAAGATTGGTTATGTGATTTTGCCGAAGACTATCTTAACAATGTTATGGATCACAGAAGTCTAAATTCCTTATCAATATGTTAAGTTGAATACTCAATTAGAAGTGAAACTTTGAAGACATTTATAACCTATAAATGACCTATAACTAGCAAATGCACCAAATATTGCAAAAGAAATGTCATAAGTGGATAGCATATGGAAGAAGAGCATTGATGAAGATAGATGCAATATGTTATAGGTTGAGTGAAATAAAAATCTCAATGTTGTTGTTGTTGGGTGTTTAGATATTTGAATGATATCTAAACTTCTGTGCAAATGTAACATGGATCTTCAGAAACCATGAACGGCATAGGATATATATATATATATATATATATATATATATATATATATATATATATATATATATATATATATATATATATATATATAGATATATATATATTCCCCCTTCACATAAACTAACATGCAATTTAAAATTTCACAAATCCGCACTCAAAACACAACAACAACCAACAAATAAAAAAATTGATGTGGACAAAAAGCAATAGCTTCACCTTCATTCTTAAGCTACTTCTGTTTATTTGAATTTGACTTGTGACATTCTTTATCTAACAAGGAATCAAAATCATCACTAGTATTAAATTCATCCAACACGGACTTTGGAGATCCCACTGACATCTGCATTTTTGTCCCATGCTTGAAAACCATGGAGACCCATGTCAATAGTAGAATAAGATGTGTGCTTGTTGCTCAAGAACACATTCCTTATTAACCATTGTTACCTGACAGAAACCAAAGAGAACACAATATCAATGTACACAAAATCCCCTATAGAAATATAATCACAACTTAAATAAGATGTCTAAAAGATGTTTTTAATTAATAAACTTTGTATTTGGAAATTATGTTTCTTTAGATTTAAAAAAGACTACGTTGTAGAACACTTCTATCTATTTATCCAAGCAATTATATAGTAGCATATGTCACGCGGTAGCAATCTACAACACCTAAAGTAAAAAGACATTTTCTCAAGAAAATAGATTTAGAAAAGAGCTTTGAAAACTATATATTTGTCATCAAAGCTTTAATTAGTTTAACAACAAACTAGTTGGAGTTTGAAAATCGAAAATATTTCATAGGAAACGAACAGGAAAATGGCCAAAGTCGTTATTCATACAAATAAATCTAGAGTCACTATTGCCATTGCAAATAACTGAAATTTGGGCAGTGGTCTAACAATTAGAGCTTATTTGCAAGGAAGACCCGTCAATACCATCATTTTTTTCTAGGGTTTGTTGTGTCTCTAGATCTAGATCAGATAGCTTTCTATTCTCAAGTTCTACCTTTCAAGTACTTATTTTTGGCTCACCCTTTAAAACACAATTCTACCACTCCATTTGATTTTGTTTTGTCAAGAGAATTGGCAAGAACCTTCCCATCCTCTATTTTACATCAATCAATAACCATCCATCAGTGATATAAAGAATAACAAATACACAACAAAGGCCAAAGATGCGCTAGTTGTATACCTATGTTCTATGACTCATCTGACCTTACTGGTGCAAAGAGATCACCTTGAAAAAATAACATCCACGTGGAATTTACAAAACTTTTTTAAATCAATTAAAATATGAACATCATTTTAATCAATAAAATCTCTGACTTAAAATAAAAGTGGCCTAGAATTGAATGTTATATCAACCATGTCAAGTAACTAACATCGGGTGAGAAATACAAGCCATGCATATTGGATTAGTGAAATAATTGATCTGATGAAGCTCAAAATCAAACATATGACTTACAACTAAGAAACGCAAATAAATGACTTACAATTAAGACATGAGGTTGCCCTTTCAACCATGTCGTTAAATGACTCTTCTTTATGTCACATAACATTAAACTTTTTCTGATACCAGGTGGAAGTGGTATTGTAACATTAACTACTGATAGAGTTTGTGTCCACGACTACTTCTCAAGATCCACTCCATTACCATCATTTGGGCCTAGATAAGATTCGTGTAAAAACCATCAACATGAAAATGAAATCTACATCCTTGTAAAAAAATGGGAGGAAAAAAAATCCACAAATTGAAACAGATTGTAGGATAACTCATTCCTGCAACATGATTATCTTGTCATGAACAATAAAAAAAAGAAATCAGGAGAAATGTAATTTTTGCCACATTTTAACAATCATTTCCTTTTGCATATTCTATGAGAAATTGATGAAAAAAGTCAACTAAAACTTGTCAACATCAGGATTATAGTAAAACATAAAAGAACTGCTCCAACACATATATAATCCTAAACATAAGTATCTATACATATAAGTATTTATTGAGATCATTGTATTTTGTGAAAATATGGAAGTCAAATCTTTGAATTAACACAATTTATGGTACCACTGCCTTACGAAGTCCATTCATTCGAGTATTTACGAAGTCCATTCAAAAATTTCTTCAAGGTTCAAAGTTCAAACAATTAACATGTAGCCTAAAAAAGCTCAGATTTGAAAAAGAGATAACCCAAAAATGTAGAGTATATATCTCACATTTATATATCCTAATTTCTAGACATTGAAATGACACTTTTTAGCATACTATTGTGAATTCGGCCTGAAATGCTATAAAAAAGTATTGATGGTTATTTTTGTTAAAAATGGAAACTAGGGCCAAATTCCACTTTGAACGGCTCCTTTGGGGCTAGATAATTGTGGCATTGAATTCCTCTTTTTGAGAGGACCAAAATTGATCTAAATATCATCAAATTTGGATAAGTAGAAGTGGAATTTCGAATTTATGTTTCTCCCATGTAAATTATTTAGGTTGGCCTCAACTATATGTCGGCTTAAGAAGATCAAAAGTCACATCCCCTCAACTCCACTAAATTGTATATATAGAGGAGCATTCCCTCTCATTTGGGACACATCAATCAAAAGAAAAAGATATCTTTGTGGCAGCGAAGATTAAGGAGGATAAATTCAACTACAAGTTAAGGGGACCCATCAAACAACCACATAAGAAGGTACACTTATACATAACATAAGTTTCATTTAGATTAAGGTGCATGAAACACTTTCAAGCTAAACAAACTTCAACGGGAAATCTCACACATGACATACTACAATTTGACAATTAGCAGTCGACATTATTTCTCCAAGTCCATAATTGAATGGTTAATTATTCAGAATTGGTTAAGGTGCAAAACTTACAAATTCACTTTAAGGACACTTCTTCCATTTAAAGAGTCATAAAAGCTAAATTTGAATTAAGATGTCACCAGCCAGAAAAAGTATTAAGCGCTCAATAATCCAACAATTGTAATGCTTTCAAGACCTTTTAAATATTCATAATAGTGACAATCGTGAATCATTGGGATAATGCATTCCATTAAATTATAATCTGGGTTGTGCACATTATCTTTTGGATGTATATAGAGCTTTACAAGCTGAGTCAGTTTATTAGTGACAAACCAGTTTCATCAACATTCAGAAAATGAAAATGAAGATAGAAATGAATGAAAGGAGATATCTACCTTGCAGGATAGTTTAGAAACCAAAGCGCAAAAGAAATGAATGAAAGGAGATATCTACCTTGCAGGATAGTTTAGAAACCAAAGCACAAAATTATAGAATTTGGACATATCGTTAACCAAACTTTTGGAACTTTAGCTTCCCAAATAATTCACTTTCTTGTCATCCACACCCTCTACAATGAGGGACACTTTAATAACTGCCAAAGGTTTAGAGTTAGAAAGAATATGTGAAAGTTCATGTAGATGTAGATCTTGCTCCCTTATTTCAATCACTGGGTAAAACTGCAAGTCACACATCAAAAAATATTGATGTTACTGATGTGAGTATTTATTCCTTTAGGTATCATGGAGTCTGTGGGTGCTACACACATGCATATGTGTGTGTGTGTGTGTGTAATTAAGCCTATAGGTTGCATGTAAGCCTTCCAATGCTCTTTACGCCAGAAGTATTCTTACAATGGTCAATAGCTTGTAGGTAAAAGCATTGGATAACAAAAATCAATGTTGGATAAAGCGAATAAAAATACCAACTGCAGAATAGAAGATGACAACCCCCAAAAGTTTGCTACCAAATCTGCATTTTCTAGTAGACCTCAAGATATACAGTAGTTGCAACTATTTGCACGTCATAGTTAGGATAGAAAGAAACAAGGATAAATTACAAGTTTCCATCACTGATTGCATCAAAATGTTGATATGATTATCAACGCATAGTGATAATGGTTGTAAGGTGACAAGAAACAATGCATATCTAATTCACAAATTGTACTTATGTATGCTTCAATACTGAACTCATAAGCTTGTAATTGAACTCTTACAACCATCAAATTAATTCATGCACTATCAAGAAATATCATCAATGATATATTTCCTTATAAAAGATTATGCCTCATACCTTGAATTTGACCTAGAGTTTAATGCACATTCCAATCATAAGAAGTACTAATCCTAGATAAAATGGGCAACTGAGTTAGAGACTACGCTTTTCCACCTAGCCATAGATTGGGCAGCATTATGGTCTTTCTTGTTGCCCAATCACCATCGAGCCAGATTCCAGGGCATAAGGAGGTTGCTCAAGAACAAAAACAATCAAGAATCCAAAAAAAAGATCTCCACCCCGGGCTATCAAGGGGAAATGTTGAAGATGCAGTTGAACTCATCAACAAAATGCTTGATTGGGATTTTTTGTCTTGGAATGCAATCATTTCAGCGTTTTCCCAGCAAGGCCACAACAAGGAGACTCTGGAACTTTACTTTTAGATGAATCTTGCAAGTTTAAGGCCAGACCAATTTACATTGACAAGTGGTCTAAATCCATGTGCCAACTTGATGTGTCCACAGTGTGGTGCGCAAGTTCAAGCTAAGGTAATCAAAGTGGGATTTGAATCAAATGCCTTTCCAGAGCTTGCTCTTATTGAAATGTATGTTAAGTGTGATAGAAAGGAGGATGCAATCCAAGTGTTTGATCACATCTGCGTGCCTAATGTTTTCACATGGAATTCTTTGGTTGTTGGATATGCCCGATGCAGTAGGTTAGAGCGTGCAAGGTAATTGTTTGATATGATTCCTAAGAGGGATGTGGTCTCTTGGAGTAAATTGATTGGGATCTACACCCAACATGGGTATAGTGAGGAATCCCTCCAATAGTTTCGTGAAATGCATAGGTCTAGCATGAGGCTGAATTATATTACCTTCAATAGTGCCCTCAATGCTTGTTACCTTACACTCCATTGAGCAAGGAAGACATCTACATGGCTTGATAATCATAAGTGAACTTGAATTGGATGTATTTTTTGGGAGTTCCCTTGCAGACATGTATACTAAATGTGTTGGAGTATAGATGATGCACACCTTCTATTTGATAAAATGGTTATGTGAGATGCCATTTCATGGACATCAATCATTACGAATTTGGCACCTTAGAGAGTGCACACCAATTATTTAATATAATGCCTACAAGGAATGCAGTTTCTTGGAATGCAATGATGGAAACATATGCCCAAGTTGGGTATGGTGAGAAAACCCTACATATTTTTAGAGAAACATTTTTGGCAAGAATGAAAACAGATTGGGTCACCTTTGTTAGTGTTTTAAGTTCATGTGCCCACTTAGCGACTTTGAAGTAGGGCAGGCAAGTCAATGTACACACTATCAGAAGTGAACTCAAGTCAAAATAGGAAGCCACCTGACTTGAAGACTACCATGCACATTTAATTGGTGGGCCATGTAATCTAGTTAAAGCTAGCTACTGCGGGGTTTGAACCTGCATATGAGTTTGCAACGAAAGTGGTATTCCTAGTGAGAGATTAGAGTTTGCAAGGGAAGTGTTTGTTAAAATTCCACTAAGAATATGCGTTGAGGCAGTACAAATGGTCTCACTCTCAAGTTTGCTCCCCAAGTTTAACAAAGGGTGGATCCGCTGCACAAGTAGCACCAAATGCCTCTATATTCAGACATTCAATTTTATTTCAAGTTGCTCAAACCTCAAACATAGCTTTGTTCTTATTAAATATCCACTTAAGACGTCATATGATTGTCGCGTCTTATCAATTTACAATTTGGCACATAGTAGTTGCCAGGGATGTTTACGAATATCCAAAATCATTGTAGCTTCTTCCATCTTTTTCAAAGAAAACTTTCACCAAGTTGGTAATATTTCTATTTCGACAAAAATGAAGACCCCCTCTTTGGGTCTATAATGTATTTTATTATTGGAATGGTTCATGGCTATTGTCAAAGCGTTGCAATATTTGTCAGATTGGTAAAAATCTGTGCAAAATAAATGTTTTATTGCACTAATTGCATAGATATGGACTTGAATTCCATCTGCGTCAATGTAACTCCTTCCTGGTTCTGGTGCAAACAAACATATTATTAGAGTGGCACTTGAATTCTGGCACTCGTATCAAAGTGGTGGTTCCCTGATATTTTATATTGTGAATGGGTGACTGAAATATAGGACTCTTGACCCGCATGCAAAAATATTTCATTTCAAGGATTTGGTGATATACCCAATGTATATATTGTAGACTAGGATGTATACGCAGTAGCTGTCAGGATTCGACAATGAAGCACTAGTCATGTCTTCATGACCCAAATGCAAGAAGTTTGAACCCACATGTCCAAAATGTCATTTTTGGTATTTGGATAGATACGTAGTATATATATGTAGTAGGATGAGTAAATATATATATCATATACTTGGTGGTTGTGGACATACAATGAAGTACTAATCAAGCACACTATGAAAGACAGGCTACTATAGTGTCTAAGCAATTATTAAACCTCTTGTCTTGTCGAGAACCAAGAAAAAAAAAGTATGAACAAAGAAATTGAATGCATATATATTTTGAGCCATGATTGTCCTACTTTTGGGTTGATTTAATACGGACCATTGTAGACTTTGCAATCGAATGGAGTAGTGAAGCTGAAAGGGGAAGTTTAGAGTAGGTAATGAGCATAGGATGAATGCTGCCATCATATCAAAGGAAAAATCTTCCCATCGCAGGCTTCAAAACCAGGTGGATATACAAAACATACATGGGTATTTGCTTTGTTATTCTGGGAAGTATATATTGTCTTAGCATGCCTTAAAATGATGTGGTAACTTTCAAGAAAAAGAAGTATTAGCCTTTGTTATCTTGTTATTCTGGCCTTTTTGGGTTCATGGCTGCCTCTATTCTTCTCGATTAGAGTGTTTTCTAACATAGCACAGGGCACAAGGAAATGCAGTGAAAGTTGTGGGAATGCCTCAATTCCATATCCTTTCTATATCAATTCAATGCATTGTCAGCTGGATGGATTCAAATTGAAATTCTATAACAATACTGTGAGGATTTAAGTGAACAACCTTTACTATAAGTTTCTCATCAGATGGAATCATAATCAATCCTCTCTAATCTTCCTATCCTAAAAACCTCAAGGGCTTCAGTGTCAAAGGCATGAAGAATTATGCAATTTCTGTCAGCAACTTTCTCCAGTTATTTGACTGCAAGAACACTCCAGATTGTCTGTTGAAGTGCAATATTCCTTATATGCAGCGCTGCAATGAGCAGTGCATGTTTGATAGGACATTTTGCTATCCCTTTCTGAATGAGACAATATGGCACCATGGAGATGATGACTTTGCTCACTTCTCCTAGTTGCAATGCCAGAGCTTCATTAGTTGGATACTCACACCCATATTGACCTGTTTGGATGCAAAGTATGGGCTAAGTGGGAATTGGGTGTTATGGGCACTTTTTGATGATGTTCACTATGACCCCAATGTGGTCTATCAACATGCAGTAGATGTAATTGACAATGTGAGGTGTGCTTCTAAAGATGGCTATCAAGGAGATGAGTTCTGTGAAGGCACTCGATACGTAAGAGTATGCAAAAAGCATGGTGAGAAGTCATACGATAAGGACTGTCAAAGAGATCACAATGCAACAAAGAGAATAGTCCTTGCGACTGGGCTTGTGGCTTCGTCAACACTTGTGGCAGCAAGTCTTATTGCACTTGCTTTACACAGATAACATAGATAATCTAATTTTTGAATTAGACAGTCCAGGGAGGAAGCCAACTTGCAAACCTTCTACCTATGCACTTTGAAGAGTTCAAACTTGATCTATTCTCTTATAAGATGTTGGAAAAGGCCACTAAAAACTTTGCTACTACAAAAAAAAAAGTGTGGACATAGTGCTTGTGGGACTATATATGCTGGGAGGCTTACTGATGGTCACCTTGTTGGTATAAAAGGGATCCATTTTGGGAGTTCTCATGGAGTAGATCAACTATATAAATGAAATTAATATCTTCTCAACAGTGAAACAAATAAAAAATTAATACAAATTCTTGGTTTTGTTTATTTAACTGAATTTGTCTCTACTTGAACTGAGGGTTTATATATACTAATGTTGATAAAGCGATGATATAATTGCCTACATTGTTTACCTTGTTGTTAAAGTATGTTAGAATTCTAGAACCAAGTCAGTAAGAAGCAGAGTTCATCTATGTTCTACCTATGATTATCATATCAGGTTGAGTACTCCCTACTTACTGTTGTTATTCTGCTAGTATCAGATTCTGCAAATCAGTGTTCTAGAGATTAGATTATTGCATACAGGATACAAGAGCTATGTGCCATCATTTGCAGAGCAATTCATTCAAGAAAGATAAAGGGTTGTGAATGAGTTGAAGTCATCCACTCATTGGGTAGTGAACAAATTGGATAAAAGAGAGCAACAGTCGAATTCTCAGTTGGAGCACTCTAATGAAAACCATAATTCCCTAGACTCTATTTATTCTCAAGCATAACTACTAGATCTTATTCAAAGGTTGTACACGATAAAATGACAAACGTTATAGATTAGTGCAATTCCATTTTTTTGAGCAATCTCATCAGATAATTGTCATTTAATTTAAGTTTCAAGAATAGTAGTTTGATATGCTGAAGACTGTGGACACTAGTATGGTTGATCTTCAAAAGTTCTATGTAAGATTAGGACAAGATATAGGGTACCTTCAAAAATTAACTTCACAGATATAAAAGCAAATCACTGAAGTGGCTAGCACTGTATCATCTCAATTAGACAATATTCAAAATAAAACAGATGACATTGGCAACGCAGTGACTTTGTCATTGGCTCAATAGAAACTATTACTGGATGACCAAAGTATTGCTTTGCAAGGCCTTGATACTCATACACAAACTCAAGTTGAAGCATTTGAATAAAGCAAGTATCAGTACAACAACTTGCTGATAATGCTTGCCAGCACTAGCTTTAGCTCACTACTTACCAAGATGAGCTTTAGCCAACTCATAATTGCCTAGCACAGAGCTCCTCTATGGTTTTGTCAACTCAGGAAGAATTTGAGTCAAAGAAAGCCACTATGGTCATGGCTTGGAACAAGTTATCTTCATTGCAAAATGCCATTCTTCTTGAATCTCGGGCTATTAATACCATCTTCTTCTACTTGATTATGATGTTTGTGCTCTATATGTTGATAAAAACAAAAGAAAACCAATAAGGTCAGATGTGTTCTCTACTCTGTACTTTTCATATCATTTGCCATTGAGTTCATCACAGCCCATTTTAAAGGAAGTGTCTTTCACAACAACGCTGGATTGCCTCAGAGACATTTTATGTAAGAACAACATTTGCATATACTCTTTCTCTCTTGGGAGTTCAATATTTTTGACTCGTATACCGTCAGCAACAATGGAACCCAAAAGACAGCACGTAAACTTTTTTAATGTGCTAGATATTGAAAGGAACTCTTACTAAATATTTTACACTTCAATGTTGCCAAGTTAATATACATGTATATTAGGAATATAACACCCCATGGGATCACCATCGCTGATGCATTAACAATCATGAAATTGACCGATAAACTTCTCATGGGAGTTCAATATTTTTGACTCGTATCCAGATAATGGAACCCAAAAGACAGCACATCAATTTCTTTGATCATTGGAACCACAAAACAGCACAATAATTTTGATTAATTAACAATATATGATAGGTTTAAGATTCCTGTGGGATGGAATATATGGTTGTAGGTTTCCTGGAGAATTTACCAGTGTTCATCCTGAAGATGAATCTAGTTGAGGATTCAAAACATCAACCATTCTGGAAGATGAACACTAGTAAATTCTCCAGAAAAAACTACATCCTAACAATGAATGCTTTGCTAATTCATCAAGAGGCATGATATAAACAAAAGGTACAACATGACAGACTCAACACATACAGAAGAATGGCATCACATGATTGACAGGTTGCAGATTGATTAGCCAACCCACTGTATGTGAAGCATCTCAAAGGCACAAAATCGAATTGCATACAACATACTATTTCAGGTTCTATATGTTTCACAATGGCATTTCCTCTGTGTGAATCCTATGGCATATACAGTCAACCCTATAGGATGACTTGATGCCTAATTTTCCCCACACAAGAATTCTTGCAAAATCTATTAAAATTTTCAAAATGATACGCTGACTAGAATAGGGGCTAGATTTTGCTATAATGTGCCCATAACAGATCAAGGCACTAGTCTTCTTTCCTTGTTAATAAAAAAAATCCAAAATTATTCTCTCTTTTACCCCATTTTGTTTCATTCTGCAATCTAGAATTTACCAGAAAATTTTACTCGATATCAGAGTCTATTTGAACCATAAAAATCAAAAAAATTATCATAAACTTGGCTCTACTTCCTCAAGCAAATCATGTGAATTGACCTAAAAATCCTAGGACATTTTGCTTGTAGGGGCCTTGAAGTGTGCTTTTTTGAAAGATCTAATAGGGCAAAGATGGTAAAAGTTATAGACCATGAGGGTTACTCATCCACTGGTAATTATAAAAGTTCCCTACTCCAATAATCATAGAAAATAGACTTTACATTCTCAATGCCAATGAAAAGCTAATAAACAGTGTGCAGATTTAGCTTCCATAAATGCTTGTTATCTCTTTTAGTGATATGTTATATATTATTTATGTTTGCTTGGAATTTTTGCATAATTGATTATAAGTGTCATACTATGGTTTGTTAATATTCTAAACAAATTTTTGAATCAAATGATTAAATTGGTTTAGATGTCACTCCAACATGCACATGCAAAAAATATAACTAATTTAATTAGGTCACACATAAAGCTAATGGGATTTATGGAGTCTTGAAAAACTAAAAATCAACATGTATCCTAGGGTTTAGCAAAGAAAATTACCTTAAGATGTTGAAAAGAGCATCGAGGTCCACCAAGCTTTGTCGTAAATCTCTATAGAAGAATCCCAAAAACTGTAAAACCAAGGTACAAATTATAAATTTCTTTGATCACAATCCAACAAAATTCAAATAAATTACATGAAACACCATTTAAAGAATTTGTATCCCAAACAAAATGGGTAACTACAAAGAATTATTTTCATAAAATGTAATAAAGCATCTAACTTACTGAAGTTTTTTTATTTCAGATTGTCACTTTTCTTCTCATAAAATGTAATAAAGCATCTAACTCACTGAAGTTTTGATTTCAGATTTTCACTTTTCTTCTCATAAAATGTAATAAAGCATCTAACTTACTGAAGTTTTGATTTCAGATTGTCACTTTTCTTCAAGTTTTTATTTTTTAGTGTGAGAATGTATCTGGTCATTGAATACAATGGACCTGTATGTTATAAAAGTTTATTTTAGTGCCAGTGTGGACTGAGGATGGAATGCTATTGTTTGGTTTGGAAGTGGAACCTTCCTTTCACGATGGGAATGGATAGGGTATTGGTAGAAAATTGGTTATTCATTATGATATAAATGTGTTTTTTGATTGCCTGTGGGTATCATTCTAACAATGATAAATTGAAACTCTGGGGCATCACACCTGCTTCATTGCCAAACCTGAAAAGGTGCTTGTGTCTAGACAGTTTATAAGTTCTAGAGAAAGCAAAGTTTGTTACGATGCTTGTTATCATGCAAAAAACAAGTTATATGGTACTAAAATTTCTTCCTTGAGGTCAAGTAGAGATTTGACAATAAGCTATTTGAAGCTCCATGCCCAGGATATTTTAAAGAAGATGTATAAGTGTCAAATGCCACCATTCCAGAATTGGAAGTACCAAAGGAATCTCAATTCTAAAAGCATTTCATTTTTGAAGAACTTCCATAGTGATAACAATAACATCCTGCAAAAGATCCTAACATGCATCCACACAAACAAATCATTCAACAAGCAAGATGTTAAGTGCTAGAATAATGCAAACGATTATGAGAGATGCGCCAGAAATGGTTTTGATCTGCCATGTTATAGTTGATATACCTTGGTAATAATCAAGTAGAAGTCAAGTGGAGGATTTCTCAGGTTAACACTATTGAGTTTTGGTATGAACTGTGTAAAAATATTTAATCTGACACATTTTTCTCGAAGATTTCACTTCTTTGATGATAAGTGAAATGTTAACTCGAAACAAGTTAGATTAAAACATCTTCACAGTCCCAACAAAAAACTCAGATAAAAGTAGTT